>VXAC01000334.1:0-157138 GCA_013399225.1 Rhipidura dahli | reverse complement strand
CTGTCTTTCAAACCGAGACAAAACATTATTCATAGTTGAGAATACATCTTCTGTGTTCCGCATGAAAATATGAAGCACTACACAATAACTCAAAGAGACTGCAAATACAGTCTTTAGCCAGAATAAATATGTTTCAAAATGTTACAAATGCAATATTTTAAACTCATAAACCTACTGTATTTTGATAAATAAGACAATGGTGAAGCTGCTTCTTTCATCCCATATCTCTCTTCTTGTTCCTGTGCATTTGTGAAGGATCCCTACATATTTTGAAGCCACTCAGAGGAAGAGAAGCGGGAGTATTCAAATTTCCCTGAGAAACAGCAAGGTAACAGGTACTGAGTTGATAAATGCAAGATATCTAAAACTTGTTGGAACTCATGTGTGTGTAATAACTAATTTTATGTGGACTGGCCATCTATTTAGCACTGGCAAAGTATTTGTGACCTGTTCCTGCTGTAAACTTCCCCATGACTGTAGTGTGTGACAGATGTGCCTCTATTTGTAATCAAAGCAGAATGACAGCTAAAAGCACATGCTCCTGCAACATGGAGATTACAGGATAGCAACCACTCATTGTTCAGTGTATTGTAAATAGTTTATTAAATACGAATAAACCAGCAGTGGTTCCCTGAATTTATTTTTCCTTTTTCATTTTCAAGGTTGCAAGAAATTAAACCCACAAAAGGGCTGTGTTTTAAATATAGGAGTCTTTAGCTTCTAGGGCTTTCACACCCATTCCAAAGCAGATGTTGTGCATTTTGATGCCTCCGGTTCCTTAACAATGTGTATGTAGGTGGTGCTGTACTCCCAAGAAAAGAGTTTGCCACTAGCCACTAGGGATTGCCGTCAGGAGGGCTGGTCCTTAAATACTGCTTCCATTGGTGGTTTGTACCTCAAACTGAAAGACAAGGGAGAAGTTCCTCTGCTCATGAGGCACAGTTCTCTACCTTTCTAAAATACTTTCTTTTTCTTTTATAACCTATGGAATATTTCTCAGAGGCAGCTATAGGTAGATAGAGGTAAAGCTCTTTTCCTGCACACAATCTCTTTGCTAATTTCACCTATCATTCCCATACAAGTCCCACATACAAATCTGGTTAATTCTTCAACTGGAATGGTTTCATTATCTTTTCTGTAGAAGTCCTAGCCATCCCAGGCTGCCACTCTTCTTTCCCTGGGTGAATTGAGAAGCTTTAATTGTGTGGTGAGTACGGCCTTGGAGTGGTGGGGTTGCCACCGGAAAGAGCTGGAAAGAGACTGGTATTCCAGCCTTGCTGCTGGGAGATTTCTGCCAGTTGCTTACGATATACTTTGCCTGTGTTCTATTTTTCTTTCCCCTGCAACAGGAGAGGAACTCAGCCCTGTGATGGATGAACTACAGCATGTCATGACACTGAACAGCCAAAGGGAAGACAGCAAGCTTCAACAAGTAGGTTGTTATGAATTCTAGTCAGCTGTCAATATATATCATGATCTCAAATCAATTAGACTTGGATAGAGCTTCAAGTTAATAGCCAACGACTCATTGTGAGCATTTATTTTTTTTTTTACTTCAAAGGATTGGCATAACACACACAGCAATTTCAAATTAAATAGGTCACAGCCAGGCAATGTTAGCACAGTCCTTGTAACCACCAAGTGCTCCCCCTTGGAGCCACTACACATGCCAAAGCAGTAAGTGCCTAACACTGTTGAGAGGGAGATATTAATGTCCCTGATTTAATTAGTCATTGCTTTCTTCATCAACTGCCTCAACTCCGCTAGTCTTTCAGCTTAATTTTGTTTTTTAAGTTTGGCTTCTCAAAAAGATGATATTTTTCAAAAGGCAAAATTCACTGTTTGGCAAAGTATGAAGCATGGGCCTCTGCACCTGCCTAAACAAAAGATTTGCAGAGTGGAAAAATAACAATCACACCCTTGTGTCTGGATCATTGCTTGGCGTCAGGAAGAAAACTTGTTCTCTATGCTAAGTGTAGAATAAATTGAACTGATGCAGTTTTCATCACAGAATGCATTGGTTTGGAAGAGACCTTAAAAAACATCTGGTTTCAACCCCTGCACCATGGGCAGAGTTGCCTTCTACTAGACCAGGTTGCTCAGAGACCCCTCCAGTCTGGTCTTGGACGCCTTCAGGGATGGGGCACACACAGTTTCTCTGGGCAGCCTATGCCAGTGCTTCACCATCTTCACAGTGAACAACATTTTCCTGGTATCTAATGTAAACCTCCCCTATTTCTGTTTTAAGCCATTACCCATTTTTCTATAAATTTAGTTGTATTAAAATATATATAAATATAAAAATACCAAAAAAACCTATGTATGTAATAAGCAGTGAAGTTGTGACAAGTCCCACATAGGTCTCCTAAGCTCAGTCATGACAGAAATCCTTTTAAGATCTCAATTTTCCTCTCTCAGTCTCTCCGCCTCTCTCTCTGCTCGTCTAATGCCTTTCTGGATCAGTCTTAAATGTATAAACTAGCTAGAGGTTTGACTTAGGAGCCACAGAAAGACTGACAGCATCCCTCTGCTTTGAGCAGATGGAGGAAAAAAGGTAGCACTGTTCATCTGCAATTTTTATGCCTGAATCTGAGTTTTATCGGAGAGATATCCATTGCTGTGATGGTCCTACATGATAATCACTGCCATGATGAGCTTCCATAAGTTTATAATGTACAGGTTAACTTAAAATCAATGAAGGTATCAATGAGATGAATTCAAACAAAGAAGAAAGAGAAAAAAAAGTAAACTGAAAGTTAGAAAGACAAAAGCATTACCCTGTGAGGAAAAGTTAACAAAATTAAAATGGCTGCCTTGCGTAATGTTTAGCTAGCAAGACTGTAATACCTGTGTACAAATATTTGAAAATTATTACATGCAAAGGAAAAGTAGAGGTTTGGGAGAAGAGAGGAAATAAATAGAATTTATCAGATAAACACGAAGAACATATTTGATCTGGATATTAGCTTTTTTCACTAAATCTCAGTCATTTTATGTGTTTTTGCCAGTATCATGGGCAGATCCAGTAGAGGACAGATAGCAGGAAGGTTACAAATGTCTAGAGTGAGGCATACAAAATCCATAAGTGGACTGAAACTTCAGAATAAATCAGCCATGTTGGGATTGCTGGGGGGAGCAGAGACACCTCACATCATAGTCTCTGCAATATGACCCCCTATGAAAGCATGTTTTTACCAGACTTATGTGAACAGCTGGTCACTCTGCTTTCTGCAAACAGCAGTTGCAAAAGCATTTTGGGTTAAACTGAAAACTTCATTATGTTGTATTTTTTAAACTTCTGTTTCAAATTTATTTTAAAACGTGAATTGTAAAAAGAAGCTTTCTTTTTCAACTGAATTGACAGTTTTTTTTTTTTTTTGGTAGAGACTGAAATGAAGCATGGAGCGTTCTTCTAGGCTTCCTTCCCTTGATGGCATATCTTGAGAAAATCAACAAGCACTTCATGTTTCTGTGAACTTGAATCTGCATTCTTCAGTAAAGGTGGTTTTAGCCAGAAAATATGAGGATGGCATCTTGCACTGAGCTTCCTCTCCATTAGTGGCAGTTTTCCACCTGGTCCTACCATGCAGACCTTGCTGCTTACAATTCTGACCTGCAGTTCCACAAAGGCCATGGGCTTTTTGTGCATGTCGCCCTTCATGAATCAGCACAGTGTTCCACGAGGTGGTGGCTGTGCCACTGCAAAACAAAGTAAACTCATATACTGCAGGAAACAATCCTATTCTGGCAAAATGGAAAGAAGATAGGTTATTCTATCTCTACTTTCTGTCTCTTGCTTCCTACAAGAAGATGGATGCAAATTGTACTGGAAGTAGAAATAATCAAAGAATCTAATAGAAGGGGTGTCCACAGGAAGCAGAATTTCCTAAAATGCAGCACACATGATGATTCCCCCAGAAAAGCCAGGTCAAATGAATACATCCAAATCAACAGGAAAGATGAAAAGTATGTTGAATTGCACTTAAGCAGTTGTTTTTACATAAATGTGACATAATTTCTCAGCAAAACCCATGAGGTTAAGGTTTTCCAACGCTTATATATTACAATGACCTTAATTTCTTAAACACCAAACCTGTTTCCTCTAAACGGTTTTCCTTTTTCTGATGTACAATTAAAGAGTTTCAAAGTAACACTGAATTAAAGAAGTAATACAAATATTTCAGTAAATTTAGTTAGCATTTAGTTAGTCAGCTGATGGTCATCCATTTTTAAAGCACATACATGCATCTCACTGCACTGGATGCATCTTATTAACAGGAACAAGAAAGTGTCTTACACAAGAAATTGACTTGTGCAGGACATAAGTGGAGAATAAACCATTGTTTATGACTGAATGGATCATATGAACCAAGACCAGTGCTAGAAAACTCAGTAGTGTAATTAACAGGATATTTGTTCAGGGCAGAAATAGTGAATGTGTGAGATATAAGCTCTTCAGTGATACACATTTTATCAGTAGAAGCAGATGTAATATTTGCTTACCGAAATTGTTAAGCGATTATTTTATAAACTTAGACAGTGTAAATTGCAAACTACAGAACTTGATTTCTAAACAAAAATCTTAGTGACAGAGCTGAGCAGATGTTATTTAAACATTTTTACGTGCAATACCCAAGAAGAGAGTAGTTAAAATTACTCTTTTGGGCAGATCTCAAAATGTTAAAAACATTAAAGCATGAAGATGTAATGAGGTAAAATAAATGGATCAGTTCTCCTTTATTCTTAATTGCTTTTATATAGTCCATCATTTCTATTGTCTTCATTTAACAATGTTATAATATTTAACTTGAGGTGGAGAATCTGGCTACTGAAAAGTGAGAATAAAAATAAATGCATGGCAACTCAAGTTTCCATGAAAAGTTAAACACATTGGGAAAGACCAAGCATCTTTCTTCACCTGTAGTACCTCATCCCCGATGAAAAGGCAAACACATATCATTGATCATTCAGAACAACACTTGATTCACTGATATGTCCCTTCCCTGCATTTACCATAGCACTAGCACTTAGAAGGAGAGGGGGGGAAAGGATTGATGAAAATTTGGTGTTAATTAAAGGATTCTCAGAAGAGCATGTCCCCAAGCCAAAGAAATTTTAGGCCAAGTCTGTGGTTGTGGCAACTCAATATAGATCTATAGAAATTAGAAACACAATATTAATTGATACCAGTTGACTAGTTGCCTTATGAAGTTAAAGAAAATATCCCTAGCAATCATAACCATAAAATCTCTGAGTCCAAAATGAGCCTTACAGCACTGGATGCATGAGGGTAAATTTCAGGTTTGGAGCAATTACCCCAGAAGTGAGTCCTAGGGAGAGCACCTGCACCTAGCTCTGCCAGTGTGAAGGACTGAAATGCACGAAGCAGGGAACAAATGCTTGTGCCTCATCACCATTCTTCCCCGGATGAAAAGTAGCACCAGTAGTGTGGAATTTTCTGTCTTTCAGATTGTCTCTGTGACAGCAGGGGAAGGTTTGGCAAAGTGGATGAGGAAGATGGGGTGATGAAATTTCCACATGCATGTGAATATCTGCTTGATAAAGTCATCTGATTGCACCAAAAGGAAAAGCAAACAAAAATTTAAAAAAACCGAAACAAAGCAAGCCAAAAACCAGACAAAAAAAAAAAAAAAAACAAAACAACTTAACGAGCATGTTTACCTGAGAAAATAACTTGTACTGAACTGATCCTTCTAAGTGAAGTAGATGGAGGGCAATGAGGGATGCAAATAAGAATAAAATACATCAGGAGTGAAAAACATTTTACACATCTTTATATTCATTCCAGCCAATTTCAATTTTCCATCAAAAATAGTTTAAAGTCTGCAAAACCCAGAGCAGCACAGTTTCTTTCAGAGGTCTGACGACATTCAGAGTACTTTTTTATGGAAGAATAAATGTCACTAAGCTCTCCATGTGATTTAAATAGTATAAGGCAATGATAACACTTTTAGATATAATGTCTAATGAAAAACTTTCAGGTATAAGGGAAAGAATTTTGGATTGTACCCTTCACAACATTCAACTTTAAGATGGTAGAAGTGACCTTTTTTCCACACATAAGATCTACTGATAATGAAACTGACATCACATAAGTAACAAGAAAACACAGCTATATCTGTTCTAACAGCCTTCTCTTAGTGAAACACTGGATCGTGGAAGAAATCAGAGCTGGCAAGGAAATAACAATATGATTGCAGAGGCAGCCTAGCATTCAAGGTCAGGCTGGATAGGACTCTGAGCAATCAGATCTACTTGAAGATATCTCTGCTTATTGCAGGGGTGGACAGGGGGTTGGACTAGATGGCCTCTACAGGTCCCTTTCCAACCCAAACTACTCTATGACTGAGTGACTCAGAAATGTGAGGCTGTGGGAAGCCACTTGTCTGCACTCTGCCTCCCAGTTAAGCTCAGCCAGAACCGACTGACACTTCAGTGTATGACACATGGTTGTATTCTGTTTAAGGAATAATTTCAGAGAGTGTCTGTACCTCCCCTTCGCTATCACAGGAAAAATATGTGAAAATACATGGAATACGTATGATTGATAAGTGTGTGTGTATATACATATATAAAACACCACAGAGAGTATCTGTTGAATTTTGCAACAAGTTTCAACAATTGCTCTTAATATGGCAAATTTGATTATCAGACACCCTTTTACAATTAGGAATAACATGGGACTAAACGTTGATTTTTAGTTATTTTATTGCAATTTACCAATGTGTTCTTAGCCTTTCTCAGTTGCAATCAAATGCAACAGACTTTAAAATCTTCTCCACTGAAATTAAGACAAAACTATTCTGCCTTCCAATTTAGATGGCTAACAATAAAGCTCATAAAATCACAATGATTTAGCTAATAATTAATACTCCACAATGTTTTGGTAATATTACCACACCTTTAACTTTGTTTTGGTTTTTTTCCTTTTATCTTTGGAATTATATGTTTTGAAAAAAAGCAGGAATTTTGCAGTAAAAATATTGAAATATTTTATTTTTAAACAAAGCACTTCAGACTCAATCTTTCTATGTTTTTAATAAACTCAGCACAAATTTGATTAAAAACTTTATAAAGTAGTCAAATTTTCATGTCTGTATTACTTTTAAAGTCACATTTAAATCAAGGCTCCTATTTGAGCCAATCTGAGAGTTTTGGATGTCTCGCTTTAGAGACTGGACCAGATGTCTATTGTCTATAGACATTCCAAGGTGCAACCCTCAGGCATATGTGCTCTGAGTGGACTCTTCAGAAAATTCCAGTACCACTTCTTTCTTTCCCCCCATATCTTTCCCTTCCTCACAATTCTGTGATTTCATTCATTCACACACTCTGATCATTTATTGTTTGTTTTCCAAGTCTTCAAAAAGACATCTGCATCGGTTTCTGCTGTGTCTTCACGTCATTGCCATGATTGATTCTCAGGGAGGATATGCTTTCCTCAACTACACCATCACTTTTCCCAAGAGAGGCATCTAATGATATGTCCTAAATTTATTCCTAAATTTATTCCTGTCTTCATCAGAGGATTCTGCTAAGACTGTCTTAGGCCACATTGGTATTTGCACAGGGATTGACTATGACTCGTGACCCATCAAGCTGAGACATTTCTCTTAAAAAATTTGGGAATAAATGAGACACATTCCTGAAGAATACCTGCTTGATTTTCTTTAAAGGTTTTCTAGAAGTCTGTTATTGTGACATGTCTTCTATGAAGGACTTACCTCTCTGAACTTTGTTATACAGAAATAAAATGGTTTTTAAGTTACAAATCTTTAAATAAGCTAATCAAGGCTATATGCAACCTTTTCTTTCTTTTAAATGCATTTAGTATTTCATAAAATGGCATGAGTAGATGTAACACTTTCCAAATGTTGGTTCTTCTCTGCAATAATTTATGTTGATTCTCTGTTTTCAGTGTTACCTGCTAAATCTGCTTATATATGCATGAATTAGTTTCAAGTGAGTCAATTGTCTGTATTAACTTTCAGTCCTTTTAACCAACACAGTATCACAATGCCATTCCTCCCATATTCTTTAAAATGCAGAGTAAATATCCATTATTTTTTTACCAAATATTCTTTATTATGTTTTTCTTTTAACTTTTAAAGCCATGGCATGCTCTTCTTTACTGACAAAGATGTTTCTTCTGTTGCCAATTTCAGCATCTTCTTTTCTGTGTCTGTCATCTTTGGTCTTCCTTTGAACTTGGTAAAATTCAGTTTGCCTTTTTGGCCCCAGAATACTCCAGCTGATGACCTTATTTTTGCTGATTTCTCTTCAATGTTTTCAATGCCTTTCATCAATTTAAGTATGTTTTCTAGGTATCTGTAAATCATCATTACTATTTAACTGTTTTTCCCATAGTGGCACCCAGAGGTTAATCAGACTTGGCATCACTTATGACTGGCAGAATATTAAACTAACAAGAGCTGCATTTATGCAAAGTCTTCAGTAGCTGGTGTCTATATTAGCTGCAACACAAGCTCTTTTTGCTCTTATGTTAATTATATGCATACTCAAGTCACTTTGTATTAAACTGATCTGCGTATATGTGTCTGTTTTATGTATCTATTCATATGCCAATTCCATGACATCTCTGCATTTAATTATTAATACTGTGTATTTCATGATAATCTGAATATCATTTCCATATGTCATTTGCAATTTTCTAGCCCAACACTACAGCTGACTTCAGTTTAAACATTTCTCAGCTGAAAGAACAGATCTTCAACAAAATAACCAGAAATTCTGAGCAGCTGGATAGAGTGCAGAGATCCTCTATTAGAAGCTGCCTTGGAAACCTGAAAAAGATGAAGTTTAAACTTTCTGTCCCATGTAGCACTTTTCAGTCATGGTCAGAAATTCATTAAATATTCCCTTCATTCTTTTAATCCTTTCAGAAACAGTTAGAATATTTCATGAAGAAAAGGCATGAGGCAACCAAGGCTAGACATCCAGAACTAGTTTCTTTCTTCATATCTTTTCAGACTTGCTAGTTTTCATATGATAAGCAATGACTAAGCATGCACCAGGATCACTGGTCAGAACTGTCCTATGATATGGGAAGCTGTTCTTTGGTTCTCTTCATAGAATCATAGAATCATAGGATCATAGAATCATAGCATAGTTTGGCTGAGAATGGGCCTTAAAATTCATCTAATTCCAACCCCTGAACCATGGGCGCAGGCACCTTCCACTCAACCTTCAAAGATTCTTCCAGTCTGGCCTTGAATACTTACAGGGATGGGTATTCTGCAGCCTTCCTGGGCAGCCAGTTCCAGTGTTTCACTCCCCTCACAGTAAAGGATTTCTTTCTAACATCTAATCTAAAGCAATGCTCTTTCAGTTTTTGTAAATGTAAAGAAAAAAAGCTCAGTCTCTTCTGTCTACGAATAGAGCAAAGCCATTAATAACTTAGATTTACAGACTTTTAAAGTGTTCTAGAAATTGCTAATAAATCCCAGTGGAGACAATAAAGAGAGAATTTTTCTTCAAACAATTAGAAAAGTCAGTAAGTTTTTATCATAGCCTCAAAGGAATGAGTAATTCAAAATAGTTTATCTCTTAATATGTTTACATGGTAAAGCATAATTTTTAACCTTATCAGGACAATGCACATGTGCTCATGTGCTACAAGTCTTGGATTAATCAGAATTACCCTATTTCCTAATGCCCCAAGGCAGTAGCTAGGAACTACAATGGGCAAGATTAACATTCATATATTCTGTATATCAGTATTAAATATTCATATTTTAATATTTCACAATGTCTTAGCAAGTTTCTGTGTCATTGTATTAGCTTAGCACAATGCTGTGTGAAACAGGACTCTTCCCATCAATACTCTCCTTATACTGCTGCGCTAGGCAGATACTGGAGTAATCTGCTTATGCTGTATGGAGTCATATCCAGCTAATATTTTGATAGTAAGTTAGTCAAGCTTTACAGGAATATGATTCACTGTGTTGAAAACAAATGGTAACATGGTAAATAGTTCACTTGAACAGAACCACCCACTGTACTAAAGTCAGTGTGGGAGTTGCTCCTGGAAGGGCTGTTGGAAGAAGTATGGAGGAGGTGCGGCTTTTCTATTTTGAAGCAGGAGACAAATTTTCCTTTTACAGTTACCACTGGTTGAAATTACCACTGCCTGGAGAGTATACAGATACTACATGTTTGATCTAGGTAAACTGCTTTAGGAATTCCAGCCTTTGCTGTCGTCATGCTTTGTCACATCCCAGCAACATCTTCCATTTTTCAGCAATGGGCAGACTTTGGTAGGTTTCTAGGCTAGTACAAACACTGAGATTGAGTGAAGAACCACTTAGTATTCCATAAATTGTTCTCTGCCAAGTCACTGATACTGATCAGGCGACTTTGGACATAGTACCAGATCATACCTACAATCATTTCAATTCTGCTGAAAGAAAAAAGTGGATCTAGGGAAAAATAAATATCTACTGCAACACTTAATAAAAATGCACTCATATAATAATTATTATGTAGCTAATCTAGCAGTTAAATATGTTTTTTCTTTTTCCTGGCCATACTATGTTGATAAATCATTAAATGTATATTCTTAACTTCACAGTTCAGTTTTACAAAAGCAGATGTTTGGACTTCTCCAACAATACTTTCCTTTCCTCTCACCCCATTGTTTTCAAGGAGCCTAAAGATGAAGCTAAGTGCTTGACTTATAACTAGAACTAGCGAGCTTTACCCAGCCACCTCTTCTAATGCTGCATGCATAAAATGATTATAAATAGATAAAAAACCTCCTACACTCTTTCCACAGTAATACCATTGCAGCAGTCCCACAGCAGACAAGCTTTTTCTGTAGCTGAGGAGGAAGTAGAAGGATATGCTTCACAGGAAACAGAGCCAGAAAACATCCCTTTGGTCACACTGGATTTTCCACAACACTGCTACCAGCAGATCCCAACTGATATATTTTTCTCTAGAATTTCTAGTTCCCTATCCCCTCTGCCAATCCTCTTTGTTGCTCAGTTGTTTTACTTGAATACTTGAAGTCCTTGAACTTGCATTGCTTTTTCTTCCTTCTTAGGTCTAAGTAAATTTCTTATTTCATTTGTAGCATTATCTTGAATACATTTTACAAACTATCACCTAAATACCCCAGATGTGACTTCCCCAAGCCCTTCCCTCTCTGTAAATGACACATCATTCTTTTAATGTTCCCTCATCTTATGGCATTATTCAAGAACAATAAAACCTTTGATGTCCTTCTGTATAGCTTTCCTGTTAATCCTACAAACACCGAGAAGACTGAGGATTTTTTGCTAGTGTTTGTTCTAGCCAATATTTAGGTGGGAGGCATACAGAAAATAGCACAGATACTCTGTACCTCTGCTTCAATAGTACAGGGAATCACGCCAACTCTTCCCTGGGGGCTGTGCAGTACAACATTTCTCCAGAGAAAAAGCGTGTTTTTAAAACATTTTGCTGATACACATAAACTGACAGAGCTACATTAATAAAAAAATTTATTGGAGAAGAAGTGCTTATTGTATCTGATCCATTTATGCACTTCACAGCTGTAGCTTATTCCATTAAGCAAACTGATTTAAAACAAAGCCCTTTACAAAGGGTTTTTGGTGGATGGTACATATGTCCATGTAAGAATTACTTTAAGCACTACAACATTTGGTGGATGTAGTTTTTCATAGCTGTGTCATCAAAATGTTTTTTGTAGCTATGTCTTCAAAGACCTCCAAACCAGCAGGATAAACTGTCTGTCATTGTACTAATGACCCTTTGCAGTTTTAGGAAGGATGTTCTGGAGATTCTGCCTTTCTCACTACTAGGATATTTCAGTGAACATGGCCTTTCTGTTTCCACTAGTTTTGCTTCAAATAACTTGACACACTTCCATCTCCATAAATTCATGCTTGCTTCTATGTGACTGTCTAAGACATGCAAAACCTTGTAGATTTTCATCTAGAAAGGCAGAAGAAAGAAACAACATGAATAACAGAATCATAAAATCATAGAACCATTAAGGTTGGAAAAGGCCTCCAAGACCATTGAGTCCAACTTTTGACTGAACACCACCATGGAAAATAAAACATAGCACTGTATGCCACATCCAGTCATTTCTTGAATACTTGCAGGGATGATGATTCCACTATTGCCCTGGACAGCCTGTTCCAATGACTGACCACTCTTTCACGGAACAAGCTCTTCCTCATGTCCAACCTGAATCTCTCCTGGGCAGCTTGAGGCTGTTTTCGCTTGTCTTGTCACTGTTAGCCTGGAAGAAGAGGCCAACCCCACCTAGCTATATTCTGCTTTCAGGCAGCTGTGGAGAGTGAAAAGGTCTCCCCTGAGCCTCCTTTTCCCCAGGCTAAACACCCCCAGCTGCACATCTGCTCCTCACAGGATATGTGCTCCAGACCCTTCACCAGTTCCATATTCCTTCTCTGGACACACTCCAGCCTCTCAAAGTCTTTCTGGTTTTGGGGGTCCCAGAACAGGCAGAGCACTCAAGGTGTGGCCTCACCAGTGCCGAGTACAGGGGGACAATCACTGCCCTGGTCCTGCTGTTCACACTGTTGCTGATCCAAGCCAAGATGCCACGGGCATTTGTGACCACCTGGGCACACTGCAGGCTTGTGTTCAGCCACTGTTGACCAGCACCCTCTGTACTTCGTCACTGGGCATCTTCCCAATCACTCCTACTCCAGCCTGGAGCACTCCATGGGGTTGTTGTGACCCAAACACAGGACCAGGCATTTGGCCCTGTTGAAGCTGAACCCTTTCCAAGAGAAGGCTTTAGCAGACAGTATCAAAGTCTTTACTGAAGTCCAAGTAGGCATATTCACAGACTTCTACTCATCTGCCAGGGGGATCACCGGGACATAAAAGGACACCAGGCTGGTCAGGCAGGACCTGCCTTTTCTACAGCCATGCTGGCTGGGCCTGGTCCCTTGGCTGTGATGTATATGCTGTGTGTGTACATCAGGCTGACAGGCCTCTACTTCCGCAGATCCTCATCCCTCTTATAGATGGGAATGACATTTTGTAACCTCTCAGTTAACCAAGAGAGATAATAAATGAAGGAAGTGGCTTGGTGAGCTCTTTTGATAGTTCCCTCAGTATTCTCAAGCAGATCCCATCTGAACCCATGGACTTGTGAGTGTTTTAAGTGGCACGGCAGGTCACTAACTGCTTTGTCTTGGATTACAGGGGTTTTATTCTGCTCCCCCACCCTGTATGCCGACCCAGGGGATTGGTTCCACTAAGGATATCAGGTTTTTGTTAAAGACTAAGGTTAAAGAAGGCATTGAAGTGCCTCAGTCTTTTCCTCATCTTTCATGACAGTGATCACTCCAACGTTCAATGAAGAATGGATATTTTCTTTGGCCCTCACTGTGTTGTTAATAGATAAAAAGACCTGTTATTATCTTTTACAGCAGTGACTGGGCAGGTTGAGTCCTAGCTGAATTTTTGCCGTTCTAGTTTTCTCTCTACATGACCTAATGACATCCTTGTACTCTTCCTGAGTTACCTGCTCCTTCTTCTGAAGGTCACTCTTTTTCCCCGAATTCCAGCAAAAGCTCTCTCTTTAGCCAGGTTCGTCTTCTTTCCTGACAGCTCCTCTTTTGACTCATAGGGACAACCTGCTCCTGAACCTTTAAGATTTCCTTCCAAAAGGGTGTGAAACATTCCTGGACTCCTTTGTTATAAGGGGTTGTTTCCCAAGGAACTCCCTCAATGAATGTCCTGAACAGGCCTGTAGTACCTGAGGTACTGAGGTACCTCCCCAAGGTAGAGATTTTGTTGACCCCCTTCCTTATTTCACGAAGAATTGAAAACTTTATCATTTCATGGTCACTACTCCCAAAATGGCCTGCAAACACTCCATCTCCCCACCAGCCCTTCTCTGTTCACAAACAAGTCTAGCAGGGTACTGTCCCAGGAACCATCTGTCAGAAAGTTCTCTTCCACACATTCCAGGAGCCTCCTAGTCTGTCTCCTCTGCTGCGCTGAGTTTCCAGCAGACATATGGCAAGTTAAGGTCTCCCACAAGAACAAGGGCTGACCACTGATAGAATACTTTATTTGCCTCTTCATCCTGGCTGGGTGGTCTATAATAGACTCCCAGCAGGAAGTGTGCCTTGTTACCTTGTTTTTTACCCCAATCCTTACCCATAGGCATTCAATCTTATTTTCACTCTCCTCGAGCTCTATACAGTCAAAAAACCTCCATGTTAGTAATCATACATACCAAAAAGGAAGGATGGGTGAAAATCTTTGCCTGATATCCTGACACAACACAAGTGCTTTTTTACAATAACATTGGGCTTGGCTCCCATCCCAAGCGGGAGTCCATCTGTTTCCTTCCAGTGTCTTTGGTTATAATATCCTGAAGCTGAACAGAAACATCATGTATTCCAGGCAGAATCTGAACAGCTGATACTGGAGTGTGTCATTGCTTTTGAGGAATTTAACGGTCTTCAATTTTATCCTGTAAACTGTGCTTAGTGAGTAAAAGAACACTTGCTGCAGCAGTTACTATTCTCTTTCATTATTTTATTATTATTAAAGTACTATTTGGGAACTTATTTCCTCATGTTTTTTAATAGAAACTCATATTAATAGTTCTGAGAATAACAATGAACTCAATCATCTGTTAAAAAATGTGCTTTGAAGTGCAAATATGTGTCATAATAACTGTATGTAATAATTGCACATAACACATGTAACTGGTACCAGAAGCCTGAAGTCCAGCCTCTTTTCTCCTGCCTAGTAGAGTTTATTGTAATGCCCAAATTACTGCTGTGTGCAGAAATTTTTGAGTTATTACATATTTTAGTAGCATCACACACTTTCCTAGGCTCCCCTGGCACCCAGTACAGACTACAGCTCTGGATGGTGAACCAGTGCTGCCAAACAAAGAGACGCAGCTCCAGACTTAGCTTCAAGATGCTGAAATACAATTTATTCCCACTGGCATTGACCTTAACTCCCTGTAAGTACCTTCTAAAGACAGCTTGACAGTGTTAGTAATATTTTTAAATTGTTAAAAACAGTCTAAGTCTATCTAAACATAAGCTATTCACCAACTCATGTCAAAGCAATCCTGCCTTTTCTACGTGTCTGTCCAGCAGGCCATGGGAACCTGCTGCACAGACTATTTATTTTAGTCCAAAGCTGGGCCCTCAAGCTATGATCAAGCACATCCAAGCAGCAGTCACAATAAATAGTATTTTACTGTCTCAGACAATAGCATGGACTCTCTTTCAGGGTGAGTTTTTGAGCTGTGTCAGCAAATGCAACTCAGTAAGGAGGCATATTTCTGGCTATAAAACACCCTGGGCTAGATCTCTGGCTGTAGCTGAGGAGCTCCAAAGTACCTGCCAAGAGATGCCAGATCAAAGCCCTTTGCCTTCATCTGCACCTTGCTAAAATCTCAGCACAAGGTGGAGCATCTACAGTGGCTTGATGTTCAAAGAAGCATAAAACAGAAGTAGATACAGGTACTTATTTTATCTTAGTGAAGGGAAAATAAAAAAAGAAAACAAGAAGAAAAAGAAAAAAAAAAAGAGGCATGTGGGAGAAAAAAATTGAGCTTTCTCACAAAAAAATAAAACAAAAGCAGCCAAAGGAGCAGAAATTACAAATAAAGTAGAACTGTTGCACTGCTGGGTCTGACAGAGCTCACTGGTGGGATTGTGGCAGTGGTGTATGCTGATGAGGGTGCTGTGTGTAGGATAACACACCTCCCATTGCCCACGGAGTGAATTCAGTCACACTGTGCCTTCGCTTCCTTCCTTGCTCTGTGTGAGGGACTGCAGCACGCCGCTGCTCTGGCAGACACCAGGCAGCTGCCAGCAGGACTGTGGAAGGCAGCCAGTGATCATGGGTGCTCACATAGGTCCCCTTCTCTTGCAGTATTAACCCATCTTCCCCAACACGTCAAATCAGGAGCAGCATTCTTCAGTTCCTTCTCCTCTAGGTGACCTGGCACAGGATGAGCAGGGAGAAGATTGTTGTGCTCTGCACAGACATGCTGGGTCTCAGTGTGATCCTGCACAAGCACCTAAGCTACTTTCCCAGTTTTCCTGCCTTTCCTGGGCAGCAATGAAGGTTAAGATGCTAAGAGGGAGCTCTGGGAGCTTTTTGGGGGAGCGTAAATGCAAAGGCATGGTTGAATGCACTTCAAACTCATATCACAGATTTACAGGCAAGTTAAGCATGCCAACAAAGGGCTAAATGCAATGATTCTCTCATCTGTCACTATTTTCTTACAAACAGCCTTCTCACAATGCAAAAGAAGTTGAGAGATAAATTTTAAAATCAGCATAAGTATATATATCAAGGAACCAAATTAACTACCTTTCATTTGAATGGCAAAAACTGTCTTAATTTGTATGCACTACTGAACCTCCAGGTTTGTGGAAAAGGCCAGGCTCCAGAGTTGCCTGGAACAGGTAATACAGTGCTGCTACAGAGATTCTATTCAGACACATCTGCAAGGTTGGCACATATGACACAGGATTCCTAGGTGAGCTGCCTTGCACTGGAGAGACTGTTGGAGGACAGACAGAATAATTTAGAGCTCCTGAAATGACCATAGACTCCTATGTTAAAATAGCTGGATCCCACCTTAGAGTACTTAGTCAGACATGTGCAGGGGTGAATATATTATTGGGAACAAAGGAAAAGCATTGCAATTCAGTTTGCTATTCCTGTCATTTAAAGTTTACACAGATATCTATCTATCTATGAAAATGTTTCTATATGTACATATACATGTGCATTTAGATGCGTTGTAACTGAAATACATACACTGTGTCTGAAAATTACTAGGGAATTTTCTGCCATAGTGATTGGTGCAGAACGGCTTTATTGGCCACTGATTCTTACCATTGGCCAAGTAACTTTATTTGATTGAAGTGAAAATCTTGGCAGGTCTCCAGCTCTGA
Organism: Rhipidura dahli; assembly: GCA_013399225.1. NCBI lineage: Eukaryota > Metazoa > Chordata > Aves > Passeriformes > Rhipiduridae > Rhipidura > Rhipidura dahli. Next base: position 140,168 of record VXAC01000334.1, on the reverse strand, counting down.
ATGTAAAGTTGGAAGGAGCTTTTTCCTCTTTTCTAGAGTCTAAAAGAAAGAGGGAAAGTGATTTAACGAGTCCCAGAAGCCAGAGAAAACCTTGAAAGAATTTCGATTCCCTCCTCTACCTCCAGGGAAAAAAAGCATCGACAGAAACAGGGATAAAACAACAGGATTATAACAAATATAGTGGGCTAGAATACTACTTATATTATAAATACAAAGTATGTATGTATTTTCTTTTACTATCATGTGATTAGCAAAGAAAACTAAAGGCATCTTGACTGTTTAAGTATTTCAGGTAGTTTTTTCTTACAAAGGAGACCTTTAAAAATGCAGGAGGTCAGAGCCTGCTGGTCCTGTTTACAGAGACTGTTTATTTGCAATTGTACTGTATGGTGATACTGGTAGCTGTAAGTAGAGTAGGCACATCTCTAACATCCACACAAGTGTGGACACTGACAGTAACTGGGCATTTTTGTGTGGAAACATCTTTAGCCAGTTAGGAAAACACTTAGTTTCAAATGTAACTGTACTCCCTGTTTTCTTCTTCTCTCTTTTCAAAACTAGTCACAAGTAGCAAGAGGTTACTGAAATACCAATCTCATCCAGAGACCACTGAGACTGGGTAGGATAATCAGACAGAATAATAATACAAACCAAAACATTATTTACAGAAAAAACTTGGTTTTCAGCAAAATTGCTTTGTACTGAAGACAGTGAAGTTCCATTTATCCCAGCTGAAATTCTGCATTTGCAAACATTGAGAAACTGATTGCAGTGCTTATTATGGCAATATTGCATGCCTCAACAATTCAGAGAATTTTAACTTGGAAAGCTGGCAATGAAAAACTAAACCTGTCTTGGACTACTTTGTCACAGTGAATTTCTATATCTAACCTGAAGGGTAATCTGATGACATTAACCTACCATAACAGCCCACAGGTATCTGTTTATTAATTTAAATAAGTGACAGCAGGTAGCATATTTTTTATTTGGCATATTTTAATATCAGAAAATAATTTTGCATCACTGGTAGAAATATACTTAGGTATATGCACATACTTCACTAGAAGAGCAAGTGGTCACATATTGCCTAAATGTGTTAAATAATATTATTTCCATAAAGTAGAGCAAAATTAAAAAAAAAAATTTCTGCTCTTTTCCATATTTTTATGAACTGAAGTCTGTAAAATGTATGTATACATAGCACATATACTCTAAAAAAACAAAAATATTGATGTACCAAATATCACAACTGTGCTTCAGTAAGTGGTAGAGATGCATACTGAGCAAAACATTTAGAGGTCTCATATGGGAAAAAATGAAGAAATGTCACAAACCCACAAAGATTTCTTTATAGGTAAATAATATATCACCTTGAAAAGGGTCAGATGCATTTTGAAATGACTGACTGTCATGTACAATTTGATAACTTTAGAAAATTCCATAAGCACTTGGACAAGTCAAACCTTTCTGAGTAATTTCAATAATTTCTTCTAAGTGTTCTTTTGTTATAAGCAAATTTTTATAACAATTTTAAACATGATGTGCAAGTTTGCTTTCGAACATGCTAAAGTATCTGAAAGTTTAGATTCTATTTTATAAATTCAAAGTCTGCTCTTGGTACAGAAATGGTAGAACAGTTTTCTCCTTTGCGTTTAATAAGGGTTGACCCTTATCACAAAACACAATAGTTTGTACCTAATTTAAATGACATTCTGAATGAACTCTCAATGGCTACTACAGTTATGGTAATGAAAAGACTGTGTTACAAGCTGGATATCAGCTATGAAATACCACTCACACATAAAAAGACAAAATAGATGAGAATTTAGAGGATACACAATATAAAAAATCTGGCAAGGTTAAAAATATCAGTACAAGAATATGGTGTTTGCTCTGGCCAGGATTTTCAAAGCTTCTGAAGGAATTAGACATCTATTACCACTAGAAAAAAAGTCAAGTTTAGTGACCAACATTTGTAGACAAATAAGATCTGCTTAGTTTTCAGACTGATACATTTTTCAACTTACATCTTGGGTAACTATATGTGTAGCAGTGTCAATAAGTGATCTGAGTGGTTTTTTATAAAACTAGCTATCATGATTCCTGGCTATTTGTCAGGAAATTCGAAGCAGAACTGCTGTGTCTTGATCAGTTAAATTCCACAGTGCACAAAGTCTACTGGAAAAAAATTCCAGTCCAGTAGGAATCAGACTTAACAAAAGTGCAGGCCCAACATGTGATAGTATAGCCAAAATTTGGATCACATCTAACAAGAAAGAGGAGACTCTCATCAAAGAATTAAAAGAAAGAAGAAACTGAGAAAGTAAATGATTATTTCTTGCTTAACTGAGAAGACAAGTTGTATCCTAATGACAAAAAAATCTGTTTCTTTGGAAAGCAATACAATATTTTTAGAGCAAAGGGGGCAAATGCTCAAACACAACATTTCTTTTGATCTGAAACTTAAAAAGTCTGTTAAGTTGACATTCATAAAAGGCTTTAAGACTCTGAAGTTGCTGTTCTGACTAGCATTAAAAGTTCTAATCCAAAAAAGTAGTCTATCAAAGGAAATAATTTTTTTTAAAATACCTAAATTTGAAAAAAGTCCTTGTGATAATAAAACATTTTAGTTTTTAAAATCATTGAATGTACTTTCCACAAAAGAAATAAATGCTTATGCTGATAAAACTAGTAAAGTTGAAAATCAGAAAGCATCCCACAGATTGATGGGGTCAGATTATACATCAATGTAACCAATATTATACACAATGCTGTCACAAAAATGTAATTCTTTGTGTTCACCATATCTCACCAAACAGAAAATTTCTTGAGATACTTCCTTTATTTTCACCTTCTCAATATTTGTCTATGATATGGGCATTTGCTTAACTTAAGACTTGAACAAAATCAGAGCCCCAGGCTTACTCACAAAGCAGTGGGCCTTAAAGCTTTTAAAAGCCACAGTGATCTTTTTATGAGCAGAAACCTGCCTCACATTGTCCTTCCAAATGCATCATCAAAGGAAGGATTTTCTAGGAAGGTAACATTTTTGTGTTACCATGCTGCTTTCTTGTCTAATATCTGAGTCAGGCTTTAATTACATGTGCCATGGAGGTTTTCCCAAGGTGTCATAGCTGCTTGTGACGGCTCCCATCCATCTGCAAGACAAATCAATACCAGTTTTCTGGAGCATCTGGGGAAACAGAACTTTAAGATAAAATTCAAATCACAGTTTGTCTAAATCGAAGTAATCACATCCTCACTACAAGTGTACAAATTGCATGCATAAACATTGAGTTTAATTCATTAATTCTTCCCCTAGATATTTCCTGCTGGTAATATTAGTAACCCCAAATAGGCCACTTCAGGCTCACAGAAAAAATTCTGTAAAAAGTAATATAAAATTAATATTAGTTATGTAAATTATAAAGAGTGCTGCAGATTTACATCTGGATAATGAATTGGAATTCTGAATTCACTTTTGATGAGCAAAATTAATTAATTAAACTCTTTTCAGCATTTTACATCTGATGTCTGTATATTAAGCAATAATAAACAATGTCATCCTTTTCTACTACTGACTATCATACTCTTGTTTTGGAAGCAAAGTTTCTGACAACAGACACTGAACTTTTGCCCTGCAAGACTGCAAGAACCCTTTTTGGTTCACTTTTTCAGGAGTGCAATGGACTTCTCTTGAGTGCCACACTGCTTTCATGGGCCCCTTTTCTGATATTTCTGTATTTCACTATACGAGTCTCATCTCTCCTTTCTGAGAGGAAACTCAGAAAACTTACTCTTGAGCAATGCGAGGCGTGCTTGCTATCCTGGTTCAGCTTGCTGAGCCCTGAACTGCACCACAGCTGTCAGGAGCCAAGATGACTGATGTGATACTGAACATGACACCGCTCAGGGCTGCGGTGGAGGGTGATCTGAATTCATCAAGTGTAGGTTAGCATAAGCACATGTGCTTTTACCACAGTTTGCCCTCACACTGTGGCATGCTATTTGTCCTTATCTGAAGCCCTGCAGCTCATTCATCTCTTCACAGCTATGCTGCAGCTATGCCTTGTACATATACAGTATGCCTTGTATACTGTAATCCACACCAAGGAAAAAGTGACAGAGACTGATTATCTTCCCTGTTCAAGCACCACAGTTTTTAAACTCACGAACAAGAGATGAGAAAATCCCTGGGAGCTCTCAAGAATGTTCTCAAGGATTAAACAGCAATAGAAGCCTTCTTGGGCCTGATTTTTATAATAGTTTAAAAATCTTTGAAGGCAGTTACTAGAAGAAGAGAATAAAACTGGGAGACTGGCTTTATTTTTCAGGTCTGAAGAGAGCTGGTTTTGTGCATAACTGGCTTCTAAAATACTTGCACATTGGTTGTGTGTCCAAGGCTGCAATCCCCAAAATTTGCAATTAAATTTCCAAAAATAGCTGTCCAGATAAAGAAGTATACTCAGCTCCTCTAGGACTTACAGAAGCCACCTACACCATGAGGCAGAACCTCATTAATCAATTAATTCTCCAGGGATACTCAAGAACTAGCTTGTTGATCATCTCTCTCAATGATTTTTCATTGCTCAGAATAAGCAGCTAATGAGGCAGGAGCTTTATTAAATAAACCTTGGCAGAGTCCTTTTCTAGTCCCAGCTTCCCTGAGATGATTCTAGCAGACAATCAGTAAAGTTGACTGATAGCATTTCCTGGTTCTGCAAACTTGATATTTCGTTCACAGACCGTGTTTATGAAAGCCAGATCATATTGCCAGGCAAAGGAAGGGCACAGGAATACCTGGTAAGACAGGACTGAGAGCTTCATACAATTTCTATAACCAAACTGTTAAAATGAAATGTCTGCTTCTGTGTTTGTTGGTAATACCAGAAAACAGTATCAACTTTCTCCTTCTACTGCAAACCTTAATTTCATCACCCCATAATCAACAATTTTACTATTTCTTCTAAATTCAGATTCCAGCATGGACTATTATCAGCTACATGTTTACAGTGCCAAATGGTTTTGAATCCATTCCCAACAGATGGAAGTACAAATCCTGATAGCATAAAAGCTGTTCCCAAAGCAGTTGTTCTTTCCCATACTGCATCCACACATGCTACTTTGTTACTCTGGTTGTAGTAAGCTTGGTCAAGCTTGGATTTTGAGGTATCGAAACAAACATTTGTGAGAAATTGCATTTGGTAATGTTTGACTACATTTATATAAAGGGGTTACACTGGTATAAAGGGTTACATAAAGGCCTTCACTTCCAGACTTTGAATGGATAAGTGGTTTTTTAATAGAAATTTTCTTTGAATTATGTAATTATATTCCAAGTAACACCTCCTCCTTCTTCCCTTGGAAAAACTACTAATAAAGTTCCTCCATAATATTTATTTTGAAGTCTTTAATTTCAACTGATTTTGGTTAACCAGTGTGTATCTGCTATTCCAAGCTTCTACCTATTATAAATGACATTTATATTTAATTTCACATTTTGTACTGCAGATGTGCAATATGCAATGATATACTAGAAAGCCTTTGCACCATAAACTTGAAACAGAGGAAATATTTATTGGTTTCTTAAAATGATATGTTTGCTCTCAATAGCAAATTAAGTTTGGGTTTATCCAATTAGAGATCTAATCTATCTGAAGATTCAGAAATGAGAGAGTTTCAGGTTACATGAGGATTTGACCGCACAATACGAAACCCATTATAGGTTTTAAAATAATACAGCCTACACACCTCTTATCTTCCCAGAGACCATTAATTAATATCAAAATAAAAATTAGTATTTGCATAAGAAATTCTACCATTTAACCTGTACAATACCCTTCACTGGGTTACATTCCACAACTTCTGAAGCCCCCCAGTTAATTAGGTATACATAACAATTTTCTGCCCAAGAAGATATTCCATTCTGAAGGACATGCAAAGCATATGTGCATCTGAATGATAAATAAATTATGGTCTCAAACGTTCATGCTTATGTGCACACATCATGAAAGAGACAAAATTTCTTAGGACAACTAGTACTTTCCTTTCTGACACTTGTACTGCAGTGGGAGAGAAGCCTGACTTGTTTTATCATCCATTTTAGCATTTGACTGGGGTTTGTATTCACAAAATCATGGCACATGGATGAGTACTCTGGATACAATACTCTGGATAGTATTTATGCAATTTTGACCTTTCTGAAAGCTGAGGAATTTGGACTCTAGCCCTGCAATGTGAAAGGATTTGGACTCCAGCCCTGTGATTTGGACTCCTCTACCTGCTCTCAGTACCAGAGCTGGTAGAGGAATGTCTTTGTCTTCAAGCTGCTTATTTTAATTGTAATTAGTTAAAATCTTGGATAGGTAAGCATCATAAATGATTTCTCTTGTCTGTTCAGCTATTACTTAAAAGTGGTGATAATTCTAATACCTGAATTTTTAATAAGTGTTTATGAAATAGTTCTGAATGCACTTGGTGGGTTCAAAAGTCCCTAAGCCAGAGCAAACCTGACTCCTAACATTTTATTTCTTGTTTTCTTCTCATTATTAGCTCCTACTAATTAGGATGAAGCTATGTAAGTTTTCTGCAGTATCATTAACTCATAATATTTACCATTATCCTATGCATGCTAAAAACATTAGCTTCTATTTAGACTAGATTTTGTGGCTGAGTAATTAAAATAGCAGCACTTGTTTTTGTTAGAAGAAATCACAATCAGTTTTTCCATTCATATTTAAAGAAAATTCATTATTCAAAAATACATTAGTCTTAAACATTGTTTATGCAAGTCTGAGAAAATGAATAGATAACTGTTTTGAAATACAATCTATTTAATCAGCATCATAGAAATTGTTCTAAAATACTTGTCCAAGCCCCCAATAAAATGAAGTAACAACTCATCAGTTGATTCACTCCAAATATTTTTGTAGGACTGGAAATAACATCTATTTTTGTTAACTTAAAAGCTAGACAATGAAGTGGCAGGTTAACCTGCTCAGCAAGATAAATTTAAAGGAAATTGAGGTGGCCAATATTAGCTCTACTTAAGAATAGGCAGCACCAGTACATTGGAGTACTACAGCTGTAAGCCTTGGCATATGGAAATCACATGAACTGAGGGTCATAAGACTTCTGTTATTATCATTACACCTAGTGACTATTTTATGTCAGTTAAGTAAATCATTCCCCTCTGAATTTACTAGAAGCAATCAGAAAGACTTTTTATTAATTTAAAAAGAGAACAACTTTGCGTCCAAAATGAGTTTGCAGCTGATGAAAACGTACTTGAATATAACGCAGAAAATTGTTTCACTTGATCTTTTGACACTGTATTTTTACATGCTTTCCCCTCACATAGTTTTACCAGTAGTACAGGAGACTCTTATTCACTTCACCATTTTTCACAGTATATGTAATGACTATCCATGACCTCTCCAGTAATTTTCCAAGTCAGAACAGGAAGATTAAGAAAGTTAATTTACAAAGGATGATAGGGTAACATAGAGGAAAACATACATTCCTATAAATTTTGTGGTTCTCAATGTACTGAGTGGAATATCAGTCTAATTTAAGGCAAATTGAATGGCCTTGGATAGGAAAGGGAGAAAAATACTGTTTGGGAAGAGGGCACATGAAGCTTCCAGCCTTCAGATACCCAGAGTAGGTGCCAGGGTTCGGATTTCTTTTCCATTCGTCAAAGCCAGAGAAAGGTGCATGTGAAGAGACGGCATTCTTACATTATACAGCAGCATTAAAGTTGCATGCACTTAACAGATATGTGGATAATAAAGCTAAATGAGATCACTATGACCAGCTTTTTTGGCCCCTTCTCCTACATAATGGGACTCTGCTGAATTAATGCCACTTTGAACCAGAAGAAGCTTTTAGTAAAGCTGCCAATCTCCATTTCTGTTTTCCACTGATAGAAAATTTGCTACTGCTATGAGAAAGTGCCTTTTAGACCTACTGTTGAAAGTGTACTTTTCATTTGGAGCTGATGTTCCCTAGCTTCAGCTTTTAGCTGGTGAATGCTGTTTTCTCCTTGTCTGCTTTATTGAAAAGACTCTATTCTGAAACTCCTCTTCCTTATATTGATATTCTAGATTATGAACAAGCCATTTTCTCTCAGCTTTCAGTTTCAGCTCAAGGACTCTTCTATAATAAACCATACTGCTCAATCCAATATTCATTTTCGTCTCTCAGAAAAAATTTAATTTTTTCCCCATCTTTTTTTTTTTTTTTTTTTACAATTGGAACATCAGTGAATTATCTAATATTCTAGAAATACATAGTTTATGTAGAAACAGAAACCAAAGGCAAAATATATAATACAATTATTACTCAAATAATTACTGTTTCTGCAGTCTCAAATTGTCAGTCCTCCTCTGTGACAGCCATTATGAGCTCAAGGTGAGTAGTTTATTTACATCAGTCCCAAGAGTTTTTTACTAAAATATTACAAACTAAAATGTTTTAGGCAATATCTACATGTATCTACAGTAATGTCTACATGTCATTATCCATGAACATCTACATATCATTTCCCCTTAAATGACTTTACACTTGCTCACACAGAAACACAGCCTGTTTGGAATTTAAAAAGACAATTCAGACCATTGTATACAAGGCACTCTTTACTTATTCTCCAGTACACTTTTTTTTTTCTGAAAGCTGGAATAATCATAGCATTTTATTCCACACTGATGATGAAACTCTAAGATAATGAGGTCAAGGAGAACATTACTTTACATAAAATTCTAACAATACTGCTGTCTTTAAAAAACCAAGTAAATAAAAAACAACAAAAGTGTCAAAATTGCTTAAAAGGCACAGAGTCCATATTAATTGTTCATTGATATTACTTATGCATGCAATTCTCTAATAATTGCATTCCACCCAAGTAATTCCATTATTTTGCCTGGATCAATGTCATACTGACAAGGCACTAATTATCCAGGTCATCCCATTTACCATTCTTTAGTTATTGATATATTAGTGTTCCTCCAGTCTCTTAGAATTCTAGGGGTTCTGCAAGACTTTTTAAAAATGAAAATTAGCAGTCCAGGGACTTACTTGGCCAATATCAAGGATGAAAATTATTGAGGGTATACTCTTTTAAAAGAGTGATCTTCATTATTATTTTGTAATGACATTCTGAGCCAGACTTAAAATAATTTTCTCTCCCTTTGTGTTGGGCATTGAAAAATTTTGGTAGTGGCAAGGGTGTTGGGGGTGTGACTGAGGAGGGGCTGCAGGGGTTACTCCTGTGAGAAGCTTCTGGAAGCTTCCCCTGGTCTGACAGAGCCAACGCCAGCCGGACCCGCCACTGGCCAAGGGCATCAGCGGCGGTGGCAGCGCCTCTGGGGAGACAGATTTAGGAAGGGGGAAAAACCTGCCTGACAGCAGCTGCAGCCAGAGAAGAGAGTGAGAAGATGTGAGAGGAGCCCTGCAGACACCGAGGTCAGTGGAGAAGGAGGGCAGGAGGTGCTCAGGCTCTGGAGCTGAGATTCCCCTGCAGCCCGCGGTGCAGCCCTTGGAGAGGCAGCTGTGCCCCTGCAGCCAGGGAGGTAACAGGGATGCAGAGATCCACCCAGAGTCCATGGAGAACCCTTGCTGGAGCAAGTGGATGCCTGAAGGAAGCTGAGACCTCATGGGAAACCCACAATGTAGCAGACTCCTGTCAGGACCTGTGACCCCACGGGGAACCCATGCAGCTCCTGAATGACTGCACCCTGGAAGGGATCCATGCTGGAGCAGCTCCTGAAGAACTTGGAAAGTCTCACATTGGAGGAGTTCATGTAGCTGGGACCCCATGCTGGAGCAAGGGAAAAGTGTGAGTAGTCCTTCCTCCTCAAGGGTGTAGTGACAGAAATGACCACAGTCCCCATTTCCCATCACCCTGTGCTGCTGGGGAGAAGGAGGGAGAGAAATTGTGACTAAAATTACAGTTTTTCCAGTGCTGCCAGCATGTTATTCTGTTGTGAAGTACAAATATGCTATAGACATCACAAACAACCTACTCGTCCTTTTTGTTTTCAGTTGAGAAGAGACATAGGTGTGGAAAAGATATCTGGCCAGTCTGAAATAAATGCATGCATATCAACTTGGAAAACCATATTAATGTTTACACTACTGCTGTTTCTCAAGTAGAACACAAAAGATGTGCTTAACTGAAGAAAAACTTAGAAGATTATATGAGAAAGTCTATGCATTTCTGTGGAAATTTTAGAGAGGAAATAAATATTATGCATTCCACATGAAAGCATTTTGTGACATAGTGCCTAATATCTAAACCCAGCATCCATGTCCAGATTCCTTTGTAGCTCTGACTGAAAGAAGACAACTTCCTACAGCAACAGACTTTAATACACAAAGAATATCAGCCTTGGTATGGGTAGGTTTTGTGATCTACTTGGTGTTATTGTCCAGCAACAGGGTCTGGGAGCCAGTAAATTTGAGCCCTTATATAAATATGAACAGCTTGTGGAGAAAAAATTGTTCATTAGACAACTAAACCATCCCCTTCTTTTCCAAAAGCTGACAAGTGTGTGTTCAATAACGACAATAAATAACAGGATACCCTACTTCTCTAGGAACATGGAGTAAAATCCAGTCAGGTTTCTTTATAAGACTAAGTAGAACTGTGAGCTATGCATACATGAGACCATATCACAAATACAGTTTCCAACACTACAGCTTCAAAAAGATTTGGCTCTTTGTGTAGGTGAGGGTGCATTGTATTTGAAAACAGATATTTTCCTGGCATTTCTAAACCTTGCTTATTCTTTAACTCATCAAAACATGACATTTGAAAGAACTTTGGAAACTTTAGGGAAATATAAGTGATTTTAAACACAGGGATCGATGGAAGTTTTAATAAAAGTCACTGTTAACACATGCATATGGAACACCAAAAGGAATTGATAAATATAGCCCTCCCTCTATTGTATTTGCTATTTGATTTCCTCAAAACCCTGCTGTTATGAAATACTGGAAAAAAAAGTGTGAGGCTTCTGAAGAACCTGAAATTTAGGAAGGAGGGAATTTTGGAAGTAAATGTGGATTACTTTCTACAAACACAGGTTTAAAGAATAAAGAAACAAAAGCAGCATGCACAGGGGAAAAAAAGGCTGTTCTCCTAGGGAAATGTTTTTTGCCAACAGATGCAGCTGAAAACATTCAAAACTAAGTAAAATATTTAACTAATGTTTATATCCTTGCAAAGGATGTCTTAATGCATCTAAGTATTATGTTCAATATTGCAGAATAATTTGGGATCCAATTTGTCAATTCTTATTCTTGTGAGAAGTGTAGCTTTATATCAAAAACAAGTGAGATCAAAAGGACTGCATGTAGTTTACAAGTTACTGAACATAAGAAAAGATTTGGAAATTGATCTGTGAGTGGCCCTGGCTCATACTCATCAATATTTAAAATATGATCTTGAGTAAAGATATTTTTTAAACAAAACATAGGTATTTCCAATCAAGAAGTCTGTGGCAAAGTATATCATCAAACAGTTTTCTGTTGTGAAACTTATTTTTCCTGATTATGTCTACCCACTTCAATAGATCTCAGTCTGGATGATTTGGTTTCATTTTGCTTTCTACCAAGCCGCCTTAGAGCCTCACTGAGGCAGTTCAGTATGGGTACGTCACACTGCTTCAGCTTGGCTGGAATATATTTCTTACACTATAGCCCAGAGAGTTCATCCACAGAGGAATGCTCCTAGCTAAAGTACATGCCCCTGGCAGTTGAGAAGTCAAGTTTTTAAAATATGAGAGAGATGTGTTGTTTTTCCTGTGAGCCATGATATTGGCTTAGGTGGATGCAAAATTCATCTGAAGTGTTTCAGAATGAAAAATACTTTCATTGCTTAACTGACCTTTCCTGAAAATGTTTGTCCTCTGGAATGGTTTGAAACTTAGATTTTCTTTGCTGGAGAAAGTAAAACATCTGAATAACAGCTGTCTCACAGAGCCAAAATCTCCTTTTCAGTTCTACTAGGCAGAGTATAATTGACTCAAGATCAAATGAAATTTATTAAGTTTGTTGTGTTTGATCACTTGAGAAATCTTCTTTTGGGATAATTGCCATGGGTCTAGTTTCCCCACTGTTTACCACTGAGTGTGGAAGCTCCTTTTGTTCACTGTGTATGGCTGTTAAAGCATAGCAGGATATTTGTCTGGAGCAGTAACTATTGCACCTATTGGAAACAATAGTTGATTTTTTTCCAATCTGAAATACCACTTTTTTACTGGTGTTACTGAGCAAGTCAGAGTAGAAGCTAGAATAGAAGAAAGCTGACAAAAAATTTACTATAACTTATCTGCTGAATTTACGTGCTTTTGTACTATGTGTTTTATATGTTGAGCTTCCAAAGGATAAAAAAAAACGGTTTAAATGGAGAGAAGTCAAATGAAATGGTGTCAGTATTCATGGTGGTCTGTGTCATACACAATAAGCCTTGCACTGCTGTGCTATTCTATACAGAAGCTGGTGATAATCAGTACCAACTTTATGTTCAGACCTGGAAAAAAGAAATCTGTGTTCTCACCCCATTCAATACCAGCAAACCAAAGCCTCTGTAAAAGAAAACTTCAGTAGCCATTGATATTACAGCAGTTCACTGAAGGCAAATGTCTTCAGAAGTTCCTTATTTGTGAGAACAGATTCACATTATGAGCTCCCAGTGGCACCATCTGGCCAAAAGTTAAAGGGAAAATCCAAAGAATACATATAGAATGAGTGCATTTTAAATGAAATTACAGCTGAGGAGAGTTACATCTGGTTATTTTGGTAAATGCTGTAGGTCTTGCACTGATCTTGGGGGAGCAGGTCTCTCTCTCTCTCTCTCTCTGTGTGTGTGTGTGTGTGTGTGTATGTGTGTAACTGGTGTTTCTAGACAAAAATGTCAAATTCAAGTCCACTATCCCATAAGGATCTTTAAGTAATTTAGTGATAGACAACTTGACAGATAAGCTGTTAAAACCTGTATACTGTTTTTCTATTACCGCCTCATATTATCTGTCTTCTTTTTTTCCAGAGAGAGAGAATTTGACTGTTTCAGAGTCTAAAATATCTACATCAGATAAAACTACTGCTCCTAGAAATATGCTATTTAACACAAATGATAAATTGTTTTCAATATTGAAAGAGATATGGTAAAGTGCAACACAAAAATGTGTTTCTATTGGGTTAGGAGTTTTGCTTTGTTTTGTTTTGTAACAATCTACTAAATGGGGTAACCTTTCAAGGTACACTTGCAAAAGTGACCAAATGCATTTATCCACTTAGGGCCCATGTTTTCCTGTACATATTTATACACAGAGTGTAAATAATATGCTTAAATAACCCTGCTGAGTGAGACCAAAGTTTAGCTGTGACCATAATATCATCCCACAGTACAATACACCAGATGACCTTTGTGTATCTCCACAGATAGAAATTATGACCTAGGGTTTTCTGAGTTACAAGTACTGCTTTCAAATAGTCCTGAAGAGTTTTCTTCCTTTGCTCAGGTCCTTTTGAACCTACACAAAATCTGAACATATAAAACATCCTGAGGACCTCTCTGAAGCACTACCTTCTTTCATTTTTTTTTTTCAACTGACTTCCCTTCCTGCCCCTTGGGCCTTCTATTGGAAAAGAGAGAAAAAAATAACACCTTATACTTTTTCATTCTACTAATAATTTTTATAGATTTTTGTTCTATTCCTTCCTACCCATCTCTTTCGCAGGCTGAAGAGTACAGGTCTATTAGTTATTTCTTCTATCAATATTACTCTTTACCTTTGATCATACCTGATACCCTTCTCTGCACTTTCCCTAATTCCTATTCTCATATCTCAAAAACAATATAACAGAAATTAAAACATTCAAAATGTAGTTTTGTAATGAGTTTATGCACTGGAATAATAGTGCTTTCCCTTCTGTATTCCTTTTTGAATAATTTCTAGCTTCTTTCACTGTTTGTGATTTGGTGCTTTCATAAAACTACATTATAACATCAGCACTTCTACTCTGTGCCTACTGCTCTCCCTGGATGCAAACTGAATTCTTACTAGGTGTGAAATCATATTTTGGAGGCAGAAAATCAGAGCCAGGTGTGCTTAAATGTAGGCTTAGTCTGTCTACAATAGAGTTTTGTGAACATATATTGAAGAGAACATAGTTTGAAATTTACTACTTGGAAAATTCTGTACACCAAGTGGTAGTGCTTTGTTTTGCTACAGAAAAATTGAGTAAATCTTATAAATACCCTGTGTGAACATGCTAGTGGTGTTTTTGAAGAGTTAATATTTGGAAGAGTTTTCCCCTCATAGAGCTCCAGCAGAGTTTATGGTTAAAATTTGAAAACTCCTAGATAAGACTTTGGGATCATTCCACCATTTTTTTTGTTTTTAATAATGATAATAAATTTGCAAATTCTGATGTTGAAACCCCATTTGATTTTTAAAGGTTGTAAAGATTTTGCATACTTCGATCTTGAGCCTTGAGGTCTTGATTCTGCTAAAAGCTAATGGAAAAAAATTATCTTTTATTTTCAATTCAAGTAAATTCAAGGAAAGATAATAGTCAGCTGCTGATCATGTCCCCTTTTGAAAAAAAAGAGAATAATTTTTACCCAATTACCTAAGAGCTGGAAAACTTAATGGGCATTCAAATGCTCAATGTGAGCAGAAGTGGGCAAATGGTGATAAAATGAAATGTTTCTCACCAAACAAAAACCAGTATGAAACCTCAAAAGAAGTTTGCATAGGAGAAGGTTTTAGTATTGCCTTTTTCTCACTAATAATGCTACTGGATGAAAATAATTTCTATGGTGGTTTATTTGTATTCATTTTAAAAGGGAGAGTTGGACCTTCTGCTCTAATCAGGCTTCGTAACATTTCCAGCTCTTTAATCCTCTTGAGAAAGAAGACCAAATTGGGCAAGTAAACTTGAAAAACCTTGCTATGAGCCTCTTTACAATTCAGCTTGGACTGCAGCCTCCTTAAGGACTCAGCAGACTCTTCCTCTTCTCTTAAACTAAATGGAGATAGAACTAAAAGTTGTGGAGGTCTGTGGGTCTTTGGATCTCAGTGATGAAGTCAGAGCCTTGAGACAAAGAATCATGGAATCATAGAATGGCTTGGGCTGGAAAAGACCTTAAAAATCATCTAGTTCTAACCCCCACACAGTGGGCAGGGGCACCTCTCACTAGACCAAATTGCTGAAAGCCTGGCTTTGAACATTCCCTGGGATGGGGCATCCACAGCTTGTCTGGACACCCCATTCTCTGGGCACCCAGAGTGTTGGGTTCCCAGTGATACACGTTCCAGGGTATCACCACTCTCAGAGTAAACATGAGCCATTAAATAAAACTTACAGAACTTCTAAACGTCCATAGAGAATGAAGCTCTTTGTCTAGTGACTTAGTTCAATAACAGCAGTCTCATTCAGCCCTGTCCAGGATTTCTACTCGTATTAAACTTGCAGCTACATCCGTTTTCAGCAGTAGTCCAGTCCTTCAGCAATTTCAGGAAGCTTAAGTAAAACTCTTTAGTTCAATCTCTTTACACTATATTAGCTTACAATACTTTCCAGAGTATAATATGAAACACAATTATGCAAAGTGTGTGCATGAAAGATTGAGATAATTTTGTGCCTAAGGACGTGAGCACTCCCTGTCTTTGCATTCCCAATTCATGGTAGTGGTCAACCCCTTCTCTAGTACTGGGTCTTCACCAGGAAATTGGGGAGCTGAGGGTGTGTCAGTAGTCTGTAGATTAATTTTGCGACTACAGCCTACAGTACACTTCAGATTTTTAGAATAAGAAAAGCTTATAGAAATGAGTAGTCAAATCTCATCTCTCCCAACTGTGTCTTGTAAAGAGCTCCACATATTAAAAGTATCCTAACACCAAAACTCTCCATCTTAAACACCCAAAGTATGACGAAGGAAGAGATCAAAGAAGTAATGTTTCATATAAAGACTCTGCTTCCGTGCAAGCCTTATTACTTTCCACTGAAACATCTGTCAGTGAACAGCAGTCCAGACCCTTGGGTTTTGTGTAACTCTTTTACAAAGTGCTGCTAACTGTTCTTGGGAGGCTACAGAGCAGGTGTGTGTAAGACCAGGCTGAAAGAAACCTGGACCTGGATTTCCTTTTCTTCTGCTTTACATTACCTAGCATTACTGGGGCCGGTTGGTGGCTGGAAATAAAAAAAGTCTTGAAAAAGCATCCTACATAATGTCTAAATACAGTCAAATGACTGTATCAAAGATAAAGCAGCTTTTTAAAAAATAGATTTTTTTTTTTGGTGTTATTTTGCTCTACACCTGTGGAGTCCGAATCCAGTTTTGCCACTGTGTTTTAATGGATGCAACACTTCTCATCCCACAATAATGGCTCCATTTCGAGGTATATCCTAGTAAAAACAATGGAGCAATCACCAAAATAAATGAATACCAAAGAGGATGTTAGCTTGAAATTTCTAGAAAAGTCTATTTAAACAAAATTAATTTAAAATTTTAATTATCTTTTATTAATAAATTTTTATTTCTATACATTGTAACATCCGCATTTTAAGCTTCCCAGTAGTCATTTATTACAGAAATACCAACCTTTTTACAATACCTAAGCTCCTTTGTCAGAGACTATGAAATCACCAGGACAGATGTTACATAGGAAAAATAAAGATGCTCTCTGACACAGGTATCTTGCAGATTAAGTAAAAGATAAAGGTAGAATGTACATGGAGAACAGATGGGAGAGCACAAGGAAACAGGGCAAGAATGTTGGTCAGTCTGACTGCCCTTGTAGCAGAAGCCTGATGTCAAATTTTGCATGGATACCACGGAGAAGAAAACACAAATTTGAAGGTTGATCATACTGCAGCTTCGTGGCAGTTTGAGGGGAATCCCTCCTGAGGACAATGGAATATAAAAGACATAAGCAATCCTAAGTTTAACAAGATATTAAAATCACGGTGGGTCAGGTCTAGAGTTTGGGGTGAAAAAGAACATTGGATAGAGAGGACTAAAAATGGTTTTTAAAAGAAAACATGCTGTTTACATTTCATAAAACAGAGGAAATCTCTAGAAAAATAGAAGTATGTCTCTGTCAAAGAGTTTGACAACATACATGAACATTCCAATAGTATTTAGGTGAGTGTGAATCAAATGTTAATTGATCACAGATAATAAATACTGACTTTCTTTTTGGCAAAAATAACAAGATCCCTACATATATACATATATAAACAGATGATAGTGAGTAACTGAGCACATGTGTGCATGGGGTAGCCTCCAAATGAACAATGAATATTGCTTCTTGTCCCCAAATAACCAGGGCTGCTGCCTGGGTCTCTGGGCTTCTAGGCACTGACCGTCTTCCCTCTTCCTATAACCCATGAACCCTCGATGTCTGGACAATAGGATGAAAGAGAAGGGGATAGTGTCGCAGAGGAGCTTGATACGCCTTTCTGGTTCCACACTGCCAATTTTTCTGATGATAACTAGGACCTAAAAATAAAAGCTAGATAACTTTCTCAGCATGAGGGAATCTCTTTGGAGGATTAAGAACTCCTTTTTTTTTTTTTTTTTGGTCACCAAAATAAAACAGTGTATTGGAATGTGGATAAGAAAATCTTCTAAGCAACACAATTATTTTGACACAGATACTTCTCAGAGCAAAACAGCAGGCGAAAATCTGTACAAAAATGAAGTAAGGAGAGTGAAGAACAAAATACAGATATTTCTTCTGAACTGGATAATTTTGATGGAATTTTAAATTCAAGTTAAACCTTCAGAAAAGGATGAGAACTGCAAGTCATAGATCTTAAGGCATCATGAAGCTATTGACTAGAAACGTTTTATAGCAAGTTTGGTCCAAGCCAAGGGGTATTTCTGAGATTTCAAAGTGATATCTTGGCAATGATTGTCTATGTTGTGCCAATCTGAAGAGCTACACATGCATCATTGAGTATCGTTGATTTATATTCTGTTTTCCAGAAGTATTAACCAAATACGCTGAAGAAAAAATGTCAGACAAACTCAAAAGTTCTAACCCTATCCAGGTACATTACAACATTCCCACCTATGGAACTATTTGACAGGAAAACCAGAGAGACTATGTGCTTCTTTACAGGGTAGAATTTTCCACATTGATTGCCTGGAAGCATTATAGACACCTCTCCTCTTTTATATTATTTAAAAATAAGGTTGTTAAAAAATGTATAGACCCTATCATATCCCAATCTAAATCTTAGAATTACAATGAGAATGTCGTTCCTAAAAAATATTCTGAACTCTGCTCATTCAGTGAAGAAAATGCATGCTTTTAATCTTCTTCATAAATATATATATATATTAAAATTGTCTTATTATTGAATTTGAGTTACTCCTGGAAAGCTATCATAAATAAAGAACTTTTTATCAGTAATAGTGCCTTAGCTATTGGGAAGGCACAAATAGACTTGGGGCCAAATCAGGTAAAGGATTGGAGGCTGGTGAGCAATTTGATTCCTTAATACAAGCCCTGACTCAGGAGATATGGTAACTGAACTGTGTTAATCACTCTGTGATCTGAATGGAATTCAGAAGTTTTTTTCTTAATGGCAATTATTGGGTTTCACCACCAGTCTTCCGTAACAAAAAGTCACAGAGTTGAGAAAGACGAGTTACGTTTGTGAGATGCTACTCTTGACAATACATTTTACTGTTTGTGTGTCAGAAAACTGAATCCAGGCAACAATAAAGTCCATACCTGTGAAAGGAAAACGCAGCAACAAAAGCCTCAACTATCTGTGTTGTTGAGAAGATCTGAGAAAGAGGTCAATAATGAATTACACACAAATCTGACTGCTGCTGCTCTTTCAGCACCACTGCAGAGTGCTTTTATACCTGCTACCCTACTGTTATTTTCTTCTGGTGTTCTTTCATAAGAAAGATTTCCATTCCTACCAGCCTAACTGTTGTTGTCAGCTCTTTCATCAAGCTAATTTTAACTTTAAAATAACATGAAATTATCCAAAACTTTGAGGTCAGCCTCAGCTTCAGTGCGAAGATGAACCCAGGGATATCTAGATATCCCCTCTAACATAAGTTTTTCTCAGATCCAGTGATTTAATTCCCTCAGTGGAAGAAAGATCAAATTACCGTGGAGTTTCTTATCCTGTATTGTGCTTATACTTTCTGTTGTCATTAGGGCATTATGCAGTTATTATAGCAGATGTAACACAAGGTCGTTGTTTGTTCATGCTTTCCTGCAGAACCCATCACACTGCAGTTGCTCACAATGTCTGGGCCTGGTCACCTAATCATATCACTCTGTTAGGAATAAATAGCTATTCTAGCAAGGGGTCACAGGCTTGCTACAGAAGCTGCGTGCTGAACTCACAGCCACTGGGAAGGAGATGGGCAGGCTGAACATGCCCAGGTTACCTGGCAAACACAGCTGGTCCCTGGTTTCCATGTTATCCTAGCTTTTGTCATTTTTCAGCCTTCTTTTCTGCAAAATAAAACCAAAAATACATTGACTTTTGCTTTGAAAACATGCTGTAAAATTCCAGAGTTTGATCAAGGTACAAAGGTTTTATTTAGGACAGCCTCGCATATCTTTTGTTTGCCTGCGGTGCCCCACATGAACTGTTGCTCACACTCGTCTTGCACTGCAGTTCCCTGGAAGGATCTCAATTCCCACTGGGGTACACAGTCCTAAAGTGATGGTGCATCAGGAAAACACTTGGCAGGGGTGCCTTCTGGATTTTTGCTCCGTAACTGATTTTACAAGCTCACCTACCATAACACATCAGAGGGTCCATACAGGATCTTCAGTGTCAGGTAGAGCTGAATGCCTCAGGACATCTGAGCTCTTACCCTCACTGAGCATGTTCTGATACTTGATGGGAAATTTTAAATGTGTTATCTTTGAGATCTCTACGCTAGAAGGGGTTGACAGAAACAAATGACACATACAAAAGTCATGTTTTTCATGGTATACTAATGTAAATTAATGTTTTTCTAGCTATTGCAGACTCGAATACATAGCATACTGGACAAAAACCAAAGCAATTTTGCATAAGCACTGTTGGGCTTCAAAGGCAATCTTAAAAAAAAACAGAAAACCTTTTTCTTTTCAACAAGATGAACTACCTTTTTCTAGATTAGGATTGTAATGGTTTTATTCTCTTGTGTTATGAAAGAAACTGAAATAAAAACATGCTTTCTCAAGCCCCACGAAGAAAGAAGAAGGCAGTGGTAATCCAACCTCTTGTGCACAGTCACACTCAGCAGATAGCAGTAAATTTTCCAGCAGTCTTCTGATTTATTTGAATGGGAAATAGCAGGGGTCTCTAAGCTGCAATCCACACAATCAAGAATGCTGTTATGGTTGTTACCATAGTTCTGTAACTCTATTAAGTTACAGAAATAAGTGAATGAAGTTTAAGTGAATGAACTTTAGGTCTCTGTGATATACAGGGCACATCCTGATGTTATTTTGAAAAATCTCTGACTTTCTATCTAAAATTATTGTGCAATGTATCAGTTCTTTCGGGTGGTACAATCAATCACACCTTGTCCAACTAATTTTTAATATTATCATCTAATCCTATTGCATAGACAACAATGGTGTTCCCAGGCCTATGGGCAAACAATAAGGGCTATCTCTTACTGCCTTTTTAGAAGCTGGGGATATATGACATGTCTTTGGAAACATCTCTTTGCAGTACTCTTGGTTTTACCCTGAATGACAGTTAAGCTATAAAAGTAGATACTAAACTCACATAATACATTAGCCTTAGGAAAAGGGAGATTTACATTTCTCTACTGTTCTGTGAAATAGAATACATTATGCTAAACCTTTCCAACCCTTCAGAAAATGTCTATTTCAAAAGATTTAAACACAAGAAAGTATGAGCAAATCTAAAGGAGATACAAAGTTCAAGCAGAGGGGAAAAGGTTTTCTGCGGGCACAGATGCCACAAAAGGAGAGAAGGGTAAAAAAGGCAAAGCTGGGTGCACTGCAAGTACCAGGAGGACATTCAGCCTATGACTGCAAACTGCTGAAGCGTGAGGTGGGGGAAGAAAAAAAGCAAAAAGAAAGAAATGGTTTTAGTGCTCAGCACAGAACTGTTCAGTACGTTTGTGTCTCTGCAAATCACTGATTAACTGTCTAAGAAACAAAGTGTCCTGAGCTCAGCAGGATGGGGCAGGAAGATAGAGAAACAAATGGAGAAACTTTTGCCATTAGAAGAAAAAGTGTCAGGTATCAATGCAAAGGCGTGAAAGTCTTCCTGTGCTTGTGAAAATCTTGTGCTACTTAAAAGGAAGCATAGTCACAGGGACGAAGAAAAAGAAAGAAGGAAAGTCAGCAAGTAAGGGAAAAGGTAGGGAAAAACAGAGTGATGTTTCAGATACAAAAGTTAAAGACAAATATTTGGAGAACAAATAATAGATGGATCATTTCCTCTGAAGAAATAGCCAGATGAACTACAGAGAACATTAAGATGGATTCATACAACAGCAAGTAAAATATGGAAGTTAGACTGAAACAAGAAACATGGAAAGACACATAATGAGCAGAGATACAGTGCAGGAATTATGAAATTATTTTCATATTTTGATATTTGCAGTGAAAAATCTATTTTTTTTTTCTGCTTTGGTGATATTTCAGTGCAGAGAAAAGGAGGACACACTTCTTTCTTTTTATCATAGAATCATAGACTATTCTGAATTGGAAGGGACACACAAGGATTACCAAAGTCCAGCTTTTGGTCCTGCACAGATCAGCTCCAAATGTCACATAATGTGCCATGAGAGTGCTGTCCAAATGCTCCTTGAGGTCTGGCAGGCTTGGTGCTGTGACCACTGCCCTGGAGAGCCTGTTCCAGTGTCCAGACACGCTCTGGGTGAGGAATCTTCTCTTAATAACCAACCAACCTAAACCTCCCCTGACACAACTTCAGGCCGTTCCCTTGAGCCCTGTCACTGGTCACCACTGAGATCAGCCTCTCCTCTTTCCCTTGTGAGGAAGCTGTATATCCTTCTCCCAGCAGTGAACATACTCTTACCTATGATATTTTCAAAAGTATGACTAGTTTCTTTCCAGAAATGTTACATTTAGCAACTGCATCTTAAAGAATTACAAGTGACACCAATATGCAAAAGCAGATACTGAGAGTACACAAAGACGACCTCATGCAGCTTGCAAAAGGCAATTAAAACATTTACTTTCAGCAACTTACTCTTTCAGGTGGGAATGTGGAAGAGTAAACTTATTTCTCTATTTCAAAAATTTATGTTCTCAGGTAGCAGATATGACAGTATATCCAAAATGTTGATTTGCTTCCAGCAGTTAGGTAGTAGATATGAATTACATAAATATGGAACTGGGGAATTTAGTTTAATTTGCATACATGCTATCTTTATAAAATTAAACAAAAATTGAGGAGAAAAATTATTGATTTTTATTTGAAGCCAAGTCTTCCGAATAAATTACAAATACGCAAGTTTTGTCTACAAAATGCATCTGAAGGAGACATTTTTAGAAATTTAACAGGAAGGTAGCACAAGAGTAAATTAACCCTCATCATCTGTAATCTAGGTGGGTTCTGACTTTTACAGAAGGAATAAAAAAATTGAATGAACCCTACAAGACCATGAAACTTTTTTTTTTCCCATTATTATTTACTAACAAATGCATGTGTGTGTGTGTATGTGTATTCACACATGACTGAACACATTTGCATGCATGAGCACTGGATAATGATTTCTGTGCTCTTCCCATGCCACAACTGCTGCTTCCCAGTTGACTAATTTTCTTCTGGAGATAGAAAATTCAGCCCTTTATTAATTATAAGGAAATGAAACCCATCCGTCTAACTGTTCACATTCAGCTGTGTATCATGAGTCAGAAACTGGAGCATGGTGCTGAGAAAGGTCAACAAAGCAGAACTGTATTTCATTCTCTAGAAATTAAAAATCAGGAATTAAAGAAGAATAAATAAACTTTAAATGAAAATGACAGGTTAGTCTTTCAAGGGAAAGGCTATGCTTGCCCATCAGAAGCTTTGCTTTCCCTAGGGTTTTCTGTAACTGCTGCCTCATGGTTTCTCCTCAATCTGCCCACTCCACAGGAAAACCCAAACAAAACTAATCAGACAATGCAAAATGTCAAGTCGTGTTCCTCATACATCTCCATTGTGTATTTCTTCTAGTCCCTCTTGAGAGACACAGTAGAAATGAACAAGATACAAAGCAAAATATTGCAAACAAAAGCTGCCATTGAGAAAGGTTTTTATACATGACCTAGAAAAAAATGTTAGAAAATATAGTGTTGTACTTACTTCTATTTTGAAATGCTATTTGATATTTATTTCCTCTTCTATTAACACATTTCCCCTTCTACTGTTTTGAGTGATTAAATTTAATTTGTTAAAATTATGGTACTTTATAGGTGTTTTTTTACTTAAAAAGCATTTACATTATAATGTGCATATTTAGACGACTGAGATTCAAAAGTCTAACATTAAATTTCAACACATATTCTGTACTTAGAAAACACAGAATTTGATGGTTAAATGTTGAAATTAATCAGATAGTTACATTTCCACATAGCCCACGTGCAATGTAAGGCAGTTTGTGTGGTAGGTGAGAAATTTGCCGATTTTAACAAAGGTCACCACTCTAAAGAGTGTTTTTCTGGATTGCAAGTGAATTTTTCAAGTGGATGTTTGCCATTTCACTGAGAACAAAAACATCTCATTTAATTCACAGTCACCTGACCCCAGAGTATAGACAAGTGCATTTCTGTAAATGAAAGGAAATTGCCTGAAAATAAATACAGATAACAGAGCAAACTCTAATTTATTTTGTACTCATAAATGGGCGCCGATTTTTATTGGGAATGCATCCCCTAATGACAGCTTCCCTAGCTTATTCATTTACTCTTTCAGGATCATTTTGTTTTCAGGGCAGTGGAAACAGAGGATAAATAAATGCAAAATAAAGATGAGATTGGTCCTATTCTAATCATAGCAAAGCCTGATATTTCTGCTACTTTTCTGCATGATGATTTGGCCATCATATTATTTTGAGTTGCACTCACACCACCTCAAAAAAAAAAAAAAAAAAACCAAACAAAAACCCACAAACAAACAAATCAAAATAAAAACCAAAAACCAGGAAACCCCAAAACACAAAACCCCTACCAACCAACAAAGAACAAAACAAGCAAACAAAAAGAAATCAAACCACAAATCCCCTTTTGGTAATTCCTACAAGATTAAGTCTATGGGCTTTTCTTATAGCTGAGAATAAATCTGATTTTTTTCTAGGGAGAAACGCAAGACTTAGTGAAAAGCTGACTGTATCTCATAGGATATTCTTAGAAGAAAATTAAGAACATGCAAGATGGCAAAACTATTCCTAATGTATTACTGAAACTTCTAGTTACTAAGGACAAGCACTGGTCCCCAAGATGGGGTATGCTTACAGTGTTGCCAGAGCCACAATTTATCCAGTTTTCTTTTTGTGGTAAAATGGAAATATAGAGGGAAAATAAATAAATTTCATCTGAATGCAATAATATCCTATTTAAAAATAATGTACTTTTATTCCACTGAACACTTTCTAAGACATTTTGAATATTTTCAATTTAATTATGTTACACAACTCTTAAAAACTATTTCTTCTGCACCCTTTAATATTAAGATGCAATTTTCAAGAAAACACATGAAAAATTTGTTCACCTGCAGAAAGCTAAGATGTGCTTTTGCAAAATACTGAGGAAAGTATTACAGGAAAACATTTGATATTTTCAGAATACTGTTGTTCAAGCCCTCCCTTCTCAGAGGGTTGACTGATTTCCAGAATAGGAATTCTGGTCTCTCTGAAGCTTTACCACTGTTTGTGAAGGCTTTACATCGACCTCTTGTGTTTCCAGTGTGACAGGTATTGAAGACAATCCCACAAAAATCATTGCCTTTCAGAGCAATATGAAAGTAGGAATAACAAGAATGAGAGCATGATTACCTTTTTAAAATATTAGCTGAAATGCCCCTGAGTGACATTTTAGTAATTTAAAAATAATTTCTTCACATTTTGGAATATTCTGCTGGTCCTCTTGATGGAAAATATGAAAGAAGACAAATCAAGAAACATTTTCTTCTTCAGTAAGAATTAAATTAAAAAAACCCCAAAACACTGGAGAAAGAAAGTTCTTTGTTAAAAAATTGGAAGAGGAAATGGAAAAGGAAACCAAAATAATTCAGTTATGCAGTCCTGGATTCTCTGGATATTCTCTTGTAAGATCAAGGAGGGACATATGAAACTACACATAAAATTGCTTTTTATGCATTTAAAAATTGCAGGAGGGGATGTTTTTTCGTCCATACATGCTGACAAAGAGCAGAGCAATACAATGACAAAAAATAGGAAGAGAGTCTCGTTGTCTGCTGCTCATTGATTTGATAGGTATTGCAGTGCTTTATATTTATGATCTAACTTCAGATTTGCATTTCCTTTTCGCTCATTCCACAAGGAGATACTGTACCATTCAGCCAAATAAATCAGTGAAGAAAAATACTGTTAAGAGCTAGTCTGACTTATGGACTCATTCAATTCAATAATCTGGAGAGCATGATTCCTTTAAGGTCTGAAATTGAACAACGTCTTAGTAAAAATTAAAAACAAAGGAATGGACTCTGGTAATTGCTTATTAAATTTTCAAGCCCCAGTGACAATAGCCAGTTTAAATTGATTGCTCAATACATTTGAAATAGATGGTACTGAATGTGCCACAAAACCACACCAGCATGGCAAATAACTAGATGTTCTTGAATGGGTAAGTACCTCAGCACTTTGCTACCTCTGGAGAGTTTAAGGAATTCAGTAGGGCCGACTCGAATGGATCCTGTGGAAACACTCTGCCTCACCCACAGCAAGTGCTGGACTGCATCAGCTGCTGCCTCATCTTGGGGCTTCAGGGGAGAAGAAGATTTCTCATTCTGGCTTTCTCAGCCCTCCTGAAAAAGCCATCCCCTTCCTTGGTGCTGCCTCAGAGTCACAATGTGTTTGTTTTCCTGGTGCA
The DNA here is from genome assembly GCA_013399225.1 of Rhipidura dahli. Classification (NCBI taxonomy): domain Eukaryota; kingdom Metazoa; phylum Chordata; class Aves; order Passeriformes; family Rhipiduridae; genus Rhipidura; species Rhipidura dahli. The sequence continues at coordinate 114,087 of VXAC01000334.1, read as the reverse complement.
AACCCTGAATTTCCTCATGCTCTGTTACATTTTCACAGCACACTTAATTTCAGTATGGTAAGATCCAGGAGCTCAATACCAGAAACCAGCTAAACAAGAGCACTTTAATACATGGGAGATGGGAGGGAAAGTTTGGGCTACGGGGTCTTGTCAGAGTGTATGGAAGGAGAAGAGGAAGAGGATAAGGAAGCAGGAAAAAAAGCCGTAATCAAAAAAGCAGCTTTAGAATAAAAGCCTACTGGCTTATAAATCTCACTTCTCATCTTCAGAGAGCTTTTGAAAATGCTAAAGGAACTTAAAGATGTGAGTTTAAATGGTTTTCTGAAAGACTGTTTCTGCAGAAGCTGTAAGGTATTCTGAAAAATTTATGTAACTGGAGAAAGGAGGTTAGGAATACACAAATAAGAGAAAAAGGAAAATAAAGAATTAAAGTACTTGAACAAAAGGGACAAATTAGAATTCACACTTTTACCCTGACTTTTCAAAATACTGTAATAAGATTAATCAAATACAGGTTTTGCATGTTAGTAGAGAAAAGATCATTTGCTCAAACCTGTGAAGTGATAACATTTTTTTACTTGTCTTCCAGAGAAAACTGTCAAAGATTCTGTCAACTAAATACAGAAAGATACAGACAAAGAAGCATGAACTCAGCCAACTAAACCGATCAACAAGATGAGAGCCAACCTGTCTGTGTTGTTACAGAAGCAGCAATTCCACCCCTCAGAGTGTGCTGCTGCTGCCCAGATTGCTTGGCAAGCCACGGGGCGAAATTACCTCCTTGCCAGCTGCTTTTACACTGCTTTAGAATTGAATGCAGATTTACAGCACCTAAGGTTTATAATTTAAACACAGGTTCAAGGATTACTTCAAGGGTGCCCAACCTGTGAAGTTAAGTGTATGAAAACAAAATTATAGGTCATCAGAAAAAGCCCAAATGTGCCAAAATCATCCTGGAATTGTGGCAAGACCCAAATATTTGTGAGCATTTTCTTCAGAGCATAGCTCCTAAGAGCTAAGCAATATAAGTGTAGAAATAAAATGACAGAATTGATTCTAAGGACTCTTTTTTAAATCTTTTCCTTTTTTTTTTATACCTTTTTTTTCTCTTAGCAAATGAGAAGTAACAACCATTGAGGAAAAAAAGGAGACCATCTGTTGAATAAAAATAAATTAATAAAACCCAAATAATTGAGCAGGCAATATGAACTGATACATTTTTATTTCTCTTTTTTTCTTCTAAGAGGTGAGATCCTGATTATTATCCAATGATCCTGATTATCCAATTTTTTTTTAACACCAGTACTTCAAAAGGACATCTACGTGGATCAAATCAACATCTATACCACTAAAAACACAACATTAATATAATTTTAATCACTGAAATAATATTAATGTTATTTTAAACACAAAAAGTACTCATTGCCATCAGCAGTTAGAATTCATATTTGTGTCTTATTTAAATTCTGCCTTTTATTTAATTCTGGTTCAGAGAACCATTGAGAAGATTTCTAAATTTTCCATGCAATCTCTTTTTTTCCTCTTAATAAATTTTCAAGAGCCCTTTCAAGGCAAGCACAAATGCGACAGGGAATCACAAATTACTAGAATTAAGGGACAGCTTCTGAAAGATGCATTCTGATTCCCTTTCAAATGGGAGAAAACTCCTACATGTTTAGAAATCAATTTCTTTTGCTAGAATACACTCCTGGAGCACTATTGTCAGCTACCATTAGAGAGGGTGTTATGAAATTATTTCTGCTTTTTGTTGCTTGGTCTGTTACAACACTCCAAACTCAAAACCCACTTGGGATTTGCTGAATTAGAGCTGAGGTATGAACCAGAGAACATGACAGTGCAATGCTTCCTAGCTGCTTAGCAGGCAAGAGAAAACGTCTTTTTTTCTTTCCTTGTTTGTGGGTGATATTTCTTCACAAAATGAGGAGAAAAAGGTATCAAGCAAAGCTAATTATACTTTTAGAAATTTCTCATCTACAATTCAAATAAGGATCTCCCTGAGAGGGATTCAGATTTTACATACTGTATGTGCTAACCTTCATCATACCAAATGGCAGCAGAAACTGAAATATTTTCCATATCAAGTGTATTTCATATACAAAGCTTAAAACCACCCATGAATTTATGCTAAAATGAATTATCTAATTTAAACATATGAAATCAGGCAGATTTACAAATGAGGTTTCCTTTCAAATTCCTATCTCCTTGTCCCTATTTCAATAAGGGAGAGGAAAGCTTACAAAACAGTGAGAGATGACTAACTTCCATGCAAATTATCTCAGAGGAAGAGAAAAGATTTTAAAATTGGAGTTGTTGATACAACAGACTGTAGTCTTTTCTGGCTCTGGTATTTTCTTAGAAGTTTTCCTTAGCACAGCTTGTGGATTAGAAATGCAAGAGGAACTATTTCTGCTCACTGGGACAGCCATGAAACACAGACTGGATGTAAATAACCAGAAATGGAGAGAATACAGGACAACTGACAGCCAATCTGACCCTGCAGTGCAAGGTACCTTGTTCCACCATGAATTCAGCAGAGTTTTTATTTTGTCAGTAGAACCCACTTGTAAAAGAATAATTTCTCAGCAGAAAGAAATTGAGTACAAAATGGTGGCTTCTGCAACTTTCTTCCGTTTGTACAAAGTACTTATTTTAGCATGCATTTATTATATATTTACTCAGTACACACAAAAAAAATAACAGTAGGAAAAAAAAAATCATTTCAACACAGGTTCTCCATGAACCAAATGCACTCAGAAAATAGAGTAAATTTCATTTTTCTGTCATGTTTCATTGTCTGTATTTTCCTAAGCCCTTTCTTCTAGATAATAGGGAAAATAATTAGTTCTACTCCCCAATATGGGCAATTAAATATTTATATTTGGGTTTTTGGTGATAAACCCGTATGCCAGAGTAAGGGGCACAATATAAATGATTCATTGAATATGTAAATAACAAGGAGTATGCAAAATGTCTTTGTTAAGCAGAAACACTGATATCTGAAAATATATACAGTTTATATATAAAAAGTTCATGTCAGAGCAATAACCAAAATTCAAATAATGGCTCTACCCCTGTATGACTTGCAGCTTAATGTGGAATTGAAGATATCTCTGCATTAACGTTTTATTTGGAGCCAAGGGAGTGCTACTGAAGTAACCATGCTTAGAGAATTTGGGCTTCTGTTGCAGTGTGGTCACAAGAGTGAACGTGCTGGGCTCTCTGTAGAAAATCTAAAGCTGAAAATGCACCCCACCACTGTACAGCCCAACGAGTTGACCTGAGCTGCAGTGAAATTGCAGTCTCTAAGAGTGTACAGGGAGGTCCTCAATACCCTGCACATCCATATTTATTGCTGTTTCCATTGCCTTCTGATGCAGTACATCTTGAGCAAACTCTGCAATGTATATATGCTCTTTTGTAGTGTTTTACTTTAGGGTGGATAATAAAGAAAGTTAATTTATGACCTAAAAATGAAAAGTCTCTAAGCAGAAGCTTTGTTCTAAAAAGAATTCAAAAGGCTCTAATCCACTCTTTCAAATCAAAGCAAGAAATCATTTCATGAAGACAAAAATTCTAATTTCAAGGTTTTTTTTGTTCTGTCATCATCATTATATTTACCAAAAGCATCCAAATCTCACCAGCCTCTAAAATGCTATATTTTTAACCATCTAGATACACCTATGCTGCTGAGACACTCACAACTTGCATTTTAACTGAAATAACTGTGTCAAAGGAGTTTCCTTCAAAATTGAACACTTCTGGAAAAATTGCTTTCTGTGGATGTTTGAAAATTCCTTAAAGAAACATTAAAAATAAACACAAAAAGTTCCATTATTTGGCTTTCTGATATCTTTCTCTAGGAGAACCATAAACAGGAATCCAATTATGTTTCATCAGCTGGATTACACATAGAAATTTATTCCATTTAAACAATTAAGGTTTAAACTAAATGTCTAGAAAGGTCTTTATTTTTTCTGTTGTCACACAGCAGTATATCCATCTGTTTGAATTTTCCACCCATAACATGTACTGTAATAAGACCCCAGTCCAGTCACTGTTTTACTGAATGTTCTATCACCAAACAAATCACTTTTAAAATGATAGCATCTTCTCAGTGTTTTAATTCAGCTTAGTGGCTCTGGATATAAGCTGCTTCTATCTCTTATAAGAGATGAGCAGATGCTATCTGTTGCTGCCCTTATTTAATGTTCTTCTGACTTCAAAGAGCAGTAAAGTGGTACGTGCAAGCCGCTGGAAGATCCCACTGGAAGCATATTCATAGGTCACTGTTCAAGTCATACGCTGCTGTGAGCTTGAGAAATTATTGCCACCACTCTGGTAATGAGTTGCTGCTAACTAGTAGGCTGCAGTTGATTTTCCACTGAGCCATCAGAGAACACACAGCATAGCTATATAATATTCCTATAGCACATACTGGATCATGAAAAACCTCAGATGCTACACTGCACATTCTCAAATAACATTATGCTTACCATCACTTCCCAGCTCAATCCCATCTCCATTCAAATTTTCCTCTCTCAAAGCACATCAGAATCTTCAAAGGTAACCACAGCTTCCTGGCAGTCACAGTCCTTAAAAAAACAGTACTGATCCATGTTATAAATTGTGCGTGCGCTTATGCCTTGGCCACCTTTGGGAAGGGTGACAATTATGTTTGTAACTGTGGTTAAATATGAGGAAGCACATTTCATATTCCATATGGCATCCCACGAGGCATACAACTGGATAGAGAACAGAGATACATCTGGCTGCAACTACTCATGCCCAAATACTAGGAGTGCAACTGTTCAGAGCTTTGTCTCTTTTCAGAAGTTTCTATGAGAGACAAACACGAAGAGATTAAAAAAAAAAAAAAAACCCAAACCCAAAACAACTTTACTTTCAAGAGTGATACTTTTCACAATTTGGATTAATGTCATTTGCTATTTAAGTACACAAAACTCTCTGCTTGAAATTATCGTGGTTGTCCTTTCTGTGGAAAGCCTCTTTCACATCATGCACATGCAACAGCGTATGAGAAGCTTCTGATAACTTGCTGGGAACTGCATTACCTTCTTTACAAGAAAGAGGTGAAAAATAGAAGACTTTTTTAAACAGCAGTGGAGTGAAACAATGTAGGAAGAAGTCTGCTTCTGCTTACCACGTACCATGCAAGAAGCAGCCCTTGAGAGCAAGACAGCTGTAATTAATAGTGTTAGCTTAGATTCCTGTCATCCCTCAGGGAAGAAACATGACCTGGCACCTTTGCAAGCACTAAATTAATCAAATCAGTTATGGCCACTATTGTTAATGCTAATTTAGCCAGCTGGGGGAAAAAAACCATAAGAACAGTTACTCGAATTTGGAGTCATTTTGACAAAGTACACAAAATTCATGTTAAAAAGATGGAAAGCTGGAAGCCCATGTCTTTACTAATGTGATTGTATTTAATTGGCAATTCTCTTGCATGCAATTGAGATAGGGTCAAAACATGATGCAGCTTTGAATTGTAAGCAGGTGTAATATGACTACAGTTTAATAAACTCACCACAATTTATTTCCACTTTTCTAAGCAAAATTGTTTATGACAATGCTTTCTGCAGATGGAAAGGAAATATGATGGGGAAACTTTTAAAATTGTACACATTAATGAAGAAGTGGGAGTACAGTTTTCCTCTTTGCTTTTCATGTCGTGAGTAGTTGTAACAATAATAATGGCCAAGTTAGTTTGGGCGTTACAACACAAGCAATACCTAATTCAACCTTTATGTGGCTTGTTGAAATGACAGGTTTTACTTTATTACCATCAGAAAATAGTGCCTAAACTCTAGAGTGAAATTAAAACCACCTTATACCACTGGTGACAGCTCTGAAAAATCAATTTCAGGCTTGACATAATAAGTTACACTGCAGTGAGAGCAGAAAGCCCCATATCCTGTGGGACTGCTCAGATTGTACTTTGCAACTAAAAAGGCTCATCTCTGGTTCCTAATGGTGTTATGTAAACACAAAGGAAATGTACAGCATGCAGGGTGACATCACAGTATATAGGAAGAAAGGTTGATCACAACATTAAATTAAATTATGGCAAATATAAAAAACAAGCTGCTGAAACTTATAAAAATATCGTTATTGCACTACATAAAACAGATGCTACTTGTACTTTTAAAAAGCAATAAAGTGATCTGAAGAGAACATTACAAGAAAAAAATTATAGTAAATATATTAGTCTTTGTGAGTTGATTAGAAATATAAATTATTTTTTCCTGATGAGTTCTTCTTTAATAATAATTTTATGTCTGTGGTGATGTGGCTGTAATGACTGTGGATCTGACTACAGTTGACAAATGCTGCTGATTTTGAAACTGGCCATCTAAAAGGGTTTTTTTAAAATAATGTTCATTAAATTATGTTACACAAAGTCACAATATCTCTTGATGTAACAGCAGAACACGACCTTAAAATTTTAAATTTTATTACACCATTTTAAAACTCTGTCTTAACTCAGTAATTTTAATAATGTATTTTCTTTCCTACAGCTGTTTATTACTATAACTAACAAGATTATTTAGAAGGCCCAACTCTATTAATGGGGCAAGGGGACCTTATTGATATTCTTTAATTTATGTTTAGTACTACGATACAGAGCAGTCACCTCACTGACCATTTTCAAATCAGCTTCATTACTTTGTCACAGCCTGCTAAAGCCTAGGCCACAGAACAAGACATCCAGCCTCTTCTTTTCCAGAAAAAACAGATTATTTTAAAGGTATTCAAAAAGTTTTTTTCTGAAATTACTGTTTTATAATATATAATTTTAAAATTCTGCTACCTTCATGAAATCTTGTGAACTGTTGACACTGCTATACTGGGGATAAAGTACCACTCCCCTTTGTGCTGTTACCCATGACTTTAATGATAATACATACTGTGGGCAACATTAAAATATCCTGAATGTAGAGAGCAGCTTGTAGATTGAGTTTGTAAACTAACAAACCATGTGAGTACATGTTTGCCTGCAATCAGCATTTGATAATAAGCCCAGCACATCCTTAGGTTTATTTTGTATTCTACTGCTAAGGATAGGTTCTACCAAATAATTCAAAGCCTGCAGATTATGCATGAAACTGCTACTGAGAATATTTGCATATCATATTATTTTAATTACATGATAGTATTGATTTAATTAAGGAGGACCATGTTAATTATCACTTTCACAAATCAACTAGACATGTCATAATTGATTGCAATGAGTATAAACTCCAAACCCTCACTTTGGAGATTCTCATAAGCCTGTGAAGCAGCTCTCAGTAAGAATTATTTAATGACATAGTTTAAAGTAGTAAAACTTTCTATTAAATCCAAGTGCTTGAAAACTTAGAAACTTGCTTAGAACAAAAAGCAGAAATAATAAAATTCACCATCAGGTCTAAAAATTAGCATAAACTTAAGAGATGATTCTCATGATTATATTGCAGGTGCCTTTAGAACAAACAAACAAAAAGCCATATATTTTGAGCTTCCCTTTTTCTTAATTCGATAAGCTCAACAGAAAATATATTTGACACTTTCCTTATCTATTTCCAGATCATTGCTAGATCAAATACTGTAGCTATTGACAAACACTCTCAGTGGCAACATTAGGGGAATTTTTTCACAATTTTTTCACCTGAAAGCTCTGACTGTTGTTTGCAAAAATTAGTGTTTTCTTAGCATAACAAGTCTCAGTGAGGAGTACTTAGACTTGGATATCAGAGGTGCAGGCTGGTGACACAGAACAAGGTTCTCTAAGCAGGTCAGATCCCATAAAACATGTACTCCCCAGTCTGCAAGAACCACTCAGTTCTCAGGCATGGTGAGCGTAGAAATGGTATAAAGCACTTGAAGGGTGAGAGGGAGTTATCAAAGTAAAGGGATGCTCCCCAGCTTATCAGTGATGGCTTTGTAAGAGAAACAGCTGACACCATCTCCTGTATTTTTGGTTTTTGCAAGACTTCTTGGGTAACTTGATCTCTCTAAATCATGCTATATCTGCACATTTGTTTAATGAAGATAAATGCCCCAAATAGGTAAGTCCTCAGGATGGCAGCAAATCTTGATCGTAACCACCTCTGTGATGTTCCCTAATTAGCTAAGTTTATTAGCTTCTCTACCCCGTGCTCTGGCTTCATTTGGCTTATTTCTTAGCTACAGGAGTCCCCTCGTGGGTAGTTCAGTATCTGAAGGTGCATAATACCGAGGTGTGGTTTCCACTGGGTGATCAAGTAACCAACTAAATGAGAATTTGCAAGGCTGATCATCGTGTCATTTCAGTTCATATTTGAATCTAGCCACAAAAGAAACACTGTGGGATTTTCTATGGTTTCTGTTTGAGTGTGAGTAGCTGTATGGCAAGGATTTCCTGATAATTTTGCAAAGCAAATATTGCTCCTTATATAACAGACAGAAAATCTATGATTTGTATGACACACTACTCAGACAAGACAGAAAAATTGAACCATACCTTCCTTACCTATCAACTGTCCCTTAACAGGTGTCACAAATTACCATTAAATCAATGGTTAAAAGACCACGTGCTCACACACCCGCTTCAAGAGCAATCAGAGGAATTATGGAGTTCCCATAGTTACAGGTGGTATGGGACGTAGCAGAGCAACATTTTTTCAAAAACTCTGAAAATGCCATAAACCTTAAAAAAATTTCATATTTTATAGTATAGCAAATCAAAACCTAATCATTCAAACTCTTTGATTCTTGCCAATTTCATGTCTATGATGCCTCTCTTTTGTTACTGGACATGCTGGCTGTGAACCAATAATATAGATATTAAGCACACACATATAAAGATTTTAAGTATTGGAAATTTTAATGCATTTTTTCTGCAAAATCTGTTATTTAAAAATGAAAGACTTTGCAAAAAGGGATGATTTTTTTCCCCAGATAGTGAATTTAGGTGTACATTTCATGGATGACTAAGTTCTTATTTCCTACTCTCCCCTATATTAAGGCCCCAAGGGGACTTTCACTTCACCTTCCAAATCATTACCAATTGCATATTTTGTTGTGCTATATAACCAAATACTTTACTATTACAAATATTATTTAGACTAAACCTTCCAAAACATCAAGTCTATGGACTTTTCCATGTCCTACACAGTTTATGAAGTTGATGTGTCTCATATTATGTGTGTTTCATCTTTTAAAATCCCTGAACTGGCTCTGTAAAACTGCTTAAGACATATTCGTCTCTTCCTTAAAAGACATTGTATGTACACTGGAAGCACTGTCGGGAGCTTGTACAATTGTCACTTCTGACAATTATATGTAGACTTTTAAATAGAAAAAAACCATTTAAGTCTTAATATGCTTAAAAGAAGGTACACAACAATGAAGAAAGTGATCAGACATCTCCTGCCATAATACAGAATTCCCCACTTAAAAAACCCCAAAGAATTGTTCTATTGTGCCTTTTGATATACATGGACAGATGACACAACTAATTAGAGAGGCATTACAGAAATTTTGCTTGTGTCTTCTACAGTGTTTTAAGACATTCTCTTGGGTGACACTTTGTGATGTTGGAAGTTGACTATGACTATTAAAATAATGTGATATTGTTTTTTTTTTCTATTGGATTATGTGATAAAATAGACACTTTAGTGGTATATTGCCACTTAATCCCCAAAAAGAGTGGGCTGAGCTAGAACAATGCTATGGACATTCCATATACCACAAACAAGGATCCCTGTAAAGTGCTGTAACAGCTCTATTGAGCCACAAAACACAGTTGTTGAAGCTCACACAGAACAATTAAATCCTGAACTACAGGAATAACTGATTCAAAACTCATATGGATTTACCAGGCAACAGCTTATTAATGGTGAAAAACTAGAGCAGCAGTATGGAAAGAACACCCAAGCAGCCCAACCTCTGCCACTTCACAGACGGTGTTCTGAAAAATATGCAATACATGCATTACTTGCAAGGAACACAAGTGCATAGCCATTGGATGAGTGGTATTTCTCATTTGCAGTGTGACAAAATCTTACTGATCCTTATACTTTTACTGTCTGACACTTATGCCTGAGGACAGTATCTTACTGCATGCCATGGGAATGCAATTGTAAATTTTCTGCCATTGATAAAATTTGTTTCTTTCATCTTGACTAAAGTCAGATGTAATTCTATGCTCTGAAGAAGAATTTACTCAAGCACAGCTGAAAACCACATCTAATTAGCTGGGATATAAATGAAATTAGAAGATAGAGGCCAACAGCAGCAAGAAAATGTCTGTATTTCACTGTAAAGTGTTACAGTATCAGAGCAAGGCTATGCAAAAGGTTATCACAATGAACACACTTCAACAAAACTTGATTTCTCTTTCAAGGATACTGAGGCACCACTATTGACAGCTCAGATTTCTGTCTATGTTCAATTAGACTAAAGATATTTCACAAGCTGGTAAAGGTTTTGCATATTTTTCTTTTCTCTGGGGATAGTCTTTCAGAATCCAGAGATAAGTTTTCAATGTTTGTTGTGAGGAGCCTGGTGAAAAGTCCAAAGAGTCATATATTTTGCCTGAGTTTGTAGAAAACTTAGAATCTGTGAATACAAAGATAGGATTTTGCACTGTGGAGTTCTTCTGGAGGAACATGTCTCCTCTGTAGCAGCCTTTACCTGAGTCTCAGTTAAAGCAATCCACTCTCTGTTGTCTTGTTATAAAAATATCTTTTAATATTTATTCACACAGGCTATTCACTGATTCTTCTCAAGCAGAGAATTTTTCTGCAATACATTTCTAGTATGGGGCTTTCAATACTATTGTTTCAGATTGAATAATAATCCACTGCCATCAATACTTTATTTTTTTAAAAAAACAACAGAATATCCAATGCTTGGTTGACATGAAACCTTGTTAATCTCTTTTGATTATTTTGGCATGTCTTGGAAGAGAACTGTTCATTACCATGCAGATAGAGATAACCTTTGTTATCAGGATAATTGTCATATAGCACTTTACCTTTGAAATTCACTTGTTGAAAGAATGATAGAAGCCTAAATTATAGGGAAACTAAAACCAGGACTTCAAATGTAAACTGTTTGAAATAGTGATTTTTAAATAGCTCTGCCCTTTCTGTAATGTCAGAAAGGAAACATTCAAACATTCTATAATACCTCAAAGAGGGGAGAAAATTACAGGTCCCCACCACCATGGAGCTTTTAGCTGACAGGCTAGATTCTGGTTGTTTCATGTGGAGTAATACATAAAAGGATTTGTATTGATTTTGATAAGGCTTGGTGTAGATAGAACACTGAGAACAGTGGTCAGGGACTTTAGCAAAAAATAAGCAAATATGCAACAAGATTTTGATGACAGGCATACCCAGTTAAGAGTGGAAAATATTAATAACCTATCAAGGAAAAAACTGTGTAGTGGTGAAATTTCCTAAATCCTGTTGGAGCTTATTAAAAAATGAAGAAGTAACCCAGAGATAATTCAATTGCATTACAATTAACGGGAAGGGTTTGCAGTGTAAGTTAGGACAATGTTCTCAACTCGCAGAGGTGCATACCTTTCCTTCTTGGAGGAGATGTAGGAATGCAATTAACTGAGACAGAGTAAATGTCATACTCCAGTTTCACTGCCAAAGCTACTGCTTTCTTTAAAAAGTGCTCTGTAGACTCTGATATACATAATTCAGGGAGTCTTAAAGTATCACCAGCTTCAGTCATTGCTGTGCTCTTCTGCTGGGTGCTCTCACCATTCTAGCCAAGTAGCAAAGGGAGACAATATCCCTTCCAATGGTAGTTTCCCTGGAAGGGCTTTGTTTTAGACTCCTGCAAGAGGAGCTCTTACAGGCTCTGTTTTTCAGTATACTTTTTTCTGTATACTTTTTTCTGACATTCTGCTAGACAGCCTAAGAAACCATATATGTTTCCACTTGCCCTCTGCTTTTCAGGCTAGGAAACCACAACTGAACACTTTGACCACTGGCTCCATAGTCTGCAAAATAAAGAATCCAATAAAGAACACAACAACCCACTGTCAAAGCAAATTTATGTTTGCAATGGGAAAAAAAATCTCATTAATGATCTTTGAATCTCAAATCACTTTAACATGTTATTGACCTTCACCAGAGAACTCCAAAGAAGCAGACTCATGCATTCAAAAATTGTTTACAAGTACGAAACAGAAAACATGCTTGATTTCTATCAAATACAAGAAAAATTGCAGAATGGCTGTTTCTATTAGAAGAAGATAGCATATAAATAGGAAAAACGACTGAATAGGGAACAGTTCATTTACTTGTGTGGTATGACCTTCCCTGAGGTTTGGCAGATTTGTTAACCATCTCTATTATGAAAATAGCTCTTTCCCATGAAATGAAAAAGTGTTTTCTTAGCTAAAAAATCCCCTGTATTACACTGAAACCTCTTCCATATCCCGTAATACACTATCCTGTAATATTTCAAAGCTAGGAGGTGGATCCAACCAGTGTTGTGCCTTGGTCTCTCTCGAAGTTTATGCAAGACTAGGATATTTATTTATTTATACTTGCATTCTAACCCCTGTCTGTCCTCTATGATGAAATTATGTCTTTGAGAGTTTCCCAATAAGTGAGATCATTAATGTAGAATTGTTGCATTATAAATACAAAAAAGTGAACATTTTTGGAATTACTATTGTTGTCTTTTATAGCTAACCTTGAGAAGCCTGATATTTTGAATGATAAGCTAGGACCTATTAAAGGTTAAAGATGCCATCAAAGAATGGAATTATTCCATTAAATATTCCTGAGGTATCTTTAAAATACTTGCTCCATCAGAAAGACTCATGCTAAACCATTCTCAGTGCAATTTTGCCACCTAAAAATGTAGGTATTAATTCTCCCTTACAATACTTCTTTTTGCTTTTAGAACCAATACTGGTTTGGATTGGTTTTTGACAGTGTTAAAAACTCTGGGAAGGTATGTATACACGCTGATCATATAATTTCCCTGATCTCTCTCTTTTCCCTGAGGTAAGGATAACTGAGGGTGACATTTTTCTTATGGTCATACAAGTCATATACTAAAACATCATAAAGAAAATATGACTATATGCCCTCTGTCCCTCTACTGGATAGCATTACAAATGTGCTTCTACATGGCACAACCAAATTCAGAAGTTTACAAGCAGACATCTTTCAACGGGTAAGTCATCTTCCCTTTCTGCCACACGTGGAAAAACAATTTTCTTTTTATTTGACAGTCCTTGTTCTGGATAGATTTTCTAATATGATACTTGTCCACAGTGAACCCGCAATTTATTATTAATGTAGTTCAGTAGCAGAAGCATTTCAGAAGCAAAAGAGAAAAACAGCCTGACACACCCACAATGATTCAAATGCCACCTAAAAGTTACAATTTGTCCCTTAAAAAGCAGGAGGCCAATGCAAAAAAAAAACCCTGAATTCACTGACAACCTAAAAGTGACAATTCAAAGCATGGAACAGGGATCATGGTCTCATGACAATGCCTATGGGGAGCATGAAGAATGAATATGAAATATCACAAATGACCGCTGGTTTCCTGAGAAACCTTATTTATGTGCAATAGGAACTCAAGACAGGGAAAGAATGAGAATTCAGAGAATTTAAGCAGTAAATCAGGGGAGCAACAATATCCTGATGGAATAGAAAATTCATGATTTTGCTCCAAAAATATAGCTAAGAAAATGGCAACACTAATAAATCATGGGAAAAAATCTAAAGATTGTCAAATTGATTTGAATGGAAACTGGTGAAACTGACAAACTGCCTCATCATGACTGAGCCATTCAAACCTCACATTTCATGGTCATGAAAATTAGAAGAAGCAAGGGTGTTCAGAACTGTCTTATCTAAAGAATCTAGATTCAGAAACATACTGCCAATCTTAAAATACAAATTAAAAAGATATTTGGGGCACTGAGTTCTAAGGGGGAAATTAAGCATATACATGAAGGTAGAAATGATGCAGAACAGATGAATGCATCAGTCAATATTGGGTGCCAAAAAGCCAAGTGGATGCATTTGTATTAATGGACAAGGAAAAAAAAAATGTGCCGAACTGTTCCTGCAGCCTTTGAAGGATGATTAAAAGCAAAAAAAAAGATGGAGAGTCTGTGGGATAGCCAGTGCTGGAGGAGGAGGGGATCATATCTCTGAAACCAATGTGGTACAGCTGGGTTGGCAAATGGATACCATTCTTTTGTGTGTGTGGTGCTGCTTTTTTATTTTTTTTTTTTTTTTTTTTTTTTTAAATAAACCTAACCACACATTGAGGTTTAAAATCTACAGGAAAGAGCACACCACAGAAAGCTTGGTCATGTGATCTACAGAAATAGAAGGTAATTATGTTTCAGTCAAAACACTTTTTTCTCTTTTTTTAATCTTCCCTGCTTTCTTTCTTTCTTCTTTTTATACTTTCTAATTCAGGAAAAGTTGGGTTGCATTTTGATTTAGTACAAGGCTGTTCTGATTGTTCAGTAGTGTCAAACTTACTGCTAGCATTGAGTATCACTTCCTCCCTCCCCCCTCCCCCCAAACACCATCCGTCATCCTATTTTGTTACTTTTACAATGAGTCCACTGGAGTGTAAAGCCACTTGGGGCCTCTCCAGGGGTGGTCTTCAGGCACAAGCTACCGTACCAGTAAAAATCAAATTGCCCCTTGTATAAGTTTGTGATGCCCAAACACTCTGAAACTGAATTATTACAGCACTTAAACCTGTAAGAGGAATCCAATAAAAATTTGTGATAGCGTGGCACATTTTTCAGTTAATTAATTTCAGATTTCTCGTAAACCGGGAGAGAAAAAAAAAAGAGAAAACACCATTTTGAATGCATGGTGTAGGGTTTTGTTGAAATGCTGTAGGAAGCCTAGAAGGAGCGGAAGCACCATTTTTAAATTCAGGTATGTAACAGGGCCAGACTTTTTTGCCATTGTTAAAAACTGTCACAAATACAGGAAAATATTTCTGGAAACAGGGAAAATAAAGCAGTAGAATCAAGGTTTGAATGCAAATCTGAGTTTAAACAGGTTCTGGAAAGGGAAGTCCATTGTCTACAATAGGTCTCAAACAGCTTGTGAGTTCTTAATCTTCTGCAAATTTTACAGTTTATTGGTCAGTAATATTACAATGCTGAATCATTATTTATACCGTAAGCCCCCTCTCCAAGAGTCCTCAGGATCCAGTTTCAGGATAAATCGAATCAAAGACTTGTGCAAACAGCAGAAATAGTAAAAAATAAAAATCAATACATCAGAATGGGTTTATCTTCCTGTGTGTAAGCCTTTGATTGGTCTCTTAGCTATGACAACTTAGCTCTTTCTTACTCTGCCTTCAGAGGAGATTACCAAACTCTTTTAAAGGTTACAGTGAAATGCAGTTACTATTGGCTAGAAATTACAAGAAGAAAGTGCAAGTGCATGAAATACAAAATATTAAATAAATATATTATTTTTTAGATGTTCAATAGGTGATAATTTTAATACACAAATTTCACTGACATATTAAATTAATTAAGAGCTTAGTGAACTATTAATAATGACACTAAATGACCTTTTTAAGGGTGGTATCTCAAGAAAAATGTGTGAGCTTTTATAAAAACCATATACTCTTACGCTTCAGTAGAATGGCAGATTGTCTCTAGATTAGTTCCAAAAATGACTGCTTTCTGTTGCAAACTTCTCTTCCATTATTTCTTCTGTGTTTTTAGATAAGTCATTTGAGACCTGAGCACCAACTGCCATTTTAGGCCTCTCAATCCTATTTTTAAGCAATAATGAATATAGGGTTGATTTCACATAGGGTTCATTTCACATGTTGGAGCTCTAACAATCACTTGGAATTGCAAGCCCCTTCTATGGACAGAGGAGGAAGACAGACATTTCCCAAGAGAGTTGTGCCATCTGTAGGGAGGTGTCTATGATTGATCGTTTCTGGACATCCCATGAAAGTGACTATAGTCCATCATTGTAGATCTTCTGCACTTATAAGATATCTAAACAAGATCTAGGGGAGAAAAAAAAAAAGGAAGGTATTCAAGCCTAGAAATGACAGAATCACAGCACTCAAAACTTTGATTTCCATTCCACAGATAACTTCCCTGGCTTACAGAGTGAGCCTGCAGACCTGCCTGAGGCTAGATGTGCAACATGAAGTGAATTGGCTTTTCTCTGTCGTGGACTTGAAGCAAAAGGTCCAGAGTAACAGAGCTACTGCATGCATATGAAAAACCACTGGATGACAGCTCCAGTATCCAATCAGTCTCAGAGCTGGCATCAATCTTATTTGTGAGGTTTTATATAGCAGTAATCTTAGATCATGCCCGATTCCCAAGCACCTAAGACTGCTTAGACACAGAGCTGCTAAAGCTCTTAGCTCAGCCTCATTCCATTACAGGTACAGCAGGAAAAACAAACCAAGCCTCGTATTTCCAAAAATAGCAACCTATTTACGAAACTATTCTCAGTTGAGGCTGTCTTCATCTCTTTTGGTGCTGTTCCACTTTGTGGACACAGCTTAATGGACAGAGGAAACAGAGTACAGAAGAGAGTCATGATTTTTAAGTATGATCTACTGTAAACTCCATTCAAATTAAAGTGTACCTTTTCTTTCAGGAGACATATGACTTAAATCCTAAGGCATATTAAGATAATCTATCACATAACACAACAAATCGGATGCACTTGTATTAAGAGACTAGAAAAAATGATGTTTCTCCCTTTTGTTTCATTACTTTTGGTCACCTTTTACTTATTCTTAGTACATTCGGAAGTGGATTACTGCATTCCTGTTCTGGAGATACATATTGACATCAAACCCCCAGTTTTCCTTTCTAAACAATGATTCTGTGTCTTAGAGAAAAAAGAAAAATGCAAAGCATTACCTGAGAGCCCCAATCCCCAGACACTTATCTGAAGAGATCTTAAGGAGTCTTAAGCAACAAATTATATGAAGGTTTGGGTTAGAAGGGTCCTTAAAGTACATCTAGTTCTAGTCTTACTGCCCATGGCTGGGGACACCTTCCACTAGACCAGATTGCTTAAAACCCCCCCAGCCTGGTCTGGAAGACTTCCAGGGATGGTGTATCCACAAGTTCTCCAACCTGCTACAGTTCCTCACCACCCTCAGAGTGAAGAATATCTTCCTAATATCTAATCTAAACCTACATTCTTTCAGTGAGGACATTTCTCCCTGTCCTGTTGCCTTACACTCCTGCAAAAAGTTCCTCTCAATCCTTCCAGTAGGCCCCTTTAGGTACCGAAAGGCCACAATAAGGTCACCGGGCTGAACAACCCCAGTTCTCCCTCTGTCTTCATAGGAGAGGAGCTCTTTTTTGATTACGTTTGTGACCCTCTGTAACACCCCAAAACTTGTATACACAAGGGATGTATTGAGGTTCCATTATGATGGGTTAAGCACGTGGGAGAAATACTGACCAAATTCACTCAAGAGGTCAAACTTACACAAAAGTTTACTGACAAAATATAGAAAATCAAGGAACTTGTCAAAGGAGTTAATACAGCGTCCAATTAACAAAAAACACTTAGCATAGCATTAACTCAACCCATTTAATTTAGCAAACTTTAAACACATTTGGTGTTAAATTACCCAAAATTTTCCATGAAAAGGGAATTACAAGAAGCAAAGAGGAAAGAGAGAAAAGATATAGAAAAAACACACATAGAGGTACCAACTCTTGGGTTCCATTGTGGATAAACTCCAAGAGGAAATGACCCTCTTGTGGTCAGCCATTTAAACCCTCAGGTTCCCATGAACCCTCCTGCCAGGCATGACATTCAGGAACTCAGCCACTCAGGAGCTGGGTTAAGCACAACTGGGGCAGCCTCTGCTGTGCCGTGACTGACAGACACTGTGGGGCAGGAGTATTTTGGCTGTGGGTTGAGGGGTGTGGGAACATCACAGTGCCTCATCACAGCAAGGCCTGACCTGGCCCCTCCCCTCCGCACATGCATCCCAAAATGTCTCAAGACATCAATCTTTTCCAGTCTCTGACACTCTCCTCTGGACTCATTCTATGCTGAAAAAATCATGTTACCAGAGGTTTATGTCCAAAAAGGAGACAGAAGTGTCCTGTAATTTTAAGCATAAACAAAGGAAGAGGCCATGGGGCAATTGCCCATGGAGTCTCTCGAATTACTGGAGGATGCAGCCTCCTTTTTATCCAAATTTCCCAGCCTCATCACCCTCTCCCTTTCCCCATTGACTAAGGTACTTGGAAGGTACAGACTTCCCAGTTCTACACGATGTCTCCCTTAGTATGCACCTCCCTCTTTATATAACACAGCTTTATTAAGTCTTTGTTCATCTTCTTGAAGTTCAGGAATGTGGCATGACATTGGCTGAGCAGCAGTCCGTGCCAGTTAGTAATGTTTTCTGAAACAGATAATTTCTCCTGTTACTTCCATATCCTCAAGTCCCTGACTCTATCTACAAGCAGATTTACATCATCTGTTGTAAAGACACGTTCATCTTGTACTTCTGCCTTTCTGTTTTCTGTTTATATAAACTATTCCTTCGAAGGCCATGCGTGCAATCCAAAAGTAGAATCCACAGAACATCCCCAAAGCCTTGGATCTGTACCATTCGTGTATAATTCAGCGGATGGTAACTGTGGACTGAATGAAGAATGTACATTTTACTTGTGCTCAGTGTTATGAATATATAACACCTCAGTCACATTTCTTTGTACAATTACTGCATATTCACATACATGACAATTAGAACTACAAGGCTTCTAAGGAACTATTTTGCTAAGGCACTTTTATGCTATTAAAACATCTACGAAACAAGTTCACTGAATGTCTCTCATTTAAAGGCAAACAAAAAAGGTTCTGTTTACTAACATCTCTAAGAGTGGTGTCTAAGTGTTATGCTAATTATATTGATTTAGTCATAACAAATAATTGTAATACAGGTAGTTATGTAGGAAGAAGGTGAGTCTGTCCTTCAGTTGTTTATGGATTCGTGTTCAGTGTGCCTCAGTTACTGGTGCTCTATAGCACAGGTATCGTTGTTTTGCATTCCATTTAAGGTGCTGAATGTCATGGAAAAAATCCTTGCATTTATTTGAGACAGGGGTTTATAGAAATCTTTTCTGTGGCAAACTTCCAGCTCAGAAAACACTCCCAGCCACTGCACTTGTTCAGTGGAAGCAAAATTCCGCTGGCACATGAAACACATCTTCTTTCATGCATTTCTGTGTTTGTTCTCTGGAGTGCTGCCAGAATAGACTTAAGTTATGATAGCTAACACCACTGTAAACTAGGAATAGTGAAGGAGAGATTAAAACCTCCAGGGAAGAAAAACACTTTAAGTAACAACATGGAGTGTAGCCATACTCCTGTCTTCCCACTGCAGTGGTGCTGCATGGCTATCTCAGGAAGCAGAGGAGTGGAATTACACTAAAGGGGTGCTTGCACACTCACCCATACTCCCTGCAGACCTTGAGTTGCCAGGTGTGCAGCATCTTTCAAAGCACTCAGATAGCAAGGCAACCCTACCCCACTGAGCTTCTTCAGTGTCATCCTGGTGCCTGTGAAATGACCTTGACTACAAATTTACCATTTTTCTTATTCCAAATCAAGTGCCTTTTGATCATAATGCACCTTTTTGTGCTTAGGAAAGAATGCATCAGTGCTTCCTATAAACTCCATTGTAAACTGGAGACTTCAGTGGTATTTTCACCCCTAGCATCCATATGCCCAACCTCTGTCTTGAAAAACAGCATTCAGCAGATGGCTTGAACATGTGTATCTGGTTTTAATTTTCAGCTTACAGACCACGGAGTTATCATCTCATGTTTTAGAAATAATAATCCACAGAATATGAAAAGACTGCAGTGAGAAATATCCCATTGCATATCAAGGCAAACAGTTTAAATTTTCAAGAATTACTAGCTTAAATCATTTCTCATAGAGAGATTTTTTTCTGTGACTGAATGTGCTCTGTCTAAATTTGGTATTTTATTGCTCTAGTCCCAAGTTGTTTTCTAGATGTAGCCTGTTAGGATGTCAATTTTTCCAAACACGAAGTGCTTTTCCTATGAAGAGACATTTGACCATTCCAAAACATGACATACAAGGCTAACACTGTAATGAGATGTGTCTTTCTGTGTGTCCTTCTCAATCCCTCACAATAAACTTGGCACATACTGTTTCTGACACAATTTCATTTTGTTCATGTAAGTAAGTGGCATGATCAAGGGCAGATTTCCAGTCCTATACCTTCTAGAATTCTCATGCTGGGATTTCAATCTATGCATCTGTTCTTAACCTTTTGGTCCATGGTGTAGTTTGTTCCTAAAAGAGATTTGTATTTATCTCCTCAGTCACATTTTTGCCACCTTGGATACTGTAATATACTTGGGTGTAATAAAAATTCAGAAGCCACAAGAGAAGATTGGATTCACATTGTCACCTGATACCGGTAAACCTCAGTCTCACAGTTTTTCACGTTAAAATGTCCAACATAACCCTATAAGACTTTTCAGTCTTGGCACAGATTCTGTGATGTATCTGAACTGCAAACATTATCCATAAGCAGAAACTTGTTACCCCTGGTTGACAGCTACATGGATTAAGTGAGAACAAAAAGGTATCAGCAGTGCTCTGTTTGTCTTTAAAGGGATGCATTGCACCTAACAGACGTATTTTTCTTAAAATGAGATGCCAAAAGTGTTTATAGACCTGAAACATGTCTGAAATAGGTGGGATTAATCTCTAACATCAAATGTATGATGTTTTTCAGCATTAAAAGTCTAGATCTCTGGGTTAATAGTCTAGATACAATTTACAGTCAATGGAGAATAATTAGTATCTCTAGAATATAATTTATCTCATCTTAAAATAGATAACTGAAATACATAAGATAAATCATGCTTTAGAAAGGTTTATTTCTTTCCATTTCCTTTAGGGGAATCTAAACAAATAGTTCAAATGTGGATGTCTAGAGTGAAGGGAGATGATTCCGTCCATATGGGATCTCATTAAAAGATTTTTAAAACTTTATTTCCTTACATTTCTAGCTAAAATAATTGTTTAATATTGGAAATATAAACTGCTTAGGGGAAAACCCATAAGGGAAAAAACAAAACCCTCCTTTCAACTTCTACTTTATAGTTCAAAGTGCTAAGACCAGGGATTTGTACAATTGATACCTTTCCTTCTCACTTGCAGTTTGCTATTGCAAACATTCTTGTGCAGCATCCATAGTACTTGTAAATTAGAGGAGAAATCCTCAGGTATAAGCCCAAGGCAGAGCTGATATTCTCATGGATATCAAGCTGTCATAGAATGTTTTGGGTTAGAAGGAGTCCTATAGATTATCTAGATCTGACCCTGCTGCTGAGAACAGGGACATCTCACACAAAATCCTGTCCAACCTGGCTAGAACATTTCCAGGGATGGTGCACCCAACATTCTCTGGGCAGAGCCCGTACCAGTGTTTCAAAACCAGTGCTTTTTTCCTCCCATCCAATCTAAACCTACTCTCTTTCAGCTTAAAAACCTTTTCTCCATGTTCTGTAATGATACGATCTTAATGAAAAAGTTCCTCTCTGCCTCTCCTGTAGACTTCCTTCAGATACTGGAAGTCTGCTATAAGGAGACCCTGGAGCTTTGTCTTCCCCAGCTTGAACAATCCTAATATTGTCACTCTTTCCTCTGAGGAAAGGAGTTCCATAGCTCTGATAATTTTTTTGTCCCTCCTCTGGACTACAGGTCAATGTCCTGCCAGTCTTGGGACCCCAGAGCTGGGTGCGGTGTTCCAGGTGGGATCTCACCAGAGCAGAGCAGAGGGGCAGAATCCCCTGTGAGTGCACATGGCTGGGTCACGTCCAGCCTCTCACCCACCAGCACCCCCAAGTCCTTCCAGCAGGGCTGCTCTCAATCCCTTCATCCCCAGCCTGGATTGACACTGGGAGTTGCCCTGACCCAGGTGCAGCACCTTGCCCTTGGCCTCATGAGGTTCCCATGGGCTCACTCCTTGAGCTTGTCCAGGTCCTCCGGATGGCATCCCATAACTCAGGAGTGTCACTGCACCACTCAGCTTGGTGTCATCTGAAAATGTGCTGTAGGTGCACTTGGTACTACTTTGTACGTCACTGATGGTCCCAATAAGGACCTCATATCAGTGGCACCACTTCTCACTGATGTCCATCATGTCTCTGAGCCATTGATCACCTCTGGATGTCACCATCCAGTAAATTCCTTATCCACCCATCAAGTCCACCTCTGTCCAGCTTGGAGAGAAGGATGTTGTGGGGGCTGATGTCAAAGGCTTCACAGAAGTCCAGATAAATCACATCTGTAGCTCTTATCTTACCCACTGATGGAATCATTCCATCATAGAAAGCCACTAGGCTGATCAGGCAGGACTTGCCTTTCGTGAATCTACATCTTTTTTTTTTTTTAACAGATGAGAAATAAACATAATAGTGAGTCCATATGGAAAAATTGCTACTTCACAAAAAATCTGAGAACCATTTAAGAAAAAAAAAGTAAAAAAGACAGCTAGGTCAATTGAGAAGAGACAGAAGAGATGTATTTTTATCCCAGTGTTCAAATTACTATTCGAAGAAGTAGCTGTATGCACGATAACTTGTTTTGATATGTTACAGAAATGCTAATTTTCTTCCATTGTCTAAGCCATGAAAGTTCCTGAGGAAATTTTTGATCTGTTTTTCAAGAAAATGTTGATGGACTGCAAAATATCAAAGCCATTATTCTTCTCTTTTGTTTGGCTGATGCGTTTTGCTTGTTTTTTGTTCTTCTTTCCCACACCCCATCCTCCCTTTCGCCCCAGTCTGGTCCAACAGTATCACACTAACTTTCTGAACTGAAATGGAATGCTGTTTTCCTCAGAGGAGCTGCTGAAAAGTGTTGTTTTGACAAATAGTGTAGGAATAGGACCCAAAGGAATTCTACTAAAGAAAAATACATGATGGTATTTCATTTCTCATCTGTAGCAGAGCTTTGATATGACTGGACTCATTAGGAATAGAAACCCTGGTGGTATTGCTACTGATAATGTTTTTAGATGTAGGTCTTATTATGGCTTCTGCAATACTTAGTTCATGTAAACAAAATTTGCACATCAAAATCACCTTGCTTGGTGGGCTTTTGTTTTTGCTACCTTTGAGTCTGTAACCTTTTAAGAATTCAAGGAACATATGCAGGTGCCTCTTTGTCAGCTGTTATTAGATACCAGGATAAAAGATGTCAGTAAGAATCATGACCATCACTCTCATATTTTCTTATTGCTGCCACAGATGGCAAAGTAACTGCACCAACCAGCTTTTTTTTCAAAGTGTAACCAGTGCCTGAAAAGACGGGTCAATAAATTCTGTTGTCCAAACAATATAACTCACTGAAATTGTTTCTGCAGCTTAACAGAGCACTCGTCAGCAGGGTACCAAACACAGCATACTGCTGTGTATGAAATACATATGCATGGGAAATAAAGGTTGTATCTGAAATAACAGGGTTTACCCCATTTGCATTTTGTTGCCATTATTGCAAACAAGCTCTAATCCCACACCAAAGCCCTGACTGTGTATTACTAACTATGACACACTAAGCTTGGCTTGTGTGATAAGCATCTCACAGGCAGACAGACCTCTGCAGGGTTTCTCCTTTCCTGTTAAGATTAATGTTTTTTCTGTACTGGTGATATGTGTGAGTTGCACTTTATTTATTTAACAAATGAAGGGTAAATTACAGTGTATTTTTAGGACCAATGAAATGGACTGTGGTTGTGCTAGAAGCATGTGTAATTACTGAAAAGGGAAGGCAGGACAAGCAGATAAAAACACTGTGTCATGATGCTGTCAGACAGAAAAGGGAAAAAAAACTCTCAAAACCAAAAATCCAGAATATTTTAGCAGTGGATATCTCTGGAATAGGAGCACAGTGTGGTATACTATGTACAGGAGTTTACAGGCACCCAGTTGTAGTACAGAACACAGTATAGTGTTAAAATCTTATCCTTGACAAGCTGAGAGCCCATAAAGGATTTCTCATCAATCACATAAGTGATTGTTTTAAGTGCCACTGAATCAAGAACCAGCCCTTATCATGGGACAGTCAGAGAAATAAATTTCAGTACTAAAGTCAGACTATTTTGTTTACAATTAAAGGACTTATTTTCAGATTATTATTGTAGGAAAACAGATGCATGCCCAAGCTTGTGACACAGTAGGCTTTGTCTTTAAACCAGAAATCACCACCAGCTAGAAAGGACATTCCCAAATACCTTAAATCCTTTATCTCAATAGCAATAACGAGGTATTTTTACATTAGATATTATGTTAGTCATCACTATAGGATCCTGTATTATTCCTTTATTCTGGAAGAAGGGGTAACAGTCTGAAATATCAAAAAGAGTGGCAACACAGATAATTATTGGTGAAATATTTCTTAGCTCAATGTTAATACAACACCAAGAGTACATCTGTTCCAGGAGCCTTCAAGGTGTCCCCTTACATGCACCTCTTGCAGAAACATCAATGTAAACCATCTGAACTTTGTTTATTTATCACCTCTGTTAGCCACATGGACTTCTCTTCTGGCTTAAGGGGTCCCACTAACCTGAGTAACCATACTTCTCCTTCACTGTAGACGAACAACTAGAGTCAGTACATATATAACTGGGCACTATGTTCATAATTTATTACTCAACAGCTGCTACAAGGGCTGCAGAAATTCCATTGATTGTCAAAAGTTTTGAATGACACATCATTAGAAGATTTCCCTCTGAATGAAAAAAAAGATTGAATGTTGAAATTTAGACATTTCAAGGCCACTCTTAAAAATGTATATATGTTCAGTTTTTGGCTTATTTGTTTGGTTGGTTAGCTTTTGCTTTTGGTTTTGTGTTTTCTCTTTTTTACAAAATCCATTCTCCCTGAAATATGACCTCTCTTCACAAATATTAAAAAACTAGAATATTTGATGTGTTAGAATCCCTGTGCTGTTGCTCTGTCAATCCTTTGTGCATGTGGTATGACAGAAATGAGGAGGATTATTTATATTTTATGAAGAAACTCCAAATAAGAATCACTCATTTGCTGAATCCTACAAACTTTCCCAAAACTTCTCACACGTGCTCATTGAGTACTTTGGTCTAGTCTTTGTAATAACCTTTGTAGTAGAGTTAAAGTCCTTAAAAAAAAGCAACTAGTCTGAATACAAGCAGATGATTTTTAAAGATTATGAATATTTGGTTGAAGTGGGAAACATACCTCTAGCCATTAGGACATCTACAGAAACTGAGCATAAGGACAAGTCCTTATGCTTATGAGTTAAAAATCATGGTTTCTGTTCCAGAAAAAGTGTTTTCAGCATAATAAATGAAGTTATACTAAAGTGAAATCATAAAGCATATTATGTATACATTCCATGTAATATAACCAGACTTTCTAGCACGTAGATCTGCAGCACATATGCTATCCCATTACAGTGTCAATATAGACTTTAATAGTGTTTAATTGTGATTTCCAGTCACAAAATATATACTTCAGAATGCAGCATATGCACAATTTCTTCAAAATTCTAGACCAGATGTACTGAAAGTCCCATATATCTGGGAAGCAAGGTGCTGTAGAATGGGTAGTTGCTGTAATTAACATACCATAGGGATGGAAGAGGTTGGTTGCCTTAAAATGCAGCCTATAGCTGTAATACTTTGCTTGAGGCATATTACTAACTGCTCTGTAACTTACTCCAAGATCACATTTAAGTGGTTGGAGGATAAATTAATGCTTGTATGCACACTGGTAATTTGACATCCTTCATTACTAAGAGATCATAAACATAACACTATAGTTTCTGTATCTCCTACTTACTGAAAACAATGATAGGAAATAACGTGGAAACATTTTCTGTTCAGTGTTCTGGAAATCTTATCGCTGCTGATGGTTCTTCATGGAGAGAAAGAGCTCTGTGCTGTTTTTACCTGAGGGCATTTGCCATCCGTTTTTAAATTGTGATCTTCAGGGCCAATTATTCTGGTTTGATACACTTCTCATCACTCAATTTGCTTTTGTGTTTGAAGTGCCGTTTTGATGTATTGTTTGGGGTAAAAGTGTGTGTACAGTACCCTCCGGAACTGTTAAACAGTTTCTGAATATAGTGAAATAGTTTCATTTTTCTGACTGTAATAAAGCAGTGCTAAAAAGACCAAGCAGGTATGCCATATAAAAACACTAGACAGCAGCATTTTCCAGGAACAAGTTATTGCTTCAAACTGCAACACACGGAGCTCCTTGTGTTTCATTTACAGTCTGTACTCACAGATTTGGTCTCTGCATTGGTTCTTTCTCTGCTCCTATGCAGCTGTCCAATCCATTCACTTCTTTAAATGCCTGGTAAATTACCTGAGTACCTACTGCTTATTAAAACACTCTGCTCCAGAGATCTCTGCTCGCAAGCATATGAGAAATATTTTTTTCACTCATTTTATTAGCTGTGTGCACTCTGGCTGGCAATCATACAGAGCATAAAAAAGAGGAATCAGCGTTTCATGCTATGGCCTCATTCATTAAGAATGGGTTCATCCTTCACCACGTGTGAGATGTTATTGTCTTGTAGGAATTGTATGTCTTGTTCCTTTCCCTGTATAAGACATTTTGCATGCTGGCAAATGATTTAGCTGGCTTCTCTTATAACAGAGCAAGTTCTGGTTGGACTTTTAATATGTGAAGGGTGTAAATAGGTATAATGAGCTAATGTGCCTTTCAAACCTCACTAATCTGTTCAAACTTACCACAGTAAAAATTCAGTTTTGGCATCACTGGAAGAATTAGAGGTTGAAATTAGAATAAATTGGCTGTTTGGAAGTGCCAAAATGATGGAAAATTATTGCATTTGTATTTATTGTATTTTCTGATTTATATAGAGCACAAAAGGGGCATTTTTAAATAGTCAGCAGAACAATTCAGTGTTGAAAAATAATAATTACATAACCAAATCATATGAATAATGAAAATTTTGAAAATAATAATTTTGTCTTAGACAAACTTAGCTTTTCTTTACTCTTGTGGAAGCAACAAATAAATTCAGACTACTTTTTCTATACTTTTTCCCATAAGTCTGTGAACACCCATCTAATACAGAAAAAAAAAAGGGAATCTCCAGCAATATTTGCCATAAATCCCTATTTCTTCCAAGATTTTTCTATGTAAACTTTTAGCCAAAATGAAAAGATGACATAATGTAGTTGGCTCAGTTGGCTCTGAGTTCTCTGTCTCAGGTCCTGTTCCTACTCTGTCCAAATATTCTTTTCTTCTTATCCCTTTCGTCTGCTCTCAGTCAGAATTCTTTCTGTCTTACCCTGAAGGTCACCTAGGAACCTTGTTTAATTGGTCTTTTTTTCACTTTGATAGCAAAAATAATATTTATAAGAGATTTTGTAAAAATCACTGAATGAAGACATAGTCTTATCAGAGTTTTCTTAGGACAAAATTCCAGACATCCTCCTGGTTTTGGAAACAGTTGGAAAAAATGAAAAAATGGCTTTACAGAGAAATAATGAAGACAAACTCTTAAAAAAGGGAATCACATTCTTTTCAAGTGGACTTTAAAAAGCTATTTTTGGTGTATAAAATTCAAACTCTAATGTCAATCTTTGAGAATGAGAGCTCAAGATTCCATATTCCACAGGCCATTTAAGAAATAGTACCCTAAAAATCTTTCCCATATACCTTTCTGCAGACCTGCACTGACTTTGACATATCTCTCTTGATACAAGACAAAGACTGTTCAGAAAGAAAATACATTTTTTTAAGGTGAAAAGATAAAAAGAGCTTTTTAAACCTCAAGGAAAAATATTTTGCTTAAACTGGAGAGATCTGGAGCTCTGAACAAAAATAACCTTGTACTTGAAAGAAGTGATATGTGACTACTTGACTTTACATCTAGTTAGCTTGAAATAATGGACTGAACTTGATGGATTCAGGCCACAATTCAAAATGTCATACGTGGGAAGCATGAGAAAAACTTTGCTAAATGGAAGTCAGACCACTGATTAATGGAGTTTGGCCATAGAATTGTTTCATGAGACTTGAGAAATACAATAACAAATGATACCAGAAGATATTTAAGAAATTATATATCACCTCCTCTATGACGTGTGCTATTTATTTCTATTTTCTAGCTCAGGGTTAACCCACCAGATAGTCTAAGTCATACTTAATGATCATCCCACCAGTCTGTAAGACTGGAGAGTGCATCTTTCCCTACCAATCTTTTTTCTATAGCTTTCAGACTCACAAAAGCAGTTGCTTTAGGGAAAGAAGGAAAACAGATTGCTGAACTGTGCAACTCCTGCAGTGTCTACACATCCAAAACAAAGATAATAGGCTCAAGTGCAGGGAACAGGAATTTGGTTTAGAGGAAATCACTATCCTTGCTAACATCCCCATAGAAAAAAAACCTCCAAGATCTGCATCCAAGAACACAGCTCCTGATGTTAACTGCTGGAGCCCACTTAGTGGGTGAAGCTCTTATTGACAGTGACACAGAGACAGCTTCATTCCTTGCAATTAGGTCTAGGACCTTGACAGTTACTGAATACTGGAATTCAACAAGGAGTTTTCAGCAGTTTTGCATGCTGTGTGCTACAGAACATTTGGGGGGCTTTTGTTAATCTCCCTTGCACTACTGCAGTGAAGTTCTGTGCAGTTTCGACACCCCCATTTCATTTTTTTCTCATTTCAAAGAAAAGGGAAAAGTTTGGCTGACTGTTCATTTGAATAAACACATATTGAGATTCAAATAAGTATTCCTAGGGTAACCCTTTGAAAGTTCTCATAAGAACATGGCAGCAGCTGCTCCAGAGCATGTAGAGAGTCGTGCTTGTATCTGGAGGTCTAAACCACTGCATATTATTAAAAATTAGTGGAAAATCACATAGTGTGCATTTGCACCTGTTATTTCAATAGCTTTATTATTTGGCAACCGAATGTCATCAAACACCCAAGGCATTTTCATTCATCAAGATAAAGTCCCTGGCAAGTGTGAAGACTTTCAAATGAGTTGAACTAAAATTATTGTCTGTTCTAAAGGCTGTGATAAAGTTTCCCTTCATGCTTAGATAACTTAACATCATGCAAAAAAATATATTGCGAAATTGCAGAAGAAAAGACCTGAAATGTCATAAAAAACCATATCTTTCCACAAAGTTTAAGGTTTTAATGCACTTTTGAAAAGCTCCTTCTTGTTTTAGAAGTAACACATATACCTAGTGTAACTGCAGATATATTCAGCCTCTTTGAGAGTCTTGCATGGTTGCTCATTAGGTGGAGACATAAAACAAAACTATATTTGACAGAAGTTCCTGGAAGCTGAAGAGAGTACAAGCTGCTCAGATTTAGTGCATCCATCCTAGCAGTCCTCTGCTTATTCATTCATTCACTTATTCTTTCATTCATTACTGCTAAATCAATGGGAGAACTTATTCACATGGTACAACTGCTACACTGACAGATCAGCTAGGAGGGAGTATACATCTTATGGAGATGAATACCTATGAGCAAATGACGTAGTGCAATTAAGGCAACAAATTCCGAGCAAATAAGTTACTTCAGAAAATTCAAAAGACTAATCATTATGATTATTTTTTAATAGCAATGTGAAGTTCTGCATTTATCGCCTGATGGAACGCCTGAAATGCATTGTGCGCATTCAAAAGCAGCCTAGACTTCTGAATAGGACACTATAAACCTGATTTCAACAGATTGAAAACAAGATGTGACAAGCAGTTTGACACTGGCCCTCAACTAATTTCCGCTATTTGTAAAGAGGCACGTCTGAATGGAAATAGCTCAGCAGAATGGGTCAGTATGGTTGAGGCCATGTCAGTCCACACAAAAAAAACACAGTACCGGGGAAAATAAGCAGCCATTGATTTCTGGTGAAAGCCCCCAGCGTCTGGGGAAAGCAGCCAAAACGAGGCACCAGCTGCTCTCTGCTGGAAATCTTTTGTGGAAGAGGGAGGGAAGAGGGAGAAAGCTGGTGGGTATAAAGGGGAAACAAGGCAGAAATCAGGAAAGAAGAGGTGCTGCTGACTGCCTCAGCAATGCTTCATACCCCACACTTAGCATTCTCAGAAAAACAGAGGAGGGAAAGCACACCCCAAAACTTCTCTTTTATTTATGCAATGTAATGGGAATGGTTCCAATGGGAATTTCTCATGCTCTTTCACATTCCCTGAATTCATCTGTATGGCTTTGTGTGTGTGTGTGTTATTTTTTTACATACTGCTCCAATCCAGTAAATGTATGCACCAAAAATGGGACAAATACTCAGTGGGATTGCAGCTCCTCATTTGCACTATTGCATTTTGACAAAAAATTTCAGAAGATAATAAATGGAGGATATTTTGTTCAAATTTCTTTGCCTACTTAACAAAAATCCTTGCTATCTGCTTTTAGGCACCTCCACAATGATTTCATGCTACAAATCATAGTGAAACTCTTCAACAATGAGTAATGACTCTCACTTCTCTTCCAGACACTGCAGGCAGCACATTCTGCAATGGAATACAGTAATTGTGAAGTTAGCAGTTTCAGATGGTCTGAAGGTCTGAAATACTCTTAATTCCCTTCCTGGGCCAGCATGCAGAAGGGAGACGGGGGAACAGTTCCAGGCCAACACTCTGACTTAATACCGTGTCCAGAATCTGAACCTCACAAATCTGTGTGAGCCTTATCCAAAAAGTAGCTCTTTTGAGAAAAAGCAATTACTTAAGGACAATTATTAAAACCACTGGTCGAAGCTAAGCAATATCCAATCAGCAAATGGTCTTTGAAGTCTGTACAGAACTCTAAGTAAGAATCTTCACATGCCTTCATAAACAGCTTTGGAGGCATCCCTTCAATGATGATGGTATGAAAAATGCATCAGCTTTTTAGTTATAGAAAATCCTTGTGGCAGGTACAGATGCTTCTTTCCACCATGTTTTCACAACTTTGCTTTCAACCAATGGTGGAATTTACAGAATGGTCAGTGTTACACTGCTGGCCACATCTTGTTTTCATTGTATTTACATCAGGTTTATAGGACTGTACTACTAAGAAAGCTAGGCTGCTTGTGAAGAAATGCACGTGCATAATTAGGTATTGAGTTTCACCTCAAGGTGAAAAAATTCAGGGTGGCTCATCTAATGGTGCTTCCAGTGGGGTGACAAGGTAAGCAGGTCCTGTCTCTTACCAGTTCTGTTATTGCAAGTTCAGTGTCTTGAATCTTGGCTAATATTATTTACTACACTTTTTTTTCAGATCATTTGGTGTATCTCTAAGAACAACTCTGTCCTCTGCTTGAATGGCCCTCCATCAACTTTTTCTTAGGTAATTGCTGCTCACTAACCTCAACTCTAGTATTTATTTCTAATATTTGGTTCTACAGAACCCAAGTTTATTTGCTTCAAAACTTGCAAAAAATCTGCCAGGCTACCAATAAATTCTTTATTGTCTTCTGTTTCACTGAGATTATATAAAAACTAGTTAATATAAGCAAGAAAACATATATAAAACATATATATTATGATCTGTGTTTTGTATTACCACCTGTACCTTTATACTTTAATATTCTTCCACTTTCTTTGGTTTCACACCTTATCCTCTCTTCATTTCAGATACACATTCTGTGTGCTGCGTTCTCTCCTTTCCTTACTCGTTCACAGAAATACTTAACTTTAGAGAAGGAAATACTGCAATAAGTTGCAGGGAGCTAGGAGAAAAGATCTATAGTTATTTACTGGAAGCTGGACTGTCACAGGAAAGGAATATGTATGCATATGTTTATGAGTGTAAAACTGGATCCCACTTTATTTTTGGGTTCCTATCACCCTGATCTTCCCACCTGGGGTTATGAACCTTCCAAACCATAACATATTTGCAAAGAGGAGTCTGGCTATGTCAGGGTTGTGGGCAGAGCTCCAGTTGTTCCACTGGAGCACGTGGAAAACTAAATACAGTAGAATCTGAAGTAATTCAATAGTCCTGAAGAACATCAAATCAGCTTAATTCAAGCAATAAAGAATTTTGATCAAATTCCCAGTCTGCACACTCCATTTTCATTCATGTCTCAGGAACATGGACTATTCTAGTAGAAAATTTAAAAACAGCCTGTGTGAAGATGAGGCTTAAAAAATCCCCAGACACATACACCTGCAAGAAATTACATTCTTTCACAGTGCTTTGTTTGCTGTATCATTGTATTACAGGTGGACAGGCACAAAATCAAGCTGAAGAAATTTTGTTTAAATAAGCTGAAGCAGAAGAGAAAAACCAGAATATAACAAGAAAATGCCCTCTGGGAGTACTGTGTACGCTTATTAGATGCTACTGAGCTAAATAACAGAACAACAGTAAAAGCAGATTATTTTAATTGAAAAAATAAGACATTCCCTCTTGCACCATCTTCAGACAGCCTGGGATATCTTTGTATTACAGCATGTCTGAACACGTGCATTTGTGAAATTCATTAAATTCATCCAGAAAAATCTATTTCCCTACTGCACTGTTATGCAGATTTATTGGAAGACACATTACAAAAGTTTGCAGTGGTTTAGCAATTGTGATCCACTTCATAAATTTTCCCTGTTTCAAAACCTTGAAGTACAATCTTTAATATGCCCTAGTAGTGCCCTGGATACAATTAATCACATTAATTTCTTCATTTCCAACAAGCACACATTTTATCTATATAATTTCCCCAATCAATTTTTTTTTTTTTTAATCCAATGACTGTTTTAATGCACGTGGCACAATTATATGGGCATGGCCTCTCATCATACATCGTACCTACACATGTGATACCCAGCTAACTGCAATGGCTTGCATCCTCAGCTTATAGAGGTAGACAAGGCAATTCACTGTGGCCATTACAGTTTACATCTGCTAAATATACAGCCCTGTACCAGTATGATACATTATTATGTATTAGGAAGTGTAATTTGATTGGGGGAGGTCAAATTAAGGTCACCTTAAGCACAAGAGGAAGCACAAGTCTTTTCCTATCACTAAGTATGTGTATAAATAGGCATTAATATAGAGAGAAGTAGGTATTTAGAGGGAAATGGAAATACTGGGAAGTCTTGACTCAGATGGTTTTGGAAAGGATGCAGTTAGAAACTATGTCACTCAGAATGATTATAGTGCAGAGGTCTATAACTCTGTTATTAAACTGTTTATTATCCCAATCACTTTTCTAAAAATAAAATATCTAATCTAGCTCAACTGGCCTTAAATTGAGAGCTTTTCCTATAGAGAATTCCTAAAAGCACAGTCAAGAACCATAAAGATTCGGTCAGACTACCTATAATATGGTTAGCTATATCTAATGGCATACATTTACCTAAAAATGTTCGCATGATGTTCAAAAGTATTGCTTTTTCAAAGAAATAGAATAAAAACCTGAACATATATCACTATGGAAAAAATTCCACACCATGCTCCATAGTCTTTCACCAGACACAGAAAAACATTTGATATTTCAATATTACTTTAGAGTTCCATAAGGAGTTCAGTAGAAAGGATCATCCTAAATAGCAGCCAGAAGTTGAATGAGAAGAACAGACCTTGGTTGAGGGCTGTTTCATTAGCTGATCATCTTACAACTACTCTTGGCACCAGTTTCAGACTACTGAGTGACACAGTTGCTTTGCTTCTTTAAGAAGCATCTGGCACACAGTGATTTTAGGAGAATCAAAGGCTGCAGAGGTCTGCAGGGCCCACTGTGTCACATCTACCAACACTGAACTCTGTATATCTGCTCCTCTACGATAAAGTCGGTTTTGAAAACAAACTTTAGTGACATTTTTGTTAGAACTGAGAACAGCTCTTGAAAGGCAAAATTACACCATGTAATTATCTTGGCCTCCATCCTGAAAGACTTTCTGCTACGTGGTCCAACTCTACCAAGAGCAGACACCGCAGTTACATTTTTGCCCTTTCTTTCCATGAAGTGCATTACAAAAGGTTCTACCCAAAAAAGCAGAGAAGATTTTACTGTTCACTGAGTTTCCCATATAGTCTGGTATTTTCAAGTAGACTGAAGCAGAGCTAATAGCA
The DNA here is from genome assembly GCA_013399225.1 of Rhipidura dahli. NCBI lineage: Eukaryota > Metazoa > Chordata > Aves > Passeriformes > Rhipiduridae > Rhipidura > Rhipidura dahli. The sequence continues at coordinate 79,943 of VXAC01000334.1, read as the reverse complement.
AGAGGTTTCTTAGAGTATTTAATGAGTATCTCCAAAATTCAGAACCCTCATCATGCTCTGTCCCCATAACTCTCCACCACACTCAGATTTCAGAAACAATAGCACTTGAATGCTGTGTGAGCTATAAGTTCTCATAAAAGGAACACTTACCTGGAAAAAAAGACTAACCATTCACTAGTGCTGTAATAATATATAGAGACTGAGGTGAAAACCTGTTTCTATGGCCAACAACAAGTTCAATATTTGTAGTGTCAATGAAACAAACCTCTGGTGATCTCTGCTTGTTATACTCCAGAGTAAGAATCCTAACAGTCAAAAACAAGTGTTTGAAAAGATAGCATCCTATACTTCTCTTTACAAGGAAGATGGTGATTATCTAGCTCTCATCACTGTTGTTATAAACAGAAAGAACTGTAAATTTCTGCACTTTGAATAAGACCTAAAACCCCCTCCTTAAAGACTCAAAGATACTTGCACTTGCACTTTTGGTGCTGGACTTCACTATCAAGATTGATGGACCTTTTTAAGGAATTTGTTAAAGGTTTTGGGAATTTTAAGTGTTTTAATTGGTTTTAAGGGTTTCAAATGTTAACTAGTTCTAAAAGGGATTTTAAGAGTTCTAAATGTTTTCAATAGTTTTATTCAGTTGTGGAAAGTTATAAGTTAGATAAGAAAGAGTTTTAAATGTTTATTAAGTGTTTTAAAATTAAAATAATAAAGATTTTCCCTATGTTTTAATCCTAGGTGGAACAGAGAGTGCCCAGCCCCCTGGCCCGATATTAAAGGCTCACTGGCACCCTGTTACTAAATTTGGAAACTGGCGGTTGGGTCTGTGACTTGGATGTATCCAGGCCGGCATACTAATGAGGCTCCTTCCCGCCAATGTAAATGAGATAAGAACCTCCCCTAAGCAACACCATCCCATTGGCGGGAAGGACCCTCTAATTAATTAGTATGCCCAATAACATCAGGCCTGAGGGGAGGATACATCCGCAGACCCAACCCCTCTAAATTCTCTATAAATTGGAACCTCCCCAAGGGGAGGGGGCTCACTTTGAGCAACCTTCCTCTGGGTGCTCAGTGGGTTCCTTTGCCTCTGTGCAGATTAGCTGCTGCAGAAGGCGCGGGCCAGGAAGTGGTCTCTCATTCTCTATTCCACCTCAAAGGATTGGGCTTAATTAATTTAAGCTTAATTCTCCCCTGGCTCGAAGGCTCCTTAGGCTTGCGATAGGCAAGCCTGAGGCACTCAATCCTCGACCGGGACCGACCCTGCCTTTTTCGACGAGCCACATTTTTCTGTTCTTTTTATTTGGGATCCTGGAATTTTCTCGTTAGCGTTTCAATAAAAGCTTGTTTTTTTTGGAACCTGACGAGAGAACTGTCTGCTTATTTCTGACAACTGTAGACTCAAATAACCACACAATTTGCTGTTGGCATATTATTCTCTTTGGGTAGACCCTCAGTCCCTCAATTCCTCTCTTCTACACAGCGAAAATCGGTTGACTCCAAAAGTAGTGTGTCAGCTTGAAATTCTGAAGTGCCTTTCCTAAAGCAGTGAAAACACTCAAGCTGTAGGCACTCTCCTACGTAATGGCTGATGAGAACTCTAAATCAGAGCTTGAAGTAACAAGCCTACCCTGCAATAATAAGTTAATGATTTAATATTAAAAGAAAAAAGTAGCACTTTTAAAATAAAAGCAAAACTAATGGTGTGTATCGTGCTGTTCACATATGCCTGAAAGAATTCTGAGCAAACTGTTCCTAGAAAAATCTTATATTTCAGGCAAAGCTTTGAGCTCTCAGCAATTATTCCTCTCTGGGTCAACTCAAGGGAAAACAAAAGCTGATAGTGTTGAGGCACTTCTGCACTTTCTGCCCTACAGATGACCAATGATAGGAGTTCGGCAAAATTCATGTAGGCAAATAATGGGAGATCCCAGCATTTTCCAGTTTCTTTCTACAAAAGAAACTTATTATTCTTGTCATAATAAATGATCAAGGACATAGAAGAACAATTAAGTCAAATATACCTCTGTGTACAACTGATGAACTTTTTCTACCTTTAGTCACCAGTACAGTTTCCCATCTTTGTCTATTTTCTCCCCTGCTTCTGTTTCTTTTTTATCCTGATCATCCCTTTGCAGTCCTGTTCCCTTTCATAGTATCATGGAATCATAGAGTGGTTTGAGTTGGAAAGAACTCCAAAGTCCTAGTTCCAATCCCCCTGCCATTGACAGGCAAGGTGAAAGGAGCAGCCTGGTCTTTGGGGCATCCAAACTTCTCTGGGCAACTTGTTTCAGTGCTTCAACAGACTCACACTAAAGAGTTTTTTCCTATTACCAAATCTAACCCTGCCATCTTTCAGGTTGAACCCATTCCCCGTTATCCTGTCACTACATGTTCTTGCCAAAAGTCCCACTCCATCTTTCTTGTACCTCCTTTTGGTTACTAGAAGGCTGAAATTGGATCACTCCAAAGCCTTCTCTTCTCCAGGATGAAGAATCCCAATTCTCTCAGCCTTTCCTTAAAGGAGAGGTGCTCCATTCCTCTGATAATCTTGACAGCCTCCTCTGCCTTTCAGCTACTAAATGTCTTATTTCTCCCAATTTTTTATTTACTTCCCAACCTAATTTTTTTTCCTCTTGTTCTCTCTTACTTCCCCCACCCCAAAGTCACATCTCCCGCAACGAAATGCTGCCCTTCAGCACTCCAAGTGAGGTTGAAATTGTGAAGTTCAGCATTTGTGACAAAGATCAGAAAGTGAAGACTTTTTTTTAAATTTAGAATAATAATATATAAAAGACTAAAAATTGAAACACATTTTAACATTGTCTTGGTAGTATTTCTTCATTAACAATGTTTATCATCAAGAGGGTTAGTAAATGTAGAGGAGACTGCAGGCAAGTGTGCTGAATTTAATGCTGCTGGAACAGACCTAAAGAATGCTGTGTCAAGGAAGCTGGAATGGGCGGTAGTGCAAGGAGTCAGCAGCACCATGTGGAATGAAAGCAAGGATCTGAACCCAACAAGAAATCAGGCTTCAACTGTTTTCTGAATCATGGTTTCACACAAAATAACAGAAGCGGCTTAGTGAAACAGTGTCCCAAATAAACTTTCCTTCTTTGCACATACTGCACCCATCATTTTCTAGGATGTTGTGAATTACTGTCAAATGTTTGTAAGCTGTTAATTATTGGCACCACACAGGAATATGAAAGATTGTTCGTCAGTGGCACCCTTAATAAAACCTTGGTGTGTGTTGTGTAGAGTGATGTTTCTGAAATTTACACAGGGAGTACTGACTGAGCACAGCAAAATTATATGAGGTCCAAATGCAGTTACATACCACCTGTTTAATTCTGACATTGCAAGAAAAACTATTGGGACAAAGCCCTCTTTTTTTAGTACTAGGTTTTCAAGCTCTTGAACACAAGCATATCACTTTAAAGTTTAAATCCACTTTCTTTTGTTTTTACAGAAGTAAAAGTGTAGCTGTTGAACCAATGTAATGCAATTCAGACAAAAGAATTGTAAGAAGGGCATCAGAATTTTGGTCAAATAAGGAAATTTGAGGTCAGACCCCCTTGAATTAGAAATTGAGAGGAAACAGATTGTGAAGGAAGTGTAAGTTTCTCATAGGTATTCAAATATTAAACACCCTGCAAGTGTGTTTCCAAACCTATATGAAAATCTCCTAAAGCGGCAAACAGAGGATCTGCTCCTGTAGTACACACAGTGTGCCGTTCCCTTCCTTCCCTACCTCCTCTCTCCTCCCTTCCCCTTCCCCCTTTTCCCTTCCCCTTTCCCCCTCCCCTTTCCTTTTCCCCTTCCCCCTTCTCCTTTCCTACAGGATGGGCACATGAGTGATGAGGGAGCACAAGACCTTAGGATGTGTTCCAGGTAGTGGAAGCCATCTGCCTCCTGCACCATGCAGGGGTACCCCCACAAGGATCCCCTGATGAACTGCATCAGCTTCCCACTTTTTCCCTGCAATTACCCTTGTTTCAAAGCTTTCTAGACTTTATGGCTATGATCGTTCAAAGCCAGCAAGTTCTCTGCCAAAACATGTTCATGATAATTTAAAACCCACTAGATCTCAGTCCAGCTGCATGATTTGGCTTAAATATGTTTTTATTCACATGTGTCTGTGATGGCCACTGTTCATAGTCTTTTGGTCTGTGTTTTACTGGTCTGAAACACACTATACTTGTTTTATATCAGTTTGTAGGACAATCTCCATTCACAGCATGTATCTCCACTTCCACACAGAACAAATTTAACTCACCTTTCTCTCTACTGAATTATGTAAAGTTTTATATCTGAGGTCTAACCAGTCCTTTACACAGTGCTTTTAGTGTCAATACTGTTAAAAGTCACATTTCACTTTTTTTAAAACTGTTATGTCATTGGTGATGCGTATTTATTACCACTGTATACACTTCTTCAGCTGACAATTAAATGTTTTAATTTCTAGTACATGGCATTATTATTTATCTTTTTCAAAAACATAAGAAGGAACAAATTGAATTTGACAAAAAGAGCTGTGTGGACTGTCCTGCCAGGTCAGGGAGTGAGCATACTGGAGATTTCAAAGTCTTTGGGAAGTGAGAGGGAATTAATTCATTTGCAAGCAAGTCACTGAAATACCAATGTAATAGCTTGAGCTAAATTCCTAGCAAATGTTTGAGAGGAAAGAATAAAAATGTCACCATAACTTAACAACTAACTTCTATAAAAATATTCCTAGTAATATCAATTAGGAAGTTCATAAAAAATTAGCAGAAAAAAGAGATATAGAGAGGTCATCTCTTTTACTCAACAAAGTCCTATATTAATCAGCTTCAGAAGACATTATGAATTTTCTGAATGCTGACAAAAGAAATAAAAAAGAAACCAATAATCACTCTCTGAAAACTACTTCACAAAAGTAGCCAAAATTCACAAAAACGACTTCACAAAAAAGTCAAAATACTGTCTTTAAATGGGGATTTCTGGGACTGTGCTTCAGTATCATTTCACAGATCCAGGATATTTCAAGAGACTTGTGTTTTACCTTTAATTGGGAAGATAAGCACCAAATTAACCTATAAAGCACTTCAGAATGTGGACTAAGGGTTTGTGGCTTGTGTGAGATTGCTAAAAATACACCTCTTTTATGGCAATGTATCAATGCTTTTATTCTTATTTCCTGTCTGGTATGGAAAGAATGAGTCAGAGTGAAAGGTAATGATTCTTACACCTTTCATACATAAAACCCCAAAACCAACCAAACAAAAACCCCCCAACTACTATACTCTATAGCCAGGTATTTATTGTTTATTTCTCTCCACAGTATGTACATTTCATTCATCCTCCAGTAATCCAGTAGGAAAACCCTCTCCAAAAAATAACACACTACATTTTTTGAAGTGCATTGGAAAACACGAATGATCACCAGCTGTAATCTCTTGCACATGCTCTATATGTAGTCAAAACATCTATATCTCAAAGCTGAGTAGTCTGTAGTCTGGGTTGGTTTTAAAAAAATTTTTTTCCCCCATAAAGAGTCTTCACACAGAAAAAAAGGGTAAATAGTAGCTCAATGAGTTAAATAGTTGCCTAATTTTTTTCTGCTAGAAGGAACAAAATTCCTGTTATGGTGAAAGGAAGCTTTGAAAACCAGACTGTAACTGCCTCCCAGCTTTGGGTGTGAAAATAAGCAAAACAACATAACAGTGGAAAAAAGCAAAATAAAGTTAATTTTTCCACCCAGTTATGTTACTCGGTACAAGCTGAAATTAGAGACATTATTTATTTTAAGTATACAAATTACCAGAAGATTCTTTCAGTTTTACAGTCTTTCTTATCCTGGTTTTCAGTTAAAGCAAAATAAAACAGCGCAGTATTTGTACAGTTATTGTTCTCAGGTTTCCCACACTGCTGTACTACTTTTTGCTGTTTGTCTGAAGTTTTATGTGATATTGTCATAACTATGACTCGGAGGGAGGTAAACATTCTGCCCTTGAAGTGAGGCTGAGATATTTATTTATTGATTGATTTTTAAAATGCACTTACCTAACAAATTGTGAGAGAATGGTTAGACATTAAAATATAAATAGACACTTGCCATCACATGCATCCCTGTATAACTTTGGCAATCACTTGAGTTAGCAGATGAATCTTGCTCCATGCTCTGAAGGTCAATAAATTCAGAGTGTGGTGATAGATGATATAATGCAGGTTCAGATGGATGGATGGATGGATTGTGTACAGCTGCAGGCTGTTCTCAGATAAAGACTTCTTTGTACTTAATGGCATAAGTTTCTCCCAGTTGAGGGGTGGTGTTCAGTAGGAATTATCAGTAAGAATTAGGAATGGTTTTGATTGAAGGTGGGATGAATACCAAGTACTGGTCTGTCTTCTGCATCTGCAGAAGCATTCTTGAGGATGCTGGGTATCTTATACCTTAGTCAGTCATAAAAATACAGCAGAGGGACACCAGGGCTTTCAAGGACACAGCATTCCTGAAAGATGTTCCCTGATGCAGTGGGACAGTAGCGAGCAGAGGTGAAGAAACAAGGGACACTGAGGTATGAGAACATGGATATGATTGTCTGCAACTGAATGAGTGGGAAAAAAAGTTATTCACCACCTTACAGGCCTCTCTTAAAAGTGGAATGTTAATGTTTAGAGTTCTCTTTTTAATAGGAAAAATTATCACAGTTCATACTAACTTGACAAATGATGCAAATCAGAACTAAGGGCAAGAGTCCAGACCTGACGCATTCTCCATCTGGCTAAATTGAATCTGGCCACTACCTTAAAAAGGCTATCTAAGATTCTGGGACCTTCAACATTCATGATTTTTAAAACAGCTGGATGAGTTAAGATTTGCGAGCAGTCTTTACCTCCAGCCCCATTTGTTTTCATTAGTCTGTATTAGGTGCTCTGCTGCAGATTTACAGATTCTGATGGCTTCCCTCCCATGGTGTGATAAATGAGACTCACAGCTTATAACTTAGCTGTTTAGCCCAGATGGCAGACTATCCACCAGAAAAAAAAGAAAAAAAACCAAAAAAGAATAAGAATGCAGGGATAATAGAAAAAAAACCCAAAATAATCCAGAATGGGGAATAAACTGATTCACTATCTCCTTGTCTCATTCAGTATCTGAAGCTGCTTCTGCTTTTCTAGGATGAAGGATGCCCGCTAAGACTACCTGTAGGAAGCACAATCCCATGTAATTGTCTCCCTGCATGTTCTCTGCAGTTTTTGGAGGTTCAAAGTGCGTCCTCAGGACTACACTGTGCACATAAAATTCATATAACTATTTTTAGAATGCAATTAGGAACATATGCTTGCTTACAGACAAGAGACATAACGTGTATTCATCACAAACTTTACACAGCAGAAAAAAATCTTGGATTGGCACAGGAAATTTTATCTATAGGCAAGACAGCACTGACATCCACGGGATTAATAATTCATGCATTTTATCTCATTCAGGGCATTTCGGAAAGTCCATTATACTATATTTTCTGTGTAGTCAGTAAATTTTGTAGCTCTTAAAACCCGTGAAATGAAAAATAGGCTTGAAAAGCCATAACACTATCAATACATAAATATTAATGTAGCTCTTTTCATGACAAACATTCCAAAGTGCTCTCCAGTAAAAGAAAATGAAATAAAGCATGAACAGAATGCAGATGACTGTAAGTCAAAAGGTCACTGAAACAGACAAATCAAATGAATCTGTTTGACCAAGGGACTGACCAAGTTCACCCAGTTAACTCTTGGAAATCCTATGTTCTTTACTAAAGCTCTCTCTAGTCAAGTTTTAGGGATATTATGTGAAGAATCAGAAAATAACCAAAACAACCATAATAAATAAGGAGGACATGTTGAGGCCATTTCAGTCTAGACAGAAAAGAAAGTGTTATTCAAATAGGTACTGAGCATGCAGCATGCTTCCTTCCCTAGCCAGATATTTATATTACTGATGCAGCTAATAAAATTTTAGTTACTAAAAATTAAGAAACAATAAAAAATGGTAGGAAGTATTTTATTCACCCACCAGAGTGGCAAAACACTGATATATATTATGCTAATTTCTTTACCCTGTTGCAGTCAATCATGAGGGAAAAGTAAATGTAGAGGACAAGTTGTGTAATGCATAACCACTGATTTCCTAGCAGGAGTTCATTTGCAGGTAATATTCATCCTTCAATCTTTTAAAAATTGTTTTGTTCCATTGTAAAACATCTTCAGATCTGCTGAATTTTTTCACTGGATGATAAAACTCATGGTTAATGAGAAAAAACAAATTTGTCACAAGTGAACACAAGGCAGTTGAGAATATTTCATTAGATTATAACAGAAGAATGAGCTGTTTTTTCCTAGTTTGGCAATACCACATGACAAAAGGGTTAAGTGTGATGCTGCATCTTCCTATTATATAAATACTTCCAGAGTAGGTTCTGGGGGTTCTATGGCTGCTGGAGGGTTGTAGCTGGCTTTTAGGAGCACCTAGTTGCAACAAAGATACTTTAAAAAGAGGTGCACATATGAAATTATTTGGTGCGTTATTTTTCCTCACAAGGACAAAAAATACCTATTTTATAATGAAATTAATAGAGTAGCAGGAGGGAGAAAATTATGTTTATATTTATGGATTTATGTGTATATATTTTTGAAAGAAAAGAAAAAGAAAACCTATAACATTGTCAGCTACTTCCAGGCATGTTTTCTGCTTTTAATTGGAACAGAAACACTTAATTTTTCTGTAGGTATTTCTTATTCATATTCAACTCTCTTAGCAATATAACTCAATTTTGTTTGAATTGTTAGTAAATTTATTCAGCGAGTTCAGAAGATCCCACTGAAATTCACAGGGGAACAAAAGTCATTCACTTTAATTGAGAATGTTTTAATAGTTCTTTAGCTACACATGAGCTCACACTAGTTTTCAAGTCTGAATATTGTACCAATATTGACTTCATAGCTATCACAAGATAGTCAGAACTAAAACTAAACATAATTTCTTTTGAACTAATGAAGACATCTCTTTGACAACCATAGTGTCCATAGACACTAGACCATAGATCTTTTTACTGTCACCCTTTCCATCCTGTAGAGTTTGTTAAAGTATCCAGAAAGGTACCCAGACTATGCAGTTTTTCTCTGAAGCATTTTTGAAACACTTTGATTTTGGTTAATGTAGCAAGTATTTTCACTCAGTGTTATCATGATATCTTTTTTTTACTAATATGATCTATAGAAGCTGTGTAATCTAGCATTATATTTGGTAATCTAGAATTGTAATATAGGTCCCAGCAGCACTATAAAACACAAGCTGAATATTTCCTGTACTAGATACATTGTTTATTGAAGTAACCCTTGCATCTGAGAGGATTCAAGAGACCAGACACTTTGGTTAACCAAGGTGAGTCAGACAGGAAACAAACAACCTGCATCTTTACATTAACACAAAATGTAATCTCTTTTGGAGATCACTAAATACAAAAAAAAAAAAAAAAAAAAAAAAAAAAAAAAAAAAACANGCTCTATACATGTAACTAAAAAGCCAGGATTTTTTTTTTTCTCAATACATTTTGAATTTTTTGTGATCTTGAGGTGTTACAGTTCAATAGGAGGAGTTTGCTTCATGCTCATAATTTGAAAACACTCTGAAAGCTAGGAATAAGTTGTTAGTAGAAATACTGATGAAAAATAACGTGTAATCTCCAATCTGGGTCCTGCGAAACAACAGTTTTTGTGTTATATACTCAGCAGTAGCAATAGATAGGAGAACAGGTATTATCAATAACACAGACCCAGGGGTAGGAGTGGAGCATGGAGAAAAATGAGGAAACTACCTCTTTTTAACATTTAAAAAAAATTGTGTCCTCATCTGACTTTCATGTTTTTTCAGTCTTATCTTATAAAGGAAGGCCTGTCTTTATTTTTTTTAGGAATGAAAAGTACAAAAATTGCACCCAAAATTAGGAGAAACAGAAAATAAAAACCAGACTCCCTTGGCACAAGACATTTGCCAGACTTTAGCCTCCTAAATGCTCCTTCTTGTAGGAAGAGAATTACACACAGTAAAATAGATCAATCTTTAAGAAAGAGATGCTTAGAGGTGTCAGTTTCAAAAGTGACAGTTTTTTAAAGGTCAGTTTTTTAAAGTTAATTTGTCTGAAAACAGGAGGAAAGGTGTGTGTGGCTTTTGACCCTCAGACTGTACTGAGAAAGTGACCTGACCTCTGTTAACTTCCCCTAAAATCCACAGAATGAGCCAGGAACCCCAGACTTGTTTCCCTACATGCTGAAAGGGAATATGCAATTAAACTAGCTAATATGAATACTTGTAATTACACAATTTTTCCAAGTTCCAGGTACCTGCTGAGAGGTCGGAAGTAGCTCCTCCATCTGTTGAGGATCCAGAACATGATTTTTCAACTGTAAAGGAGAATTTATTTCTTTAGAATAATGATTGCTAGGGGAGACATGGTCCTCACCTTTCTGGTAGTAACTTTGGGCCAGAGAGTACTTTTAATCTGAGGTTCCTGGAGTTCAAACACACATCCTTTTGAAAAAAATCCCTTATCCAACACTTTTCCGTCAAGTTAGAAGAAGGGTAGAGAAAGTCTTGTCCTGTCTTGTGCAATTTTGTAACAAGGAATGCAAAGTTAACTCAGTTTACATGGAATTACAAGGAGAAATGGCAGAGTTTACATAATTCCCTGGGGTGGGGAAGGGGGGAAGAGGGAAGAAAACCAACAAAGAAGTGAGACTTAACCAATGTCTCCTTCTGGGATGATTTATGGAGTTTTTCACTCAGTGATTTTCTAACTTAATATGAAAAAAAAGTCCTGGAGTGAGACCTGCTATGTAATTAAAATTTTACCTCAAGTCCTGAAACAAGAACTACAATATATCGATACCCTTTTACTTGTTCTTTTACCCAAGTAAATCAAAGTTCTTTTCTATAACAGAATTCTTAGATGTGCTATTCACACTTATAGAATCACAGAATGGTTTGAGTTGAAAGGGGCCTTAAGGACCATAAGTTTCCATACCCTGCCCAGTGGCAGGAACACCTCTCACTAGACCAGGTGGTTCAGATCCCCATCCAACCTGGTCTTGAACACTCCAGTGATGGTGTGACAACTTCTCTGAGAAACTTCTTCTGGTGCTTCACCACCTTCACAATAAGTTTCTCCTTTAGATCTAATCTAAACTTCTTCTCTTTCAGATTGAAGCTGTTCTCCATTGTCCTGCTACTACATGTACCTGTAAAAAGTCCCTCTCCAGGAGAAGGAGCCTTCTCCCTCCTCTTCTCCCAGCTGAACAATCTCAATTCCCACAAAAGCCTTTTCTTATGAAAGAAATTCTCCACCCGTCTAATCCCCTTGGTGGCCTCCTTTGGACTCACTCCAACAGGTCAATGTCTTGCCAGTGCTGGGGACCCCAGAGCTGGATGCAGTGTTCCAGGAGGGGTCTCACTAGAGCAGAGCAGAGCAGAGCAGAGCAGAGGGGCAGAATCCCATCCCTCTCCTGCTGCCCACGCTGCTTTGGATGCAGCCCAGGACCTGTTTGGCTTTCTGGGCAGTGAGTGCACATGGCTGGGTCACGTCCAGCCTCTCACCCACCAGCACCCCCAAGTCCTTCCAGCAGGGCTGCTCTCAATCCCTTCATCCCCAGCCTGGATTGACACTGGGAGTTGCCCTGACCCAGGTGCAGCACCTTGCCCTTGGCCTCATGAGGTTCCCATGGGCTCACTCCTTGAGCTTGTCCAGGTCCTCTGGATGGCATCCCATAACTCAGGAGTGTCACTGCACCACTCAGCTGATGTCACCTGCAAAAGAAGTATGGCAGACTTGGAGAAGTTCTACTTAGCAAGTGTTTTGATGCAAAATCCATACTCTGAAGCTGAACCAAGCTAAATGAAAATTGGAATTTAAGGGTTCCCACTTGGAAAACACCAGTTCATGCCATTTACTCAGCAACAATTTCTTCAGAGTACCTGAGCCCCTCTGCTGCACCATCTTTCTTTAGGGACATTGAGCTGTCCATTACTGTAGGTTATGTGTGCTATTGTGTATTTCAGCGAGCACGCACTCTTTTTCAAGAGCAGACCCAAACACATCCTTGAGGCTGAACATGGCCAACTGCCCTGTGATCATCCTGATTATGCATTGGTTAATGGTTAGTGGAACACAGTGCAGATTACTTACATCCTGGTGAGGAATGCATTCAGGCCTGTTCAAACTCTGTGTGAGTGTTTAAAGTTATATGTGCACAGAAGAAGGGATGATCATTTTCTTATTCCTCAGCTTATCAAGACTGATCTATCTCACAGTGAAGGACTGCAGGCTCCAGATTTTCGTGAAAGTTTTTCCATATTTGCTGTAGGAGCAGATTCCTCCAGGAGGAAACAAAAAGTCTCCAAAGCCATTTCTGTGGAAATTAAAGAAAATAGAGCAAGATGTTATTTGTTTTGGTAAATGGTGCTTCTGGGACTTATTGGAAAAGCCTGCTTAATTTTCCCAGAAGCAAACTGGGAAGTCCCTTCCACTTCTTTAAATACCTGCATAGTTTTACAAAATCATCTGGAATTTATCTCCTACTCATTAAAATTAGGAATATATTGAGAACATAAACAGCTATTATACAGTTATGTACATCTATTTCTGTAAGAAATGAAAGAATAGGAGAAATACGACCTTTATAAAACACATAAAAATATCCAGCTGTCCACCTGTTACACCTGGAGGGACATGAATTGCAGAATTATTATTAAGAAACTTCTTGGAGGGACTGAGTAGAATAAAGTTTTAGGATCATGAGACTCCCTGGTTACCAGTTAATAATTTATACATTAATGATTGCTCCTCCAGCGTTAGACCATACTAGGTGAGGTAGGGACCTATTTAATTTGGCTCTTAGCATGAAGCCTGGGCACACCTGCGCAGTAGATGAAAACAGAGTCTGAGTTCTTTAGTCAGAGCCATTCACTCCCAATTCCACATCTCTGCCTTACATTCCTCATTTGGAATCTGAATGCAGAAGGAGAGGACATCTTCTGCTCCAATAACGAATGTCTGAGGAAGTACCCTGCTGCAAAAGGCATATGCTAATGGACAGCTTTCAGTGGGGAGATTTCCAGGAGGCCACACAATCTGATTTCATCATCTCCAGCTTTTAACTCTGTGAAAGAGATATAAACTCTTAATGCGGAAGGAACAGGTCTTTTAAGTTTCTCGGCTAGTGTCTCTCCGGTCTGAAGTCAATTTCCAAACTCTCCATTACATTCAGAAGATGCTGGACTGGGACCTTAAAATTTAATTTTAATGGTTAAACCAGCTGCTTCAAAGTGATCACTTACTTCCTTATCTGTTAAAAGTTATAAAGTTCCTCATAAAGGGAGAGAAATGTGCTCCTTTTATGATTAGGCAGATTCATAAAGATGCTTATAAAAAGAGAATCTTTTTTTAATGGAAAAAAGCAGAAAAGTCCACTCAGCAATGTATATATTTTAGATAAAGCCATTTAAACTCATTTTTAGACTAAACACTTTGTGCTGCCCTCCAGCTAACAGCTCTAGAGATGAAAGGCACCATTATAATCTAGTCCCATTTGTCTTTGAAAGTACAAGAGTCCATCCTCTGAGTTCATAGACTTAAACCAAAACAATAAAATAGAAATCAAAACATGGGCCTCTACAAATAACCCATATTTTTCAACATTGTGCATCTCTTATACTTGGTTTCTTTTATTTTTTTTTTCAAAAGAAAAGCCCCTCTTCTTGTACTGCAGACAGCTACTGTGAAATGAGTCCAAAGCTCCAGAGAAAATTTTTTCAAAAGTCCTTGAAAAAGCCTTTGTGATTTCCCTTGACTATTGATCTACATCCCTCTACTGACTTAAGACTAATACATCTTAGCAGGACTTGGAAGAGACTTTTTTGAAATGCAGGTGCAAAATATTTAACGTAACCTTGAGTTTTATTGCACAAGACTCCTAGTTCTGGGACAAAACATGTTTTCATGTATAAGTGATCCCAAAGCCCCCCTTTTTCCACTTGCCATATTTTCCTCAGACTTTTTAGTCATAAAAAATTCAGGGGTAAAGAATGCTTTCAAAACTCCCTGTGGCAGAATAAACTAGAGCTGAACCTTCACGTGATTATTCCAGAGTGAGTCATTTAAGCATGGGACTGCTTCATAAACTTCAGGGACTTCATTTGCATATGAATATTGATTCCTCTCACACAAGCAGTTCATCCTTTTATGTTGCTTTTGCATGAATTTGCCCTCCAGAGAATTGATTTTTTTCTGTGCTTCAGCCAGGTGCTTCTACTGCCTGATTCAAAAACTCTTCTCCTCCGTGAATCAAATGGAGCAATGAGAATGTGTAGATAACCCCCAGTTCTTCCTCTCAAGCATAAACAATTCACATTTCCTTCCAAGGAAAGACTGAACATTTGACCTCTCTTTTAAATCATCAGATAAGCAAAAGCAGTTGTATGTGTGTGGGGGTAGAGATATCAGTCAAACAATCTAAATTACCAAAAGTAGTTAGGTGCAGCATTTCTTAAGTAAATCAGATCTCTAAGTATTCCTTCATCATTCAAACAAGGGTTATATTTTGGTTCTTGTAATTCAATCTGGGGCTGTGCTTACCAGCTGCAAATAAAACTTACAGTGTATGAGTTTGACCCTGTAGCCTCTACTTACATGAGGAAGTGTTATGAATTTCCTACTGAAAACCCCAGAAAAGCCAACACGATTTTAGCCCATTTGCACAGGAATGCTGCATGGGTCACAGAACAGTCTCATATCCTGAAAAGTCACCGAGCAAGCAAGCAACCTGGAATCATCTCACCAGACAACAGGACACATTCTTTTCCCCATCTACCAAAGCTGACACTACCGTATTTCGTGAACTATAGACTGGCCATCACAGTACTTCCACATATCTCCACAACTTTAGTGATATACTCTATTTCTGTTATAGTATCACAGCAGAACACAGAAGTGCCTTCTCCATTCCATCATACACTTATTTTACTGCAGCAATACTCCCTGTGTTAGATTACAGTGGTACGAGATGCTGTGATGACACTAAAATCAGAGGCCTCATATTACCAGGACCAAGTCACATACAAAGAAAGATATATGGGAAAATTCAGTCAATTGCCAAATAGTTTTCTTAACAGAAGGCTGGGATATGGCTGTTTCATAACAAAACTATCAATTTAAGTTATATATAGGATGCATGGAAAAATAATGATCTCTACCCTCTGTTATCCATTTATTGTTAATAGTTCACCTGCACCTTTTTCATGAAACCTGAAGTTCACAATGTTTAGAGTAGTGTAGTAACAGGGTTGATAATGGTATCTATAAAATAAATAAGAACAGCATGGGAAAAGGCTTGTTCTCAGCTTCTGTATCAGCAGATAGTGAATAATATTTTGGCACAATAACAAACGTTCTCAGATTCAGATTTCTTGAGGAAAATATTGCTAATGTCCTACGGAAAGTTTTCATACTTTTCACAGAGTATTTATTTTGGAGAACAAATGAAGAGTTGTACAACTATAAAAAGTGTGATGAAGAACAACTACTAATAGCCACAATTTGACAGGAAAAGTCTTTTTTTCCCTGCTTCTGACCTTTAACAATCACCTAAACAGCTGGTGTTTTTTTGCTAAAGAAGTCATGGGTTAGATTGTGAACTAGGAAAAAATACCACTCTACTCTGTACAGAGTATGTTCATAATAAAATTGCAATAAATCCCATCATAATTTGATGAGGGCATAATAAATTACCCTAAATTCTCTATCACTGGTTATAAGGTTATTTTCCTTCCCATTTCAGCTTATATGGGCATTTCTCCTGATTGGAATATATGGTTATGTGCATTGTACTCGTTCTTCAGTCACATATGGAACCTATACATGTGAGACTGGATTGTACAGACACCGGGTTCAGTTCAAGCAGCAATGTTGTCTGAATAGATGCTAATATAATAGTGTTTACCATGGGTATATTCAACAGTCCTTCCTGCCTGTCAAACCTGAAGTAATCACTGCACTGATTTTTTGGCATATTTAATGTTTACACTATCATAGATTGACATTTATCTGACAACTCCTCTGTCTCTTCCAAATGGCTTTCTTTATTTGCTAGTGACATTTCAGCTATTGATTTGAAATTCTATCACAATATTAAATGACTAATTGCTTCAACATTTCCAGTAAATCTTAAGCTTAACTGAAAGGCATAGTAATTTCTTTTTAAAGAATAGTATTTTTAAAATATTATTGCTGGCTGTCCTAATTAGACAGACAGAAATGGGACCGGTAATAACCTGTTTTCTTACTGCAATATCCTCCCAGTGACAACTCTTCGTTAAAATAAAGAAAAAGGATAAACCTCTATAGAGTCCAAATTATCTGGGCTGGAATTTTAATTGTGCTTCCTATTGCCTGGGAATTAAGAAATTTTAGACTAAACACTCAAGAGGTTGTGCACAGTCTTACAGTTTGAAAACTGCCTTCCTGAGTGGTGCATAAATTCATTTGTATCAGCCAAACACTTCCCACTTTCTGTAAAGACTAATTGGGAGTCTAGAAACGTGGGGCTATTAGGGCCATCAGTAAAGTTTAGGAGAAATTGTTCCTCCTGATGTGTTCAGGATGAAAGTGAAACCTTGAAGGATATTTTGGACTGAAGAGGGTGCAATAAGGGACATCAGGTAAAATTGTATTCCCATGGCATTAATTCTAGATAACAGAGGGTCGTCTGAGTAGTTCTTACACTTAGCACTTTTGATGTCTTGTCTTGTGATTTTTAGCATTTTAAATGCCAGAGTACAGGTCACAGGGACTTGCTTGAAACTGGGTAATTTTGTGTCAACATTGATAGGTGATAGGTCTGGTAGGAAAGACAGTGATTTATCTCTGTGCTTTTCTCGTGCTTTGGTATGCATCTGAAAGGAAAGATAAGGTCATCATGAAAATTTGGGTAGCAACAAGGCAGATGTCATCTTTTCTAAATCAAATACCTTCAAGTAGTGAGACACAATTTTAAGAAATTGAGCTGCTGCTTTCAACATCAAACAGCTGGGAAGTCTTGAAGTTTTCAGAGAGTTTGGCATTAAAAATGGATGTCCTAAAGGTTATTTTTGTTACTGCATCTGTGTAAGTAGAAGAATTTCCATGGTAACTCAAACAAATGGTCCCACCAGTTTTATGTTACTGGTAATGGTAAGAAGATCAACTTTCTTCCTTCTAGACTAATTATTTATACAGCAAGGAGTATGGGCATCTTTCATTACACACAGGACGAAGAAATCCAACCATTTCTATACCATTAATCATGACTTATCAATTATTTGATTTGCTCCACATTTTTTCTCTGGCTGATTAAGTATGGAGCAGGGAAAGGGGGTGAGAAGATGAGAAACCAGAGCTGACAGAGCAGTACCAGCACATTTTTCAGCTTGGTTAACACTCATCTGCCATGCCTCTGTCAATTCAGTGGTGAAGGTGAACAAGCACTCTGGCTGTGGGGCTGAAATGACATTTGTTTCCACACCCTGGGTATGAGTTATACAAACAAGAACCTCAGCCATACACTAGCAGGGCTACCCTTAACTGAATACTCATACCATCTCATGACCAATTCAACTTCACCAATTTGGAAAAGAGTGATTGATGATGAATTGTCTTTTTTCTTCCCATTTCATTTGTATCAGTCTGTGGATTTTAAAGCATGTTTCTGTTAGAAATAACATTGGTGTGTTAGAGATGACATGCCAATTCCCTAGGGAACCTGACTGCAATTTTCTTCCATTTTCAACAGTCCTATCAGATTAAATGCAAGATGCTTCCTTCTACTGTGCTAGTGTTTTCTCTCCCTTGGCCCATTCAGGGCTTGAAATCTAGTCTTTATTTCTGCTGTTTATGATTTTAATGTTGTTAGGAAATTACTTTTTTTTCCAAACCTACATTCTGGGAGTGAATCCAGGCTATTGGCATGATCACAATAAATGCAAAATATGATAGCAAATAGGAAAAGTCATATTAATTCTCTTCCATGTTGATATTCAGGAACTGTCCTTCCTACATTTACTGGAGAGAATGACATTTACTTGAATTTAATACTCTACCTCTTTTTTTTTTTTTTTTTTTTCCCCAAATGCAATGCAGCTAGAATTGCCCAAAGAGAAAAGTAGAAGTAATTGAGAAAAATGCATACAGACACATATACCCATGGTTTAATTGAATCTAAAAAGCAATCCTGCTCTGCGGTTCATTTTCTGATTGTTTTCACATCAGGGTAGCAAGCATAAATTTGTGCAGCATCTGCCCTGACACTAAAAAAATCACAGCTTTCACACATTAGTTCTTTTAACCCATTAATGTTTAAGTCATTACATTATAAATTATCTGGTTTACGTCTGCCTTCTAACACTCCTAAATTTCTGTATGTTCAAGCTTTTGTTTTTCTAAGGATGAGCACTGAAGGCAGGCAGATTATAAGAGCTCCCCGTTCAGTATTCTTCTTACACAAGACAGCATTAAGAGTGAGACATGACACTGTGAGGACGAGGAATTCAGACACCATATGTCCCTGCAGCAGTGAGGCACGACAGGATGCTCTGAGACAACGTCAGAGAGAGCATCCTGAAGTGCCTCAGGTCTGGAGGACATAGCTAAGGTTTCTCCCTTATCTGTCTGTGACCTACCTGCTGTTTATGCTCCTGTCAGTTTTTTCTTCATTGCTGCACCTTCTCAATGGAATAGTGAAGCTCTATTTGAGTGAATCTACATTTTTTTTTATTTTGATGCAAGGGCATGCTTCTAACTTTTGAAGAATGAAAACAAACACTGACTTGAAATAGAGTCCAAAAGAGAATAATGAATTTATTGAAAATTTTAATTTGCCAACTTAAAAATAAATGGCCATTGCAGAAAAGACACATGGAGAGAGGGTTTTGCAGAAAAATTCCCTCAAAGACCTTTGTCAGTCATCAGTCACTGAAGAATGAATGCCTTTAGTCACTGACAACTGGTAAGATTTATTTTATTATTGCTTTTAAGAAGATGGAGTTAGGGAGAAATACCTATGCTGCATTTCAATCGGTGCAATCAATTTAATCTCTTTCTCCAACGATGACTCACGTATAATCTTTCAAGAGAAGGAAATACCCTTTCTTTAATTGTCATGTGTATTGTTGCAATAATTCTTCATGAATGGTCACTAGGAGAAATGTCATTTCGAGATTCCAATTTTTTTTACTTTTTACAGCCTTAGTATTATTACATGTGAAAAAATATTGAAGTCCCTTCTATCTAAATGACCTCATGGCCTTCTGAGAGGGTGAATTTAATGCTTAAACATACATACACATTTCTTTGTGGTGAACATAAACATGAGAATAGCCTTATTAAACAAGCATAGTTCAAGTGAGTTCAGTCTAGTTCTACCTAGCCTAATGAGTCAATGTCCATTAGTGATATTTGCCCTGTTTCAGATATAGTGATACTTGCCCTGTTTCAGATATGTTAATTTCACTACATAAACTCTTTATTCTTGAAAAACATAGTCACAGAAAATGCTTTTATTGTTGTGTTTTGTGTTTGTTTTTTTCAGAAAAGCAGTGCTTCTGATGAATACTTGATAAGTAAGGCTCAATTAAACATAATTTAATTTGTCTGTTAGAGTTTAGCTTTATAAGATTTTTCTACTTCAGATTCCATTCCCATTTTTTTAGACCGGGGAAAAAACCTAATTTGAAATAGCAAATCTCAGTCTAAAGGAACCATTTTAGAAAAAACATATAAAAACCTGGATAGAAGTATTCCACATGGAAATTCTGAGAGAAGAAGTACATTGAGTCACTGAAGCAAATTCTGTAATGTCTGGATCTAGGCTGCAGGCCTCAACCCTTGGTCTGTCATGCAGGAGGAGATCACCAAGTCTCAAGCAGAAAAATTACAAATATCTGTATATAAACATGAGTCTCAGTCGAAAACAACTACATGGTTGGCCTGGTACAAAACCTTCAGTCTGGTCAGAAGAGTGTCTATAAAAGCATTTTTAATTTTTTTTCCCTGGTACCCTGGAACCCTTATTGTTTTCACACCAAATACATATCAGGATAATTGGCATTATTAAAAACGGGCATACAATTTTTTCCAAGTTGAAGAAAATATGAAATGTTAATGTTTTAGAGCCATGCAAAAACCAGCAGCATGATTTGTGAGTACTTACTTTCTGTCATTATAATTATTCTTTATCATCAAACTCTATAAAATCCCCAGAACAAAAATTTCGTCTGAAAGGCTAATGTGTTTGCAAGTAGTAAGATGTAAATTAAGAACTTCTCTATAAAGTCTTTATTATGATTCATTCTTCTAATCAGCTTGTGCAAAATGTGTTCAAAATCTTTGAATTTTTTTTTAATGGAGATTTGAGGAAGACATTTATTATCTCCATTTCTATTCTTCAAAGTCTGATTTTGAATTACAGATCTCCATGTAATGCAGTGCAACAAATTCCAATGCCTTCAAATACATTAATTCAGAACATGATCCAGAGATTTTTCCATGTACAAATTTAGCACCATAATGCCTTCCCTAAGATGGAGAAGATTTAAATGTAAAAATGTTACATTTCTGCAGGCAATACAAAATTCTTACCAAAGAAGGTATGCAAAATCAGTCAGCTGAGCTTTGTGCTCCCTAAGCTCTTTCAGTTTTTTTGGATGAACCTCTTTAAAGTTTCATCTCAAGAAAGAATTATTTCATAATCAATGGCAAATTCATCATTTCTAACCAAATATTATCTTAATGATTCATTCTAAAATGCAGATGCTTAAATACTTCCAGTAAATCTAACACAAATTACGAGGAATCCCCCAAAAGATAAAAATACGTAATAATTTGCAATTTTTTTGTATAATTTTAGTATACATTTGATTTTTTCATTAAGATTCAGCTTTAATAAAAAACATGGTTTCTTGCAAATTCACTTTTGAAATACATCAGTGGGGTTCCCAGATGGAATCCTGAATCTTGTGTTAGTAACCCTGGGCATTCTGGTATTTTTGAAACCTGATCTAACAATTTCCATGCAAAAAAGTGATTTGAAAACAAATCCAAAGGACTGTGAGAAATATCAAGACACCCTACCTTCTTCTGAAATGCTTTATTTGCTGGGGGTTTGAGGCATATATCACTTATTTCAGACCACTATGTAAGAGTCACAGCATGCTTTTATAAAAGCATCAAGAGAATACATTGCCAGGTCTCTTTATTTGTTGGTGGGAGATCATTTGTTTTAGCCTTAATTTCCATATTAATTAGATTAAATAGGGCATGAGTCACAACATCCAAAATTGGAACCAAATCCAATAATTTAAAAATTATTGCATGTAGGTCTTCAGATCCAGGAATTATTTTTCTGGATGCGGCAGCAATAATGATCAGACAAAAATCAAACCTATTTTCTTCTCAGTTAAGACTTGAAGTTCAGGACTGTTGATCTAAATTTTACCAGAACTCTTTCAATATTGACGCTTTTGCCTTTCAACCTAGCTCATATTCCAGTGCCTGAACTCATGCTTTTCCTTTTAAGGAGGAAAAAAAAGTTGGTATTATTCTGGATTTTATTAATTCAGTTAGTAATAGTCAGGAAGGAAGAACACAATATACATTTTTTATGTATATGTTTAAACTCTGCTGTGTACAGGATGCATAGAGTGAAAACAACTGTCAGTATGCCAAACTCCTCTTAGCATGACATGTTCTTGAAGTCACATGGCTGTCAAGTTTGCTATCAGACTTCAGCCAGCAAAAGTTTCATTTGCTCCCATGCAGTTTATGTGTAAAGGTGATTTTGTAGTATCAAGTAATTGTTTCACCCAGAAAACATGAGCTACACTTCTAAGTCCAGCCAAGTCCTGTCACTAATAGAAGCATAAGAGAAATCTCCATACCAATCACAATCCATCAGCCTTCCCAAGGGCTTTAAATAATTACTTCTGATGCACTGTTTTGTAGTTTCTGCAGGACAGGTATAAAGTTTGTTTACTGCTACATGAACTAAATGACAGGGTTTTTTTCCATTGCATTCTTAGAAATTACTGCAAAGTATGGAATATATCAATCCTACATCAGGTCCTTCAGAAAATTAAAATGGGCTGCAAAGTCCTATTTTCCTTGATCACTGTCATGAGGCTTTATTAACATCGAAAAGGAATTTTTTTAATCACTTCATTAAGTCAATATTTGAGGGGGGTAGTTTTTACATTTTTAATTTCTGAATACGCAAATGAGAGCAAAATATTTACCAGTGAATATGAAATTCAAAATAGAATGAAGTGCACTCATCTCTGGAAGATCTCCAGGACCAGAGCTGGCAACCTGGCTCATAAGAACAAGTGGGCAGGAAAGAGAATAATTCCTTTACATACATTATGTTGTTAATTTTGGCCTTTATTATTAACTTAGTTGTTTGGAAAGTAAAAGATACTCCTGCTCAGGACTTCATCCTGACAGTTTTTGTATTCTCATGCCATAACAAGAAATGGCGAGACACTAGAGTCCTGCACGGGTGAGAGTTCAAACTTTGCAAGCAATGTTTTATCACACTAAGGTAGCAAAGATATACACAAAAGCATTTTCTGGAGCTCAAGTTTCTTTCAAGCTACCTGTACAAAATAATACTATTGTTCAATATAATCTTAGTGGCATGCTCAGTCTGTATGTGTGAAGGCCAGTGATGATCAAATACTCTTCCACAGTAGTCAAAGACTAGAGAATCTAGAAGGATGATCTAGAAGGATGAAACACTCATCCTCCACTTGTCATTCACCCACCTTACACCCTTTCAAGCCTGGTGTGGTAGAAGAGCTCACAAGCTCCTTCCTGTTTGGCTGTCATGCTGACTTACCAGGATAGAACTCCAGCCTGAAAGCTGACAGTATTTCATTCCAGGGAGTATATTGTTTCATTGTAGTGGGAAACCTGACAGGGAAAAAGATTGCTGTCCGTAGAAAAATTGTGATGAGAATGGAACTCAGCTGATTTAAGTCTTTGCATGTGAGGAATTTGGTAAAAATTTCATTAAGATCTCTTAAGACTTGAAAACCCACCAGGCTTAAAGTGTCTCTGTTTAGCTGAGGCTTTCAAGGTTTTCACAGCTTCATTAATTTTAATCACCTTTTCTTTATCTGGTCACACTCCTGGCAAAATCAAATCTGTTAGTCAAACAGAAGTAAATTTTATTCCTGGCTGTGGTCCATTCAAGTGTTAAATGACACCATTAAATATCAAAGAAACGGTTTTTAAACATGCAGTATTGCACTCATGAAACTTAAAGACTTAAAATGCAATCTTCACCAGAAGATAAATACTCTGAAAAAGGAATAGCTTTGAGTTTTTTCATAGTAGTGAAGGGAGAAAAAAATATGATAAAAATGTTGACGCTAAGTAAATACCATGAGATCTACTTTTGGTGGTGTACATCCAATTACACAAAAAACCCCCAGAAACAACAACTAAAAACCAAAACCGAAAACAGATTTATCCTGGTTTTGTATTGTGAAAGGATTGACAAAAACCTGAGAATGGAAAGACTCTCAGGTGACGTATGTTTACTTGGGTGTAAGAGAGGTGGGTGCTGACCAGGTTATTCTGCAAAGGAGCAAGGCCTGTTGGTGTTAGAGTTACCCTCATTTATATGTATCTGTAGATGGCATGGTTTGATCCTGTTGCAGAAGAAAATATAATCTTTTTGCTAATTCATCTCTATGAGACAATCATATTTTGTATCAAATTTTTAAAACCTCACTCACTGTTCAGAATAGATTGAAAGTATCTTCATCAAAATCAAGTGAGCAGTAAACATATATGTACAAAGAAAAATATAGAAACTGCACATGAATGAATCAGTAGCCAAAAAATAGATGAAAATTTAAAAAAATAACATCCAATCAAATCTTGTTGCAGGGTAGGGATGTTGGTTTATGAATTAAATCAAAATGTAAAACACATTTCTCATAATTATTCATTTGCTTACAAATGTATTAATACACAAATTTATATATAAGTATTCATCATGCTCACAATAAACAGGTATTCACTCCTTCAGAGAAAGACATTATGATTTATTGACTTCAAAGGTAACTACTGGATGAAGTGAAGCTAAGGTCAGATTTCTCTTAGATGAGTATTAATCTATCATCTGTATATACATTCTGACAAGTTGGTTCACTACACTCATTGGAAAGCAATTATGAACTTCATGTCTTAATCAGTTACAATTGGAAACTCTTCTCGTGCAACATATTTTAACAACACATTTACAAAAATGGGCTCATGGTAGCAAAAGAGACCTGCTTAACGAGGGGTGATCCATAGGCAGGAAGAATAGAAATCTGTATATCAACAGGTTTTAGAGTGTAATGTACTTCAATAATAAAGCTGAGGACTTATGAATCATCTTTTAATGAAATTAATAAGAAAAATCAGAATACCTGTGCATTTCAGTTATCCCCAAGTTAGGAATATTCTTCCCTCCTCTATCTTTTAATATATCATACTTTATCATTACATTTTAATTCCATTGTATATTAAAAATCTGTCAAACATCTTTAGATATTAAAAGGATTAGCTCAAATATTTCTAGGAATATCAATAAGAATTTAATGGTAAAATTTGATGATGTTACAAGGGAGATTTAATATTTTATTCACATTAAGAATTTAATTGTGTTTACTTAAGATCAAGAAAGTAAAAGGGGCAGATGAAAAAGGTGAAAAGGGGCAGGCAGCTCAGGAAGACTAAAAGGCTGTTGTGAGATTATGAAGAGAAAATTAGAAGGTCCATTAGAAGTTCTAGTTCCATCTAGAACTTAATCTGAGCATGTGTGTAAAAGACAATAAAAAGTATTCCTGCAAATAGAGCAGCAACAAATGGATGGAGGTCCAAGGAGAATCTCTGCCTTTCACTGGATATGGCAGAAACATAGAGACAAAGGATGAGGAAAGGCTGAGATACTTAGTTCCTTCTTTGCCTTAGTCTTTAATAGTAAGACCAGTTGTCATCAAGGCACCCAGCCCCGGAGCTGAAAGACAGAGACAGGGAGCAGAATGAGGCCCTCATAATCCGTGAGGGAGTGGTCAGTGACTGGCTGTGCCACTTAAACTCACACAAGTCCATGTGGCTGGGTGGAATCTACCCAAGAGTACTGGGGAGGTGGTGGAAGAGCTTGTCAAGCCACTTTCGATCATTTACTATCAGTCCTGCATAACTGGGGAGGTTCCAAGTGACTGGAAGATGGCAAATATGATAAGGGCCAGAAGGAGGACATCAACTCAACCTCAGTGCTGGGGAAGGTCAAGGAGCCAATCACCTGACTGTGATCATGTGGCACATCCAGAACAACCAAGGCAGACCCAGGCATGGCCTGCTTGACCAGTTGGGTACCCTTCTACAGCAAGATGACCTGGTTAGTGGATGAGGGACAGGCCATGGAGATGTCTACCTGGACACCAGTAAAGCCTTGCTAACGTCCCACAGAATTCTGAAGAGCACGGACAGCCAATGGCTTTGGATGCAGGCACTGTTTTCTGAGTAAAAACTGGCTGGGTGGCCAGGCCCAGAGAGTGGAGGTGAAGGGAGCTGCATCCAGCTGGAGTCCAGGCACTGGTGGTGTTCCCAAGGGCTCTGCACTGGAGCCAGCCCTGTTTAATATCTCAATAATGTGGATGATGACATTGAGCACCCCTTCAGTGAGTTTTCAGATGACACTGAGCTGCGCAGGAATGTCTGCTGGAGGGCAGGGAGGCTCTGCAGAGGGATCTGGACAGGCTGGTTTGATGGGCCGAGGCCATGGTGTGACTTTCAATAAGGCAAAGTACTGGGTCCTGCCCTTGGGCCACAACAACCCGAGGCAGCACCACAGGCTGGGGAAGACTGGCTGGAAAGCTGCCCAGTGGGAAAGCACCTGGGAGTGCTGGTTAACAGTGGCTCAGCATCAGTCAGCATGAGCCCAGATGGTCAAGGACATCCTGACTTGGGTCAGAAACTGTCTGGCCAGCAGGACCAGGGCAGTGACTGTCCCCCTGTCCTGGGCACCTAAGGCTGCACCTTGAGTGCTGTGATTAGTTTTGGGCCCCACACTAAAAGAAAGACGTTGAGGTGCTGGAGTGAGTCTGGAGAAGGCAACAGAGCTGGGGAACAATCGGGAGTGTAATTCACATGAGGAGGGGTTGAGGGAGCTAGGAGTGTTCATCCTGGAGAAAAGGAGGCTCAGGGATAACCTTATTGCTCTCTACTACTGCATGAAAGGAGGTTGTAGCCAGGTGGATGTTGTCCTCTTCTTGCTGGCAACCAGTGACAGGACAACAGGAATGGCCTCAAGCTGTGCCAGCATAAATTTATATTGGGTATCAGGAAAACTTTCTTCACCGAAAGGGTTGTAAAATATTGGAACAGATTTCCCAGGGAAGCGGTGGAATTACCATTCCTGGAAGTGTTCAAAAAACATGTAGATGTGACACTTGACATGGTTTAGAGGTGAACATGATTGACAGTTTGATTTGGTGACTTGGAGGTCTGTTCCAGCCTTGGTGACTCTTTCATTATAAATATTGAGATAACGCAGTTAGGAGCTCAAGGACTTGTCCAACTTTTTTGGATCACATGATCAAATAATCCAGCATTTAATGTTTGACTAAAAATGTATGCATTAAATTTTTATATTACATTGGTAAAGTCTATAAAGAATGGCTTAGTAATGCTGGTATCTCAGTAGGTGATTTGTGTAAATAACATGTTGTAAATACAAAATATTATAATGTGCTGTATATAACATTTGAAATTTACCTTTTTTGGTATATTAATTAGGTTTTGGTTGCCTGCCTTGTACAAAAATTCTATTTCCAATTCTATATTCTTATAATATTTGCAATTTCAGTGATGTAAAACCAAAGCTATTTTACTGAGGAAATTAATGGATAAATCTGAATAATTAATATATTAGAGAATTTGCAATCTCTTTCTAAAAAATAAACAATAGCACAGAAGACTGGGTTCTTTGAAAGAAGCTGAGCAAGTAAGAAATAAACATAATCTGTTCTTCATGTTAGGAAAACATCTGAAACAAGCAAGAATTTTAAGGATGAAGATCTTAATTTAGATTTCATATTAACATAGTCTGAAATAATGCAAAACTGTGAGACATTTAAAACATATGATATAAAATAAGGGGCATTTGAGGAAGATGAAATAGGTTTGACTCTAAAGTGGTAGTTAACTTCCTTAATGAGGTAATGAGGGATATTTTAGGCTTATACAGACAAAATGACATAGACTTATTGTTTCCTCATTTAAGATGCTTGAATGATTTCCAAAGAGGTCTTGTTGTGTCATGTTCCCTCTTCGTACCCTTTTAAAAATAAGTATAAATAACAGCACATGATCATCAAAAGCAAATTATATTTCTGATCAAAGATCTTGCAACAGGAATAAAATTATTCCTGAATGGGATGTGTATAATTTGTCTGGTGATCAAAACCCAGACACTACTTTCATTAGTTTTATTTAAATTGCTACATTAAAATTGCCAAATTATACTCCATTTTTAGTTAAAAAATAGTTCTAAATGTAATAGTTAGCTCATCAGAAAATAATTTCAACTATGGTCATTTAATCCTTTTTGTAGAAACCTTGTTTGCAGTAAGACGATAACTTTTGTTCTCACATAATTCACTAGAAGAGCTATGTCACCCATTGAAAATATTAACTGACAAGATTCCATTTTTACATTATATGCAATACATTCATTTCCATAAATTCATTAAAACTGGCTAGAAGAACAAAGAAATTATGTTATTTTTTTCACAGAGACTGAAAAGAAAAATATACTTGCAAGCTCTGCCACTTTATTAATTATTTTATTCATCGCTAGGTTACTGAAATGAGAACTCTTAATGATGTTACTTTATACATATTAAACAGCTGTATGCACACACAGGCACACAAAAAAATCATAGTAGTTTGTCAGAACTATATATGTTTGAATATTTTCTCTTGCAGGATTGGTTAATCAGAAGTGTTCAAACAATTAGCTGAATAGTTATGAAAATCTTTGAAGGTATAAAGTGTACTGGTGAACTAAATTATTTGGTGAGAGAATTTACCAGGTTTCATTTAAAGTGTCTTTGCAGACTTCTGTCTTTCCTTGTGTATGGGGTTTGCATGACAAGGTTTGGCAGTGTGAGGGCTGCAGGGTTGGCTTCTCTGAGAAGCTGTCAGGAGCTTCCCCATGTCCAGTGGAGTGAGCACCAACTGCCGCCGGCCGCTGTGACCCCTGCTGGGAACCCATGCTGGAAAATCTGTTATGAAGGACTGCACCCTCTGGAAGGGACTCGCACTGGAGCAGTTCATGAAGAGTTACAGTCCATGGGAAGGACTCATGTGGGGGAAATTAATGGATGAACATCTCTCATGGGAGGGGCCCCACACTGGGTGTGGGGAAGAGGGTGAGCCTTTCCCCCTAAGGGGAAGAGCAGCAGAGGCAACATGTGATGAACTGACCACAGGTACCATTCCCCATTCCCCTGTGACACTGGGGGGGTAGAAGAGAAAAAAATCATAACTAAAGTTAAACCCAGAGAGAAGGGAGAGGTGGATGGAGGATGGTTGAATGTTTGAGTTTTTATCTCATTATCCTACTCCTATCATTAATTGTATGATAATTAATACATCAATTGAAATTCCTCAAGATGGGTCTGTTTGCCCATGATGGTAATGAGTGAATGATCTCTCTCTGCCCAATCTCAACCCACAAGCCTTTGGTAGCCAGGCTTGGTGGGCAGCTGGCATCTAGCCAGGGTCAATCCACCACAACCTTGAATTCCCAAAGGTCTTTAAAGAAAAAGAAATCTTCCTAGTCCTCCTGATCTTGAAATTCAAGATTTGTTAGATGTTTGATTTGAGGTCTACCTTTGAATTAGAGCTGTGAATAAAAAATTGAACACTTCTTAAAAATCTACCAAACTGTAAATTTTATTTACAAAAATTTGTAACTAGACCACCACAGAAAGTTTAAATCATGTGAAAGGCATATCAGTATTAATCTTATATTATTTCTCTCTCAAAACACTGCTAGAAGAACTGTATATTCTCTAAATTACAAAATTCAATAAAAAGAACAATAAAATAGCATAATATAGTCTGAGTTTCCACATTAAAATGGTTATGAAACTTCCGAACACATCAAACACTTCCTCCATTTCTCTGTATGCTCCAGACATCTGGCAAGCACTTTTCCAGAACCAAAAGCAGCCACCTTTTTCTTTAAAACATTCTCAAAATTTTTGCTGTGATAGATGTAAAAGTTCGCTGGGATTTGAGAGGTTTGCTGAATCATAGTGTGTATCCTTGGCCAGCTACTCCAGAATCATGCCTAAAACTAGTCTTGAAGTTAGACCAGGCTGCTCAGTGTTTGTCCACTTAGATGGGGGTCTCCACTCGTGACCAGTCAATGTACTTATCTCACCTTAGGTCCTTGTTCTGCCGCACGCAGCATCTCTGACAAAAGCAGCAAAGAACCCGAATGAAGAACAGTGGCCCATTTCTCAAGCTTGTTGAGACTGATTGCTCTGAAAGGCATTTTTTGTGCCAGGACTGTCTATGCAAATTCACATTTCCTTATTCTTTGCATTGTTCTGTCTAAAACTTTTGGGCTAATGATATTATGTCATCAACATAATAAATTTTTTTGCTTGTTTTTCGGTGCTGTGGCTCTCTATTCCGTCAGACTTTTAGTTACTATGACACCTAAGTAGTTACAGTGCAATGACATAGTCTATAATAGCTATGACTTTAAGTGTAGTATTAAGAGCAAATTAGTCAAGCATGTGAAAAGTAGTCCTAAATGTCAGTCAGAAATTACCAGTTCTTAACAACAGGGGTGAAGACCTATCATGCCCATAGTGATTTCAGTGTACCTATTGATTTTAAATACATTTAAAATGAGATAAATCAAAATCTCTGTGAGCTTCCCAGAGAAAAGTTGCTCGTTCAATGACGCTATGAGAATACATGTTGTTTTTATTAAACATCTTTGTTAGGAAAAAAATCAAAGAATTTATGGAAAATTCAGAACCATTTCATTTCTCAAATGACTTTTTGTTATAATTTCCCTAAAATCGACATTTTTATTGAAAAAGTAAAGGAAGTCTCAATGAACTGTATACATGGAAAGTTTAATTTAGTTTTAAACAATTTGAAATTATTAATTTTTCTTAACAAAAAGAAAAATCTCTTTCACCTGAAATTTGCTTCATGCACCCTGTCTTAACACAGATATCTCAGT
Organism: Rhipidura dahli; assembly: GCA_013399225.1. Classification (NCBI taxonomy): domain Eukaryota; kingdom Metazoa; phylum Chordata; class Aves; order Passeriformes; family Rhipiduridae; genus Rhipidura; species Rhipidura dahli. The sequence goes on along the minus strand of VXAC01000334.1, from coordinate 49,556 downwards.
ACAGTGCCATTTCTGTCTTCTCTTCATTGCCTTCCGTATTCTTACTGTTATTGCAAATCGACACAGCTCTCTACTAAACTGAAATAAGGGAATGAAGAGTTTGTTATAACACTCTATGTTACCTGATTTCAGATTGATTCAGGAACTTCTTAAAACAGTTAATATTACAGTAAGGAAGGCTTGTGGAACAGAATTTTTTGGAACTCTCCTTTAAGATGATTGTTTTTGCTGCCATAGTAAGTACTGAGATATTTATGGAAACAGTTGTGAGACATTGGTTTGTCAAACCACAAAGGACAGATTGCATCTTCAAGGGTTCAAGAAGAAGAAAAATATACTATGAATTTATGCATAGATTTTCTGGGTGACTGGAATCAAAGGAGATGTTTCTTTTTTTCAGTGACAATTTACTGTGAGAAATAAGCATAAACAGAAAGCTAAGGGTAGATTCTGAAACAACTAGAGTGGAAAACATTACTCTCACCTGAAATTATTTTCTTAAATGCTTCTAAATAGACAGTATTTTCCTGTTTTTGTTTTATCAGTGGAGAGCAGTGGCAAACAACAGTTCTCTTTTTAATATGCTTTTGTGTTTGGTTACTACTATGGGAATAAAAGACCCTAAAGGCCCAGATTATTCAGTATTTCTATTTAACAGAAAGGAATTGCCAGCGTCCCCATACTGTGTACAATGTGAAATGGAATATTTCTGCTCAGTGATAGGTAACAGAGTTTCTTCAAGCTCTGTAGCCCTCCACTTTACACAGTGCTATGAAGAGGACACCCCTCTTGCTGAGTTGATTGTTTTATTCTTTATGCTCTCTCTGAGGATTCTAAATATATAAGGCACAAGAATATGTTAGAGATTTCTATAAATATTTCTAACAACTCAAAATTCTTTTAATCTAAATAATGTTTTTTTACAGGTTTCAACCCTTTGAGATGATTAACCATGACTATCAGTTGGCATTTTTCCTCTCTAACCCTGTCACAAGCAGTTAGTATCTGGTCTATGTTTCTGGGACAAGAATGTAAAGATAGGACAAATACCAAACTTTATTCTATTATTTTAAAAGTATAGAAATAGAAGAAATAATAAAAGAAAAAGGAATAGCATTCCTGTGCCTCTACTACCATATTGTCAACACTTGACAGAATTTAAACGGAATTATATTCGTACTGTATTAAAACCCCAAGTCTGTTTATTCATCCTATGTGATTAATCTTTTCCTTCAGTGAAAAAACATGAGTTTTGTAGCTGCCTAATACACGAAGCACGTACATCAACTAAAAAGCAGTGTCAAAAGCAGTAGGAACAGAATAATGCTGGCACTTTAAAACTGCCTGTGAGCTGGTTATTTGTGCTCGCAGGATGCTTTGTTTTACCCTTGTGCTAGCAGGGCAAATCTGGGCAGAAACATGCTTCCCATAGGAAGTTATATACATATATATATGTATATAAACTTGAAGTTTTAGGGGTTTTTTGGTAAGAAAGCTCATAACTGAGGGCACACTTGAGGTGAGTAGATCAGGCTAGTAATATTACAGAAAAGTTTTCAGATGTGCATCGGGCAATGCATATTGCAATATACTGAATGCAATTTTGTCATCCCTCATTTTCTCTCCTCAAATAAATTATCTGGTGGTATTTTTTGGTTTTAGTGTAAGGTGTGCATTTTAAATCACAAAACTTTATTTTTTTACCCTCTGTGTTTTAACACCCTTTAACCTGATGACTTCTTGCTAGATTCTTGTGCTGTTGTGTCTACCACTTCTTCCATCTACCTGTGCCAAGCATTCTCTTAAGTACTGCTCCTGAGCAAACTTCAACATTCCTGCACAGTGGATGGTGGAATTGCTACTAAAACATAATTAATCCCTGTTCATCACAGAGAGGCAAAATATGCATAAGATGAGACTTATAAATAAAAAAGGATTAATTACATAATTCCTTCAGGATCATAAGATATTATTTTAAAAACAAGTGCATGCTAGGTAGAGGAACTAAAAAAGAATACGTTGAAGGAGTTGTTTCTTGTGAGATCTTATTAATTTTTCCAGCATGCACTAAATTTCATCAAGGAACTACTGCCTCAAAACTTTAGGGATATAAAGGTTAAGAAGTTTCTAAGTCATGCCAATTTCCAAATGTTATTGGCATGATACAGTTTTCCATGGAGTGTTTTCTACCAGAAGAGTCAAAAGTGATAAAAGCTAAAATCTGTTTCATAAATATAGCATTTAATTTGTGGAACTACTGAAACCTTCTGTTTAGACCTTTTAACATTGAAAAGTATATTTCATATTATACTTGATATTATATGAATGAAAAACTTTTTTTCATGTGCACCAAGGCAGCGCCAAGGCTATGAATAGAGATGGAAAAAACCACCTTACTGCACTGGGAGAGGAAATGTGCAGTTTACCTTGTGGCTCCCATAAAATCATCTTGAGTTATTTACAACTCAAGATTGCTAAATGAAGCCTTCTGTTCATCCTTAGAGTTATTCAAGAATGGAGGTATCAGAGCACATGTTCACAGGACTTGTGCTCTGCCTCTGACAATAATTTTCACTCCCTTTCTTCACTGTTTTCCAAGTTTTTTTCCATTATGCTAAAGCAGCTACTGCTGGATTCAGTGTTCTGCAGGGTGGAAGTGTTCAGCCCAGACTTGTGCTGTGCACCTTCCTCCCCTTGGTAGGGCAGATCAGGTGCCTCCAGCCTTCCTGGTGTGGAGAATGCACAGGATTACTCCTTTTTCCATCAGAGCTCCCTGTCTCTTCACACAGGCACAGGTAGAGATGAGCCTGTAGAACAGACCAATACACCCTTGCCCTGCACAGCTGGCAGTGCACTAGGTTAAAAAAATCCCAGAATATATTGTGAGTCTATGAACCATAGAAAAACTTTCTACCTTTAAATTGCTTCTTTTGATTATGGATGGAATTTTTCTCTTATCATGAAAAAATGGAGAAAGAAGCAGAAACATGCAAAATGTGCTATAGAAATGCTATTCCTGAGACATCTTGAATAATCTACTGGGGAAAATAGCTCATCCTAATAGCAGAAGACACAATAAACAGGTTTCATTATCTAGTAGTAACCTTCCTTCTCCAGCTATAATAGTCATCATCAGACTGAGGGAATGAAGTGAGTCCCCAAGGGAATAAAAATATTTTATCACTCAAGCATCCTTTCTATTTTACTTATTTCATGTGGGTTTTACTATCTGAAAGGTTTTTTTCTTTAGGACAAATAAGTAATATTGATAGTGAATCACAGAATATCCTGAGTTGGGAGGGACCCACAAGGACCATTAAAGTCCAAGTCCAGGCCTTGAACATCACAGCCCCAGCACTATGTGCCTGAAAAGGTTGTGTAAATGCTTCTTGAAGCATTGTGTCAGGCTTGAGGTTGTGACTACTTCCCTGGGGAGCGTCTTCCAGTGCCCAAACACCCTCTGGGTGAAAAACCTTTCCTCACATCTAAACTAAACCTCCCCTGACACGACTTCCTGCCATCTCCTTGGGTCCTGTCACTGGTCACAAGAGAGAAGAGATCAGTTGCTCCACTGGAAGCTGTGGATTGCAATGAAGTCTCCCCTCAGTCTCCTCCTCTCCAGGCTGAACAGACCAAGTGCCCTCAGCCACTCCTCACACGCTTCCCCTCAAGGCCCTTCCCCATCCTCGTGCCCTCCTTTGGACACTCTCTAACAGCTCAGTGTCTTTTCTGTGTTGTGGCACCCAGCCCTGCCCCCAGCACTGGAGGTGAGGCTGCCCCAGAGCAGAGCAGGGTGGGACAGTCCCCTCCCTTGCCTGGCTGGTGATGCTGTGCCTGATGCCCCCAGGACACGGGTGGCCCTCCTGGCTGCCAGGGCACTGCTGGCTCATGTTCAACTCACCACTGACCAGGACCCTCAGGGCCCTTTCCACAGCACTGTTTCCACCATCTCATTCCCCAGTCTGTCCATAGGTTTTCCCGATTCCAGAGTCAGAATATGCCACTTGTCCTTCTTAAACTTTATGTAGCTGGTGAATAATGATCTGAAAATCATAAAGTTCTCTCTGCAGGGCCTCTCTGACATTGAGGGAGTCAGTAACTCCTCCAATTTAGTGTCATCAACAAATTTATTAAGTATCCCTTTAATTCCTGGGTCCAAGTCGTTTATGAAGATCCTGAAGAGTACTGGGTCTGAAATGGAACCCTACAAGAGCCAGCCATTGACTGGTCACCAGTTGTCATCCTATTCACTATATCCTTTTGTGCCCAACCTGTGAGGCAGTTTCTCAATGATCACATGATGTGTTTATCCAGCTAAATGCTGGACATTTTGTCTGGAAGGATACTGGAAGAGACAGGTTAAGAACTTCACTGAAATTCAGGGGGACTACATCTATTGGCTTCCCTTGTATACCCACTGGCAAGGAGGGTTGCCTTGTAATAAGAGTAAATCAGGTTTAACAAGCCGGACTTTCCCTTTATGAAGCCATTCTGGTTGTGACCAATGACTGCGTTGTTTTTCAGGTGATTTTCAGTAACTCCCAGAATATTCTTCTCCATAAATTTAACGGTCACTGAAATAAGACAGACAGGCCTGGAGTTCCCATGGTCATCCCTCTTGCCCTTCTTGAAAACTGGGACAATATTTGCTAGCTTTCTATTGACTGGAAGCTCTCCAGATTTCCAAGAGTCTTCAAAAGTTGATGAGAGATGCTTTGTGATGACACCACATAGCTCTTTGAATATTCTTGGACAAAGCCCACATGGTTAAATAGATTTATAGGGATCTACCCGGAGGAGCAAATCCCACGTGGGTTCAGGGCTGACTGGGAGATTATAATTCACACAGCCATGGTCCTCCACAACAGGACACTGGGACCTCCAGAGCCCATCATCCATGTTGAAGGCAGAGGCACAGATTGCATTAAGCACCTCTGCCTTGTCTGTGTCCTGTTTGTGACGTGACCATCCTCACCTTGCAATGGGCTGATGTTATTTCAGCACTGTCTTCTGTTACAGGTAGCTGTAGCCATCCCTCATCCACACCAGTCCCAGGACTCATCACACCAGGTTTTGTTTATGCCAGTGATGTCATTTCTCTGGACTGGGCCAAAGCTTTGAGCTTGTCTTGTTTGTTCTTCCTGCTGCCCACGTTGGACTATAAACATTTCAAATGCAGCTCACTGTAGCCAACATCTTATAGAGCAAACTGAAAGATCTCATTAGCATGCACTGCCTCAAATTTTGCCATGCTCTCATTGTTTATCACTGGCAAGCCTGGTTTTGGCCATGTACCCCTGTCAATCTAGTTTAAAGCTCCACCAGTCAGAGCTGCTGACTCCTGTGCAAAACCCCTTTTCATCCCCTGAGAAAAGTGTATGCCATCAGGTGTTTTATAGATCATCCCAAGATTAAAATCCCCAAAATTCTGCTGATAACACCATCATTGCAGCCATATTTGCTCTCATTGGTCTACCTATTCTTTTCAATATTTTTACCTCCTAGTGAAAGAATCAAGGAAAACACTATCTGTGCCCTCATCTTTCAAAAATTCACCTCAGAACCTTGAAATTTCTTTTGATTGCCCTTGGACTTCTGTTTGCTATCTCTCCTCTGACAACATGAAGAACAAAAGCACACAATAATCAGACAGCCATAACTGACTAGAGAGCTTTCTAGAAATATACCCTAACCAGAACCCAGGGAGACTGCAGATTCCTTATGGGCTGGGTCTGGTCAGTACTACTCTGTGAAGTAGAATACCTCCAAAAGCTCGACTCCAATTATCGGCTGGGTGAGTGCTGGGTAATTAATGAAGTGAGTTTACAATGTTTATCCAGTTTATTTTTTGTGAAATCCTTGCTGAAGCAATCACATAAGGAAACTTTCTTTTCAGGATCAGCATTCCCACAAATTTCAGTGTCATTTGTTATAATTATCAGCTTTGACCAAAAGGAAAGTACAAGCTGCTGCTGCACTCTGGAGAAAAAACCAATCAGGCTAAGTTTTATATTACACTGATCACTTTCTTTTCTATACCCAATGCTCTGACTCATTAACTGGAGTTTGTTTCAGCTGGGAGGGGCTTACAGTGAATATGTTATAACCATCTCTGAATTTAATGAGTATCTGGTCCAACAAGCATAGATTTAGGTAATAAAAAAGTAACAAACAAGCAGCAACAATCTACTTGCTGCTATTAATATTGCATTATACTGACATGATGTTCTGTAAAAATGAAGTTTTGCTATCGCTCACCACTGATAAAATCTCCCATTTTGGTTATATCCATAGTGGAATGCACTGCTTGGCTGCAAGCCCAAATACTTCTGCAAGCCTAGGAAGGGTTTCTGGTAGAGGGTGGCTTTGAATCTCTGTTTTCTCTTTGTAGAAGTCCGAGAGATCACCATCGTGTGGAAAAGCCATGCATGCTGTGACCACCATCACATTTCAGATACCCATGCAGTGCCATCATGTGGGCAATACAAGGCAGACAAGGACTTCCAAAAGTGTCCACTCTCATGGACTTATTTCCTGAAGTTTTTACCACTGTGTTTTGGCTGTAGTTTCAATGCATTCAAATAAATATGAAGGTAAGCATCTTTATCAATATGATAAATCCTCAAAAGTTTACAGCCATCATTCCCAGGTACACACTGTTCTGTTGAGCAATGAGTAACAAATAGGCACTCCCAGCTGAGTTAGGTAGGACAAAAAAAAAAAGAAAAAAAACAATGAAATGGCAATACTGATAAATATTTGGGACATCGATCTAGTGTTAGAGATCTTCTGACTATAACTAATGGTCTTGTTTGCCTGAGTCTTCTACAAAATAAGAAAAGGCTGATTGAGGTATTGTAGAACATAGTGATGGCTCTTACACATAAAACTTTTAATGAAATCTGATGAATTTGTTTTACTCATACAGTAAGAGACAAAAAGAACACCTAGAAACCTGTCAAAACTTTCTGTCAGACTTGTTCATGCTAAGTACCCTTTTGCTTCAATAAGCACATCTTATTGCCAAAGAAAAAGCTGTCAGTGCAATCCTTACTCATCTGGATTCCACAGGAACTGGGCACTCGTATAATCAGTTTGTATTTCTCATACTCTCAGTTACGTTGATATTCTTGGTAGACTTCTTCCATTTTTTTTCTGACTGCACTTGTCATGGTAATAATACTTAAATATTTCAACCTAGTAAGAACAAAAAACTATTTTTTTTCCCGTTTGCTAGCCAAATTAATGTATATGGTTTTCCTCTCCACCTTGGTTTCAGATTCTGGTTTAATGGACATTTCTTCTAGTGAACGCAGAAAAACACAGAGAACCTAATGGCAAAACCATGGGTCTTGTTTGACACTCGTGCCCACCTGTCAGTGAAGTGACAGTGTTAAACAAATGAAAAATACTAAGACATGCAGACAGATCAGAACATCACATTGAAAATCCAATTTTTCTTTCTATATGTTTAACTGGAATTATGGATTTAAGAGGAAATCTTATAAAGTAGAAACCTTTCCTGTTGCATCTTAGTTTTTGCTCATAGGTACCACATTGGTATTGGTTGTAATGTCATTTCTATAACCAATGCAATAACTATTCAATAATGCAGTTATCCTATTACTTACGCTGTCTATGGAGGGCTAAAATAAAGATTAAAATCACACTGGAATAGAATATTTATTTTAAGAATGAATACAGAGTTATATGTTTGCTATATATGCTGTGAATTCTACAGAATTCCCCTCTTCCCTTATCTCATAAAATTGAAGACTGATTTGTATGTTTCTTTATGAGCCTTCACCAAGAGTATATGGTAGTTCAAATACTTTTATAGAAGCAAACCATTTGCTGCAGTATTTAATTGGATTTTCTAGTGGTCCCTTAAACTGTCACTGTTTTGACAGAAATGAAAGCAGTAAGAGCTTCCAAATAAATCTCTGTGACATACAGATGTTTAAAATGCAATAATAGACATCAAGTCTAAGAGAAAAACAGGTAATCAAAGTATAAGTATCCTACATAACAATAAATTTTGTAATGCTTTCTTTTCAGATTTCATCCATGCAGCTTAGCATTATTACAGCCAGTTGTCCACAAGATTAATTGCTTTATTAATTTAGCATTTTATTTACTAATATTTATGAAACTCAAGAATATATCAGTTTATTTCCAGTACCCAAGGAACATATTTTCTTTCTTTATATGCAGGTACTATATTCAGTGATATCTTTGACTCTTACTAGAAGAACTTACTTATCTTACTTTCTATTGAGGAGATATTACTTAATATTATTTTAGCTTGAATAAAACTTCTCTATTGACTAAGAGTAATTTTTAGGTCCACAGCAATATTATTTAAATCCTTATTCAGGAAAATTAAAATTTCAGATTTTTTGGGTTTTCTCCCTGTATTTATATTCTAATTTACAGTGATTCCAATTTTTCTCCATGCATTGCGTAAGGTAAATTCACATCCTCTGACTTTGGTAACCCCTTCATTCCAACATTCTTTAAAATATACATTAGAATATGCATGAAACTTCTGATCAAAATCTGAACTTTTGATAAAGGAAATTAATCAGTAAAGTTAGAAAAATATTTCATCTAGTTCTAATTTCTAGGTATTAACAGGCACTTTTTATCCCATAGCCTACCAGATCCACTCCAAGCAGAATACTACCCAAAATGCACACTTTGAGTCTGATAAACAAAAAAAAAAATTTTCAACTGCGCAGACCTTCATCTCCATGCAACATGAGATAAGTATTTTTCTCTGGACTACAAAATAAATTAAACAGCAGCTAGCTTAAGGATTGGTGCAGAGACAGTAAACTGCCTCTCTGCAGCTCTAAGTTCCATGGTTTTTCTTCCTCCACATTAGTAGCTCATATTCCTCTAACTTCTCATCTACATTCATATATATTTCTCTAACTTCTTATCTGCAAACAGTCGTTAACTTTTCCTTCCTTTCTTTCTCACCGTGCTCTTACCCCTCACATCATTGCCTCTCCCACACTTTCTAAAGGACAGTGCCTTAAAATTGCAGAAGGGAAAAAGTAATTTTGCAAGGCTCATGCTGAATCTGAAGTCTCCTTCACCCAGCAAAGCGTTGTTTCTGAGCTGTGGGTGAATACCACGTGAGTAGGTGAAAATGGGATTTGAGGGGTGCGAAGAGGGTTTTTATCTATAATGCATGCATCCCGCAGAGCCCTGGTACAACAGTGATAACTAGCATTTGTAGTGCTAGAAAATGGCTAGCAGTTTTGTCAGTGAAGACAAAGAAGTAAACGAGGAAATAAGGTGGTTACACCATACCATGTCTTAAGTCTTACAGTATATTTAGGATGGTCTTAATTCTTGTCATTCTTCATATTTCCTTTTTCACAGGCAGTGGAGCTTGTTTTTAGTATCAGTAGTGTGTGTTGGTAGGATCAATATGATCTCCTTCCAGGGCCTGAACTGGCCACCAGGCAAAAAAGTGGCTGTTGAGTGTTGTTGGGAACACTCACTATTATCCAGAAATAACTACTAAAGTACCTTGTTAAGAGCATCAAGAAGAGAATTCAGCTGATGTCAGAGACTGCAAGAAAATATAACCTATGATTTACCTTTCTATAATGATTAAGGCAATACCACTGACAATTATACAAGAACATTAAAAATTTTCCATATTGTATCATGACCCTGGGAGAAATTATAACTGGAGTTATATATAAAATTATTACAAAAATTGCACTGAGAACTAGGGGGGAAATTAACACTAGGATTATCTGTAAAATTTTAGAAAAAATTCAACTCTTATGTGGAACACTAAAGTGCATTTATTTTATTATATTGCCTAAACCAAGTAGACAATTTAGAAGTTGTTAAAACATTCCTGGACTGCTATACCTGAGACAGAAGATGTCTAGACAACTGTGAACCTTTTATCTTTTCTATTTCCAGCTCAGACCAGCCAGTCATGCTCTTGCATGACAGAAATTCAAAACATCAAACATCCTGTTAATGCATTACTCTTTAAAATAGAAACATGCTCAATTCATATCCTCAGAAAAGAATACAGATAACCTAAGATAAAATACATCAGTAAGCTTACATCAATTAAAAGTATCTTAGCTAGGATCAGCTTCACTAAGCTTGTGCCATGATTCATCCACATTCTTTTCACACTGTATCAATGAATTTTAGCGGCTGTATTAGAAGTAATAACTTTCAGTAGACAACAGTAATAAAACAGCTCTTCGAAGCAGAAATATCTGAAAACACATTGTAAAATACAGAAAGTTCCACTGATCTTAAGAGCTAGATGGTACCCAGATCCTGTGGCTACTGGAGTATGGAATTTGTGGTTTCACTCACAAGTTCAGCTCCCAGAGAACCATGTCCTTAACCTGTCATAGGCAGACACTGGGAAACTTAGAGTCTTGATTTCTCCTTGTTTACACTGCTGAATTCAAGTGCTCAAATCAATATAGAATCTCTACAGTCTCTTTTTTAGTATGAGGAAGAGAAGAATCCACAAATGGTCACCATTTCTGCCTGTTTTCTGGTGATATAGGTCGCCTTATCAGGAGTCCTCTTTGCGCAAACACGAGCAGTTGAGTGAGGTTGCCAAGCCAGGCTTTTGGGAGAAGCACATTTTAGAGATGCAAGGAGATATAGCAAATCCATGTTAGAAATGAAGGAGACACCCAGAAACCCCTGGAGGTGGGTGGTAGGCTTCAAGGGCAGCCCCCTCAAGGGGAGTGCTGAAACACTCAGAGCCAGCAAGGCCAGCAGCTCCATTGTTCTGGGAGCAGATCCAGGCCAAGGACAAATCACCATTTGTGAGATCACCCTTGTCATCACAGTGCTAGAGAAGCCACAGATCACTGTGGGAGGCCAGAGGAATTCTTGCTGCTTCCAAGAGCTGGAGGTGCAATCTGGGGAGTACATGCTGCAGAGAGGGCATCTTTGCCAACAAAGGAAGAAGAAAGAAGCTGGATAATAGCATCCATGAGTTATAGAACAAATCTGGCTTCCAGAGACACAGATTTTAAAATCTATGGACAATTTAGGGAAATCCCATTTCTTTTAGTCATGGAGGAAATTAAACCAAGAAAATGCTTCATTTAAAGGTCAGATCATTCATTGCCAACAAAGCTATATGGAGAGAGTTGTTATTCCAAAGTACTGGGATGTATTTAGATGTTTTTGCCTGTAGTCAGACAATGCAGTTGAGAAAATGGGATGCACACCAAATTTCTTTCTTTCCAATAAAAGCTAATGGAGCGTCAAGACAAAATTTGAAGGATTAAAAAAAAAAATAAATTAGTAACACCTAATTATTATTATTATTTCTGGACTAACAGGTGTTAATTTGCAAATTTGTATACCTGTTTAGTACTAACAGAATATATTGTTAAAAATGGACAGGTCTTCAGTTAACCACTGCAACTGAAACCTTACTAACCATGGATTGTCCCCTCTTGAAGTATCATGGGAGAAATCTCTAAATTCAGAAAAATCATAGATAGAATAATATTTTATTGTTATAAACTTTTTAATGGTTTGATTTTTCTGAAGTGCCAGGATTTCTCACGAAAGGAGGAAAACCAAAAAATAATGAGCCTGAGAAAGCTCATTGTGGTCTTCCCTCTTAAAACTCTTTTTATCAGTGAATCTCACTTATATTTATAGTTAGTATATTTTATATTTATTTGTTTTGTATATTATAAATATTTTTATTAATTAAAATATGTATGATATTATTATTGTTTTATAAGTTAATCACAGGCTAGGTACCTCATAGACTGTGTCCTAAAAAATGAAAACTGTAACAGAGTTTTTTTTTCCTCCCTTCAAATGTAAAACTGTGCTTAGTGACAGGGCTATGGTCAGATTCTGCTTCTCTCTGGTAGGGTGGATATTCAAGCAGCCCATATGAAGCAGAGCAGCTTCAGCAGGAATAACGCAATGTGCTCAAACTCAGAACACATGAGGCTGTCAATGCTTTTGCCTCAGGAGCACAGTCTCAAATTCCTTAAGGAAGAGAAGGACATTACAGCTGTGTTTCCCATAGTTTGAGTAGATGATCCTACTCTAAGGTCTTGACATAGTCTTATCAATCCTTGCATGTCATTTTCTCAGTTGAAATCAGAGCTCTGTATATATTCAGATGTATGTATTCAGATACTTATGTATGTATATTCCAAATACCAGCGTGTGTGCTCCCTGTGAAATTCTCTTCCATACAGCATGACTCCAGAGGTAAGAAACGTTAGAGGGATCTAAAGGAATAGGAGGAGGTAAACTATAGCAATAAATCTGACAGAAAAAAAGGCCAAAAAAATGAAGATAAGAAGAGACAAGACAATGATTAGGAGAAAAACTTTGGTGGTCAGTGCAAAACAAAAGTGAGACATATCCTACACTGAGACATTTCTATCAGGATTAAAATATTAAACGTTAAGTGTGAAAGTAGTAGTAAATACACTTATGGTCTCCTGTGGTTCTGTTACTTTTGACAAAATTTAACTGCCTAAGAAATAAAATATATTCACTTCTACTTAATTACATAGAAAAAACTATTCCTAAATGTGTCACACTGCTTTGATTTTTATGACTTGATGCATTCTTGTCATTCTCAGCAAGCCTGAAGTTACTGTGCCACTCATCCATCCATTGCTCAGTAACTTTGAACCTGTCATGTAAGAGAAATTCATCACCCATAGAAAGATGTCACAAGGTGTCAAGCCACAGATTTGTCTTTCTTATCCTTTTGCTGCAAATGAGATTCTACTGTCAAGATGATAGAAAGTTCAAGGTGGAGGCGGCTAGCAAAATGTCAGAACCTCACTCACAGTGAGTTAGCACCTGCATTCACATCTGAGTTGAGCTCTGGTAAGGGTAAGACTTGAAATCAAACTAAGGACCAACTTTTCAAACATCCTTGATCATCTCCTAGTCTTAGGTAAATGGCAGCAGGTTGATTTGCTACATCTGTCAACACCAAGTTCTCCAATACAGCTGAGAGAATATTTCTGGTACATTCCTCTGTGACAGAGAACCTCACATATTGTCTGTAAGAAAAAGATTAGGATTGTGGTCTCAAAAACCTCAGTTCCAATTCTCTCTTGAGAGACTCTTAAGATAAAAAAATGTTGGATTTGACTTGTATTTTTATTCAGTCTACAAATAAGCAGAAAACCTAGGGTGTAACTTAATGGAATATAGATTCTTGCTACTCATGAATTAAATAGTGGGGAAAATCACAAAAAGAAAGAAACTGGGAAATGGAGAGGTGAATGAGAGCAGGAGGAGTTTCTCTAAGATGGAAAGAATGGATAAAAAGTTCTCTTCCAATGTAAATACCTAATTCTTGGAAGTAACTATAAATGTGAGAGGTGTAATATATATGAGCATATTGAGGACAGCTTGTGTGCAAAGAAAAATGGACAGGGACAGAAATAAGAATGAAAAGGGAAAAGTGAAGTTCAAAGACCAAATGCTTCTTTTCATTGGCTTGGTTGAGAAAATAAATTTGTTTCTGTGCTTGTAATGGAGATAGAGGTAGCCTGGAAGTCTTAAGGTTTACATCTTTGAAAGGCAATATTCTAGTGAAACCATGGTGAGTTAGAAGGATCATCACATACTAACTTCGATGTGGCAAGACTGTTCAAAAATAACTGTGGGGTTCTTTGCTGTTTTTACATTAAAAAACCCCAGAAATATTCTTTTGTATCAGTTCATGATGGCATGTTTTTATAGAAGAAGAGAAGAATTCTGAAAAAAAAATTTAATTTTTTAAAGTAACCTAAATTATTTTGTTCTGAATTGTGAGCTTAAGCAGCATGGTGGTGACTCTCTCCCACAAGGAATAAAGGAACTAATTAGCATTTAGTTATTTGGAAGAAGTAGCATGCTGCCATAGTTTTATATCTTTGTGAATCTTATAAACCATGTTTATGAAGACAATAAAAAGTTATAAATGGTTACTGCAGTGCAGAGTGGTCCATCTCAGACACTCAGCATGTCAACTTTATTTCAATGGCTAAGAAAGGCAATAAAGTAAGGAATTGTAATATATGTAACTTATTGTGAAGTAAACAATGGGTAATGCAAGGTCATCCAATATTTGTCAGCAGCTACATCAGCTGTGTTTAGAAAAATGCACAGATGAAGCTATTTTATAAGGAATTTTGGACCCCATATTCCTAACCCATCTTTTGTGCCACAGATTTTTCATAGAATGTATATCTAACAGTAAAGTCTGAATTGAGAAAAAGAGAAACTTTTGTGATCTGTCACTGGATCATTTTTGACAATGCCTTCTGTTGATTTATTACAGACAGTAATTCAGATCATCTTCATGATTAACACTCCTAAATTTTCATCATGCTAATGCCAGTCACTTTCCTTCAAGAAAATAATGACAACCTGTTACTGCCTATCATCTCTTCATTTTTCACAAGCTAAGTAGTTATTTTGACTTGGGGAAAGGTTCAGAGAAGATGAAACGATGTCATCATAGGTATCCTCACTTTGAGTGTTACTATATCTAGTGCCTCTAAAGAGTACGGTCTGATACAGTACTGACTCAGGCTAAATCCCTGTGGGAGTACTGTTTGGCTTCTGTACCAAAAGGAACATGTGCTTTCCCAGAACTGAGAAATTATGTCTGCTTATTTAAATGATGGGGATGTTAGAAATTCCAGTAATAGTCATTTTGATTCAGTAGTGAACTATGGGAAAGATGAGAGAGTACCCTGATATAGCATATAACTGGTTTTCTCTAACTTCACTGTTGTCATTTCAGAGAGAGTGAGTTTTCATCTTGAAAACTGATGTGTTAAGCACATGAATTAATTTTGAAACATACAGGTTCCTTGTTGATACTGCAGACATAAATGATTTCTGTGTGAGATAAAGAAACAGGACTGCCTGTTAACACTTTTAGGAGGACAAAGGACCTGATACTATGTGTTGTTCTAGCGTGACACTTGACTTTAAAACTTGGTGGTAAACTGTATGTTTCTTGAACATTCCAGTGCTTTTTTTTGGTTGTGTTTTTTCAGTTGGTTGGTTGATTTGGTTTAGTTTTTTTCATCTTATTCTTGTTTTATTCTCTTTTAATTTATCATTATTATTGGAAGCTTGTACAGCTTTTCAGGTTACAGACTTCACTTGCCTTTTCATTTTCTGTGGCTCATTTCCTTACTTCTTTCCCTCATTTTGTCCCTGAAAAACCTCCTTTACTTTCATCAGCTTACTTACTCATCCTGTCTTAGTAAATGATCTAATTCTGAAGACTTAGGATCTCTCTTTTATTTGGTTGAAAATTCTAATCCATCTACACCACCTGGGGCTGCCAACCCCTTACAGCCCTGTCTTTCTATTCATACTGAAGACTGGACCCATACAAGTGACAAAATGTACTTTCTTAAAGCTTTTTTATGTGTAGTCTGCTTCACAAGGATGTGTACATTCTGTTGGACAGAGCTAAACGCCTGCAGCTTTGCCTCAGACCTTAACCACTTTGCAGATGCCTTCTACCCATCCGCATCCTACTTTTTATGTACAAAAATAGCACTCTGTTATCAATGTGCCTGATGTGCTTCCATTCCCAATCAAAAAGTCTAATATTTAAACCTACAAACACTAAATCTAGTCAAGAAAGGAAAAAAAAAACAAAACCAAAACAAACCAAAACCATAAGAGAGATAGAAATAGTCAGTCTAATTCAGCACATATTCTTATGGGTCTTCTTATTCTTCAGAATCACATTAATAAAAACCTTTGTCAACACACAAAAGTACCCTCAGGTAGAGAAAGTCAAATCCATGTATAACTTCCAGCTGTTGTTCATTGAGATGGATAAAATCTGATGGAAACAGTTTTGAGGGTTCCGATTTTTTAAACTGAAACCAAAATCAAATTACTAATCTAGCACCAATTTTGTATGCTAAAAAATTCATTTGGAGAGAGGCCTTTCTCTGTTATATATAATTTGCAACAGGCTTTTGGGATATGATCTCATAACCAAAAATATGGGGTTTTTAATTCCATCTGGCAACTGAGCCCCAGAGAGTATAATGGGAAAAACTGAAAAAGTGTGAGAAGCTCATGGACTGAGATACAGAGAAAATTTAATAAGTAGAGCAAAAGCCGCAAACACAAGGAAAATAAAAAGGGATTCTTTCACTCCTTACCCTGGGCAGGCACATGTTCATCCCTCTCTAGGGCAGCTGGGCAGCATCACACACAGAGGTAACTTGGGAAACCAGCATTCCCAATGTTCTGCTCTTCCTTCTTCTTCACCCAGTTTAATGTGCTGAGTAGGATCATTCCATGTGGTCTGGAATATCCCTTTGGTCAGCTGGGGTCAGCTATCCCATCTGTGTCCTCTCCCAGCCCTTGTGTACCCCACTCACCGCTGGGCTGTGTGAGGAGCAGAAAAGGCCTTGGCTCTGTGCAGTCCCTGCTCAGCAGTAATAAATCATGCCTGAGTTTTTGACACAGTTTCCAAGACAAGACCTAAAACGACCCTCAAACTGGCTCCTGTGAAGAAAACCAACTCTATCCCAACCACGGCCAGCACAATAATTAAGCAAGAAATGTGTAAAACCTACAGCTATTCTCAAACACCTCAAGGTGCATTACTGAGAAAAGCTGTCTACACGGCATTCAGCACTTAAAGCTTGTCCTTTTTATTGTAGAGATTATCATAGGCTCTGCACACTCTTTTAATCCAGTATTTTTAAGGTCTACAGATTGATGTAATTTGAAACAAAATTGCCGTGAACTTTTGACAGAATCAGGGACAAGAGATCACCTGAAAAGGAAGCTATCAACAGGAAATAAAATATAGCATGGCACCGTGTGCAGAGGCTTGTGACCTAACTCCTGGAAAGCTGCAACATGCATTGCAAGTCACTGCTTAGTAAGAAATAAAGAACAAAAATATAGTGAATATTTCAGGGCCACCATATTTTTGCACCTGCCAGTTGTATATGCAAGCAATACAAGAGAGTTCCTCCTTTTTGATTTACAGCAGTATTAGAAATCCTAGTGCATTTATGGGAAAACTGCTCCAACCACGGTCAGGCTGAGAGAAAAATACTGCTTTAAAACTGCAGTGGTTTGTTTTGTTACTTCTCTAGCACAGAAATGAGAGAACTTTTCTCTCTTTTAAGGCTTTGCAGTAGCTAATTGCAAAATTGTTTAAATGACTGCCCCTGTCCTTTAACTCTTGCAGATTTTTCTCTCCTTCCTCTGCATCTTCATTTGTCATGTTTTCTTCATTTTCCAACTGGTTCTTACACAGAACAGCTCTGCACTAACCTAGCATAGGTCACGTTGTATCTCCCTGGTCTCTGCCAGGAC
Source organism: Rhipidura dahli (assembly GCA_013399225.1). NCBI lineage: Eukaryota > Metazoa > Chordata > Aves > Passeriformes > Rhipiduridae > Rhipidura > Rhipidura dahli. The sequence continues at coordinate 32,186 of VXAC01000334.1, read as the reverse complement.
AATGTAAAGCTCCTTAGGGACTCTTTAAAATCATGAGTAGACTGTGCCTTTTCTTTGCTAATTGCCTGCTGCAGAATAAAAGTGATCAAAAAGGAAACCTTTCTTTCTGCTTTTCAGAGAGTGGCTGACAAGTCTCTGAACACACTTTCTGCTTCTTTTTTTATATCTTTACTGTACAATAATAGTTGGAAATGTCTAGCTTCACTTTTGAGATACAAAACCTGACAAGAGCAACCTGCACATCTCCCACAGGCACTGTTTATAGACTGTGCTACCTCAGTATTAACTTCCTTTTGTTTCTCTAAGAATGATAAATGACTTTCTGTGTTCATACATGTCAGCTGGTGTGAAAAAGAAGCATTGTAAATAAAAAAATTAGGTTGTATTTAATTTTTTTAATCAGTTGGGGAATGTGATTCCCTTACCCATCCTTTTACCCAGCTCCCAAGCCCAGAGATCAAGTGTGCTTTTTAAAGTCTCTGTCTCACAGTTTTTACACTTTAAGTGACACAAGCCCTTTTCAATAAACAACTAGTTGGGCCAAAATTCACCAGCAGTGAACAACTATATATTACATAACAGAAAACCCCCACAAATAAGCAAACAAAAACCAGCAAAAAATGCAAACAAAACACAAAGAAATTTCTGTTTTGGGAATTAAAACAACAACAACAAAAAAAAAAAAAAAAGAAAAAAAAGAAAGGAGTGGGGGATAGAGTCTTTCTCTACACACAAATATATTTTTCTTTCTGTGTTGCTACCTGCAGTGATACCCTTTTGGAGAAGACCTGGTGCAAATGGTGACTCCTTTGTTATCCCAAAAGATATCTGTTCATGCTTGGTTTTGTGAATAGAACCCCCATAAATCACTTTACAAGCGGAGGGAAAGAGGCAGCTTGTTCATTCTCCAATAAGTAACTTCATAACTGACTTGTGAGAAGTTCAGTCTTTTAGTGACACTTATGTGAGCTGTCAGAAGTAATGTGGAACAATGTGCATAAGAGGAGTTGCCTGAAATATACAACCAGGCTCCTTTCTTTTTCAAAATAATGATCATAATGTAAACTTCACCCAAACCATCATGTCTAAATTAACAAAAAATCCATGCATTTCTCACTGGGCAGAGGAAGTGCAGGAGGAAGGAAGGCAAGTCCCTGCCATGTGTAGTTTGAGAAGGTCATGTGTGCAATGGTGGGCCCATGGGATAGAGGTTGTGTAGGGTGTGTGGCTGGACAGCGAGGCTGGTTGGAATGGGCTGGAAGGGAAATGCATACAACAACTGCCCGGAACAGCCAGGGGAGTTGATAAGCTCCACCTAGTTGTGGACACACCTAAGCCACAGCCAGGGAGAGAGAAGAAAGTCCTTCTGCTGCTAGAAGTTATAGGTGCTCCAGTCAAAAGGCAGATGGGGAAAATACAGCCCCCAAGGGAAAAGTTACACTGCCAGAAAGCAATTGCTTGCATCTTGCCAATGAAAAATCTTAAGGGACAAAGTGAAGGAATATACCTGATCCCACTCAGATCTATAAAAGCAAATGGTAGTCACTGGTGATTAATGCAAAAGCTTCTGCAAGTTTCTTTTTAAAAGGAGAGGTAATGCCATAGCTTTAAGATTGAAACTCAGTTGTCTTATGCCAGAAAAGATTTAAAGATGAATGAGGGTGAGAGAATCTGCCTGTGGCTTTTAAAATGAAAGCCTGAAAAGAAACTTATTTACAAGGTCTTGTCTAAGACAGCAAAGTTTTCTAGCTTAGTCTTGGTGAAGATTTCTATACTATATATTAAAATAGATATTTTAAAAAACTTTCTGCTTATCTAAGGTATAATTTTTCCATCAAGTGGTGGAAGAAACCTGAAAGCAAACCAAACAATGAGAAAACTCTAGTAATTCTAGTGATCAGTGAGATAATCCTCTTAGAAACTATTCTGCTCTGGGCATGAATGTTCTCATTTTACTCATCTCTCAGAGGAGATCCAGACATGCCACATCTCTTCCTCTGCCCCTTTGCCTACTAAGGGGAAGAAAATCTTGGTACGTGAGCTGGCAGGAAGCCACCAAAAGCTTAGAAAAGCTCTTGTGTGAAAGAGAAATATTTCAAAACAGGAGTTCAGGGTCTATTGAAAAACACATGTCCCACCTTATAGGGCTGACCATCCTTGCTAACCCATACTACAAGACTCAGAAGATGCCATTTCAATGAAGCCTTGTCTTTTCATCTTGTCTCATGTGAGTGAAAACATCTTGAACTAGTCCAGCTCCAAAGTGTTACTATACTTTCCTCTCTTGGACCATTCCCAGCCTGTTAAGTTGGACCAAAAAAGACATCTTAATAATAAACATCTCATTCTGTTTGATGGGGAAATACAGGTACCAGATATTTGGGTTTTACTTCATTGTCCGCAGAGTGAGTCTGAAGTTCAGTGAACTTTATAATATCATGTTTCTTTGACAGAAATGTCCTTGTACTAATGAAAAAATTAACAGACCCTGGCAGGCATAGGATAAATTGTGATAGCAGAAGAGCTACCAGGAAGAAGGCTGGAAAAACTAATTCCATGGGTTTTGCATACTTTGTGCCTTTGTAGGTGCTCTTAAATTTGATTTAAACTTAGAATGATTGCCCTTGGGGTGCTGGGTAAAACATCAGTAAACATTAGTATTGACTTCACAAAGAGGTCGTATTGAGATCCAGGTTATTTATTACTGCACTAAACACTCCTCCTTTCATTTTGTCCCTAGCAAGATTTTGATGAAGTTTATTTCTCCTTCTCCTTTGAATGTGACTTTTCCCGCAGTGTAATACTAGTTTGCATTTTTGTCAGTGAAGTCCTGCAGGTGTGTGTGTGTGTATTCTCATAAAAATTGGGTTCTGTAACACAGTCAGGGAGAAAAACCCATTCAACTACCCAGTTGAAATCACTCAGTCCTGTGGAACTCAGCATGTATTCAACCTCTACTACCACCAGTAAATGTAGATTGTTTGTGCAGAAATCATGAAGCATTAATGCTCTCCCCAGTCCCCAGAAGAAGAAGCCCCTCACGTCTCTGTGAGCTCAGCATTGCCAGGTGCCATATTTCTCCTCAACTCAGTGATGCACAAGAAATTATTTTTTCACATAGCTTGTGGATGACAATATCCAGATGAGGAGGCCAGGTGACCAAAAGAACTGTACAGGAGGAAGCAAATGCCAACAAGCCAACATAGTGTGCTCCTATTTAATAAAAAAAAAGAAAGCAAACATTTCCAATAATTTATAATAATCTCATTTTAATAGGTAGTCTGTGGGCTCGGAAGAGATGACCTAGTATTTTTTCTTAAAAAACCAGATAAACATACAGCTAACAGACTGTGCTTTAGTCCTATGAGTAAAAAGATCTTATAGGTTTCCTTTAAACAAAGGTAATTTCCAGAGGAATTATTCTTGACAGAGATATGCCATCTTTAATTTTGAAATAAGATTCTGACCTTAATTGGAAGATTCTAATTTTGCCAGAGAAAGTTGTTTTCTTAACCTTTTCTCTTCCATGTTTCCTCATTATCTACTGAAAAAGAATTTGATTATTTGTTTATTTGCTTGTTTAGCCACTAAGGAAAATGTTTTCTTATTAAAACAAGTTATAGATGTGAACAAGGGGCCTCTGCACAAGAATAAACGATTGTAATGCAGGTTTTTTTAGGGGGGGTTAATCGTGTTTAGAAATTACTTTGCCAGTATCAGCAAACCTGAGTAATTTAGAATACACTAAAATATTAGAACTACTCAATTAAAAAAAAAAAAAAAAGCCATTTTTTCATGAATGGATAAACACTGTCCTCCAGATTATGTATTTTGACCTGATTCTTGAAATTCTTTAGAAATACAACTTTGTTCTGGTTTTTGTGCACAGCAGCTCAATATCCTTTCAAATTTCACTGTGGCATGCAATAGAATTTACTACTCATCTGGAAGTTACAGCATGAAGTTCCATGGTCATGAAATTTTTCATATTAATTCAGCCTGAAAGCAGAATTTGACCTGATTTTTAATGTAGATTTTCCTGAATGCCTACAAATGCTGTCAAAATAAAAATTTTTAACCTCAGTCTTGATGATACTTGATCTTTACTCTTTTTCCATACATCACTGAGCAATGAGAATACTCACCTTGCACATAAAGTTATGATTCTAAACCATAACTTTACTGGTTATGTGAGATCTTTGGTTCTATCTGAATTTAATAAAATAAGAAATGTACTGTTTGGATAATCTAGGGTTTGGTTGGTTAGTTTTTTGTGTGGTTGTGGGTTTTGTTGTTGTTGTTTGTTTTTCTTTGTTTAAGCACAATGAGCTTCTGACTGAATGAAACCAAGTTTGTCATGTTTTAATTTGTAAATCCATTCTGAATTCCTTTGTCCACATAAAACCAGAAACATGGTACCATCAGACTGGCTGCATCTTCAAAGTTCAAGAATAGAAAGATTTCTAAGACCATTATTCTACATTAACAGGAAATTTCTGAAAGAATGGCACAAGACCTCCAGCTGGGGAGTGCCATGAAAGTAAACCAGTGTGTGTGAAGCCATTGGCACATGCTCTGTGCTTAGAGAACACAAATGTTGTTCAAGTTTTATGAGTAGTCTTGAAGTGATGGCTGATACTGCAAGGAGAAAAATATTAATGAATTTTATGTATTTGCCTTCAGACAAAGATGTTAATGAGAATTACTTTTTTAGATGGGCTCTCAACTATTATAACTGTTCTTGCATTCTTTTTGATTAAAAATATGCTTTTTTCAAACCTTAAATAAAATGACTGGTTTCATAGAAATATTATGTGGTTCCATATGGTGACCAGTAGCCAATTTTCTAAGGTCAGTCTCCAGTGGTACTAAGCTTTATCACTTGTAAAGGAGTTTTTTCATGGTTTTTTTTTTTTTTTTTTTGCTCTACATATGCTTGTATATGCCTGCTAATTAGGAAAAAGTCAGAAGGCTAACTGTGTGCAATGAGTAATAACGTGGAACATTTGCAACACACATAAAAGAAAAAAAAACATAAATAGTTGAAAACTGTAGTCTATCAAGTGAAATCTAGAGTCTGCTTTGGCATTTGTAGTTTCAGTATAGTCAGTGCAAATGCCTTCCTTTGCCTGACTTGAATTTGTCCCTAGGACACACAATGGCAGAATTTTGGTGTCTGATACCAAAATTATGTGAATGTTGAAATATGATGTACTAATGGCATTATTTTTACTTAGCAGAAGGAAAAACAGGCTGTTAGAATGGAAATAAAATTTATTAGGAGGTGTGGCACACTTTCTGGATCTCCCAGTCACGTCTGGAGTGAGCAGCTGCTCCACAGTCTCCTGTCTTCTCCCACTAACCACAATTTTCCTCAGATGAAAACGGGAGGAATTACAGAAAGTAGGGAAAGAATGAGTGGGAAGCAATGGAGGTGGGTATATTGATGACAGTGACCAGTTTGTAGAAACATGGGCACAAATTTCTGCCAGAGCAACTAAAGCAAAATATAAAGAAAGGAATTTTTCAAATTAACCACAGACACATTGCCACAGGACAGTTGTGTGAATAAGTGTTTAGAAGAGGTGAAAAACTGTTATTCATGTCACGAGAAGCATTGCCCTGGTGAGAAAAGATAAAAAATTATACTGTGCACGTTAATAAAAATAATGATGCAGAATAGTGCTCCAGGGCATGAGTTCAGTATGAAGTGATGTAGGCTAGAAAGAAAGTGGCCCTTTGGGCAGGTAGGATTTTGAAATCCTGACTCATGAAAGATTTCTTTACTGTCTTTGAAGTGTTTGCTACAGGCTCAGACAGGGCATACTGTGTCTGCTGGTCTGTGCTACAGAAACACCTGCTTTTACATCTTCCAACTGGAAACAAATAATTTTGTACTTTATTTTCAGGTGTGAGCACCTTCATAAGAAGATTTTAGTTGTGCTTAATTTTTGATCCTCCTGGTGTGTCAGTATTAGGTGTATTTAGGTGAAACAAACTCCATCTAGTACTGTGAAAAAAAAATAAACATGGCACATTTGCTTAAACTGTTTGCATTTGTTCATAATATTCTGTGCTAAAAAATACAGTTTCTTTCATCCTATTTACAGAATGCCTTTATTTTTAACAAAGGGCCGGAAAAAGTTTCTGTTTAACGTAGAAGTCATTATCTGTGTAACTTTAGTACTGACATATAGTAAAGGTCTACTGGGAAAATAATACACGTTGTACTGCACTATTTAATTTTATTGCTCTCCTAAGTTTGCAGACATTTGATGGAAAAATTAAGATTTGCCTGTGTGCATCATTCTATTGTACTAATCAAAACCAGTTTCTTATAGACAAACACAAAATATGCATTTAAGAATTATTTTATGTGCATTTCTCGCAAATTTGTTTATGAAGAAAATTTATTTTTATTATTCACTGTCATCTCATAGGCCCATTTATTTTTCTTGCATGTAGAAACAAGCAGTTATCCACAGTATGTTTCTGCTGTTGTCCTTTAGTTGGGCAGTTTTCTTAATGAGTTGTTTTTTTTTTACTTCAAGGTTCACCTTATATTTCAGAACAGGCTTTTCTTTGTCAATTTAGTGGAATACTGATATGTATTGAAAACAAATCTATGTATGGCATCACTGATGTTAATAGAAAGTGTATTTGATAATAATGCTGAAGTAATTAACATTAACACAATGTTTAAATGCAATTTTTTAAAAATTGTTTTTACTTAATAAAGCGAAGAAATGTTTATATCAATTCTCCAAATTACTTTGATACCAGAATACTCAAGACTTTAGTTTTATCATTTAGGTCAGAAAGGGAAAGCATCTCATTTGATTCATTTACAGACTACATTATAGTAATCAGAAGCAGTTAAGCAAAATAACCAACTTTTTCTCATGTGAAATGAGCTGTTCAGCATGGTTCCTTTCAGCTTCAAAGCTAACTGAATCTTCAAGATCCATATTTCATCTTCAATACCTATTCAGAGTCTTACATACAGGAAAATGTATTAGTGTTTCTTTAAAACTTCCCAGCCTGAAAGTACTTGCAATTTTTTCCCTCTCCCTTCCTGCTGCTGTCCACTTCCAATTGCTTTTTCCCTTTTTTTTGCCAGTCTTCCATATTACTATCTCCAGTTTTACTTTTTGTTTCCAGATCAGCTGGAAAATCCTCAGATCTGAAACTGGCTGTAAACTAATTTTGTCAATATGAACACAAGTTGCATGGGCTTTTTTGACAAAGGAGCAAAAATTCCTGTTCTCTCCGAGTTAGCTCCTGGATCACACCATCCCCTTCCCCTCCTTCACAATGGGGAATGGTTGTTCCACAATTTCAGCCCAGTGAAAAAACCCACAACCTATGTCCACTGATCTTTTTTTCTGGTTTTTCCAAAACTGCTCTTGTACAAAGGTTCCTGATCTATGATGTATATGGTACATGATGCATATAGTATCTCTTTCCAGCTATGCCTCTACTTTTCTTCCTACCTATATCTATTTTATGATTATTCTTATTTAGAGTAATTAAAATTAATTTCTGTTGTATTTCCAGTTCTTGCAAATAAGGAAAAAATTGCACCAAGCCTGTGATGTTAATGTTCATTAGATCAACATTTTCTCAACTGTTGATTGATAAATACAGTGTCACTCTATTCAGCCACGGTGAATCAATTAAAAAAAATTAAAAAATATTCAAAACCAAGATTTACAGAACTTAATCTTGAAAAATAGGTATTTGGTCAGAAAGATATGTTTTTCTAATTTTGATTTTGTTACTTTATTAAGTGGAATAAGGAGTTTGCTCTCTGGATGCTATGCCTATGCATTTATTTACTCTATATGAAATGTGCTTCTCTCTGCAAGTTATGAATGTTATTGGTACACAACTGTGCAAGTGGGCTGCAGTTAACATGATTAACTTCTAGGGTGCATTCTATTTCAGGAACTATATACTTTCTGAGAGATACAGTTCCTAGTGTATATATTTAAACTAAGTTGTTAAAAAATGGTAAAAGGTAGCCTGAAAGGTGTATGTTGCCTTTATCACAGAGATGCAGCAATCTCGAGGCTGAAACATGCAGCAGTCCTTTTGGATGCCTCAGTAAACCTCATGGTCTAGAAGGACAGAAGGGAGATCAGTGTGCAACTGTGAGGCTGAACCCCTTTGCTGCCAGTTTCAGACAAGAAGTATCATTACAAATAACTGCATTAGGGAAAAATAGCAAGATATGTTAGGGTGAAAGCAATGAGTTTCAGTTTAATCTCTTTTTCTATTCTCTCTAAACCGTTTAGTCTTCCCTATGTTTCAGCACTATTTAAACTGTGACATTTTAATTTTTTTTTCTACCATTTTGTATGTTCTTTGAAGAAAGACAAACTTTTAACTTTAGCTAAAATGCTGGGATGCTTGATTTGAAGTGCTTTGAATCAGTAAATATGATAGATGTGTAAGGGGACTAGAGCCAGGATGGCTTTAAATCTTTTTTTATTGTATTATATAATATATAGTTTTCTAATGTAAATGCTTTTCTTGCCCCATAGAGTTCTCAGTGCCTGTTGCAAAACTCTCACTCTGTACCTCAGAAATAGTTTTTTCTGACCTTTTCTGTGGAAACATTTTCCTGAAAGACTATTAAAATCCAATGGATAAATGTGTCCCCTGAAAGGTACACTGGTGGCCATGCACATAATCTAATACCTCTTAATGAAAAATTATGGTGAATGGAAGGGTAATAATCCCAGAGGCTGATTTAAAATGTCTCACTATATCTGGCTTAGAACAATCTTCTGAAAATATTTCTTCTCCTACTGAGACAAAAAGGACACTATGGAGTATAACCATGCTGGTAAATACACATTTTGGTAAATACCCTCTGCTTCCCCAGCTTGTGCAGCCAATGGCTCAGCAAATAGTTTTACAGGAGTAATAACTTGCTTTTCAGAAATGGTAATTATCTAAAGAGAAAGCAGAAATCGTGTTTCTACCCTCACACCTCCTTGTTTCATGCTTTCCCCATACACCTAAGCTGTGAGTTGCTTCTCAGATTCTGCTGTAAGTTCATAGTCCTGAGTTCTGCATGCGTTTTTAATTACAGGGGTTGTTTCCCAAAGTTTTCATCTAGGTTGCACTGACATGGAGTTTATGCAGTCTGAGGCTGGCAAAGGTGTCAGGTCTCTGCCAGCTATGCTGGTCCCAGAATAATTTAGAGATCTGATTCATCACAGGTCTTATCTTTCATCTCAAGGCAGGAAATCAATTGGACCATAACCCTGGCAAGGAATCTCTCACCTAAGAAGATAAGCTATTTTTAAAGTACACTATTATGTCAAATTACTGTATTCAGTATGTAATCAGCAGTTTCCATTTCCTCCCTCACTACCATTGTTCTTGTGTGGGAAGAGATGGAATAAAGTTGAGTAACAAGCTGTAAAACCTGCCTGCAGAGGCACGTGGCAGCACAAAGGAGCACATGGCAGCACAGAGAGGCTTGTCTCCACCAGACCCTGATGGGAAGAGATGTCTCACAGCAGACCCCTACCGAGAGGAGCCTGCCAGGAGCTGATGGACGAGTGAACAGCGAGTGATCATCCCACAGAAGGACATTTAGGAGGTGTGTTACTGATGAGGGAACACAGCATAGGTCACATAGTGAGGATTACCACATAAGGAAATACTCTGCCTTAGAAAAGTGTGTAAAACCAGCTCATTCCTTTGAATAAACAATTCAGATTCCCTGACGCTCTGGGTCTGTGCCTCAGTCACCAAATTCTTGTTAGTTTTTATGACCAAAGAGAACATAAACATACTAGTAAATCAATACCAGGGACAAGAAACTTCTGGAAAGTGTGTACTATTGATAGACAAGCTTCAAATGCTTTCTGTGGTCTTTTCATAGTTGTACTTTCTTGATACTGTAAACATTTCAGAAAACATGTTCCTTCGGTATTTCCTTTCATTTGGTTTAACTCATCTTTTCTATTCCAGGAAGCAGGAGAACCTGGAGAGGCTCACTCTCTCATAGGTATGCATTTTCTTATCCTCCTTCTACCTGTCCACTTTGCTGCCATTTCTTGTGAATATTTCATCCATTCAGGGCCTTCTCTTTTCTCCCCTTTTCCTGTCCCTCAGCTGCTGATGGCTCTGATGCTGCTCCACCCATTCCATGATGTATTTTCCTTTTGTAGCTTTATCAATTAGTTTTATGTTTAGTAAAAGGGAATAGTGAAAAGTCGGGTGATTTCAGCTATCCAACCATTTTCAAAGGTATTATATGGCACATAATGCCACTGGCAGCAAGGTCCTCTTGTGACAAATGAGGAGTGAAGTAGCCACAGTGAAACGCGCTCGTGACTCCCTGCTCACGCTGTGCCTCTGCCTTGAACACTGCATTAAAACAAAACTACTGCTGCACTTTCTGGGCTCGTGAGGCATCACGCTGCCCTAAGCCAGGCTGACTTTGATCCAAGCTCTTTGGGCAGCTCTGCTGTGGAGCTCTGTGCAGAAAGCAGTCCTTGCTCTTTCTGTTCACTCTCCCCTTTCCCCTCTAGTTAATTGTGAAAACAATAGAGATGTCAGATATTTGAATTTTAAGTTCTTAGAACTAAGATTTTGTGTGTATAGATATAACTGGATAGTTTACAATTAACTAGAATTTTTAAAAATTATTTTAACAAATAATTTTTATCACTGCTAATTAGTTAAAATTTTAATTTTTTCAAATATTTTTGCTGGATCTAAACCACCTTGAACACTGTAGAACGACTAACAAAACTCAAGCACAATTTAGGTCTGGCAGTATTAGAGAAAAAAGGGTTTTTTTAGTTAAAATGACTGATAAAGTAATTAATTTCTTTATGTTCGTGTTTGCTCACTGTGAGTGAAGTAGTGAGCTTGATGAAAATTTTTAGCAAGAACACCAAGAGTTTAGGCAAATATTGCATAATATTAATGGGATCATTATTTTCAACTATTATTTTGAAGTATTCAGAGAGGAAAACCTGGGAAAAAGTCCTGATATGGCTTAAGTTTATCCCAGTATTTCCACAAACTTTAACATAACTAAGGTTTTATTACATATTCTAAGACATACATTAAATCTCTCAAGGTTCAGTCATAGAAACACACTACTGTGTCTGAAAAAAAGTCTTAAAATTTTTTTCTTGGATCACTTGTAGTTCAACACTTAGTAGATGTGCAGACAGACGACAGATAGTCTAAGGTAACTGAAAAACTTAGATACAAAGAAATTTCATGATGATTTATAATTTAACAATACAGGAAAAATAATTACAAAGAATCTACAGTGGAACAAGACCCCAGTTCACAAGAGATACCAATTCCTAACACTTGAACTCTGATAAAGCAGATAAAAAAATGAAATGGTAGTATGGCACATGAAGAAAAAGACAATTTATAAAATTATATATTAGAAAGAAAAGCTTTTAATCTAAAAAGAAATCTTACTAGCTCTATCTTTTGTGCATCTTGTGGAATTTCAGCTTGAAACAAAGGAAAGAGTGGTGTCCAGTTGGAATCAGGGATGTGGTTGCGGGTTTCTACACTTTCAGGTAAAATCTTTGCTGCTAGTACCCCTGGAAATACTCTTTGACCCTTTTTCCCTCAAAGGCTTGGACTAGAATAAAACTAGTTAGCTTTTTAAAATAAAAGAATTCTTGTTTTTCTGTCAGACTTTATGGAGGAAATTCAAGGGTCCTTTCATTCCAGTCTGGATTTAAGCATTTGAAAGAAATGAATTCATCATGGCTTAGTTATGAGTCATGTCCTTGATCTGTTAAAGTGAAAAAACTGACAAAATACAATCTTCAGAGAAATAAATCATAGAGCTCCTCAGATAAACAAAGATCCCAGTTACTGGGCCGCAGATTCCACGCACCTTCAATGGGATTTTCATTGCCATTCAAGAGTTCACCCCCCTAAGCCTCCCTGCTTGACAAAATGTGAGGCTGTTTTGAAGCATTTTCAAAGCAGTGAACAAGCATTTATTGCAATACAGGGTTGGAACATGCAGACATCTGCCATAATTTCCTATTTGATGGTCATGGATACCTTATGGTATATTCCAGTGTTTTCATACCAAAAGTAAGGCTGCTGATTATTACTTTACACTATTAAAAATGGATTTGGAGAGTCATGATGGGAAGCAAAATATTAAAATGTTACACTTCCCATATAGATCATGTTTTGTTTTGAGATTTAGCTTGTGTGAAAAGCACTTACTTGCAGTGCATATATTGAAAGGAAGGCACAGAGACAGTTTTCAGTTCCTTTCAGTCATCACTGTGATTCCAGAATAATAATGAGAAACAGAGAGAATTCTCCTTGGCCTTGAGACATTCATGTGATCTTGGGGAAAATGGGGAAAAGGCAGCAGAGAGAATTCCCTTTTGTGTGCTAGAAGTGAAGAGGTAGTAACACAAGCTACAACTGACCTTTCAGAGGTGGATGCATCTAAACAGATTTATTCCTTTTGTACAGCTGTGGACCTCATTAGAACAACCTTCATAATAATGTTTTCCACTTTCTCAGTTCTACCAGAATCAGGACTGTAGAGAGAATAGAGATAAATCTTTTGATCCTTCTGCCCTTTAGACTCAAGCGACACCAGAAGTGTAAAGAAGTAATAAAAGCAAAGGAAAAAAATGTCAATTTCTTAATACTTGTTCAGTTTTGGATTAGTTGCATCATATTCCCTGTCTGCTTCTTAAAAATTAATCACTCTAATCCCCTCTCTTCCTTCTTCTTAATTTAAACTTTCAGTGAACGACATCCTTCTGTTTCTTGCTGTCAACACAGTCACTGCATTTTAGAACATCTCATTCTATTTGTTACCATGTCATTTTTTGGCGAGTTTTTTTTATTTTTTGTAGCTATTTGGGCTCATAAATATCTCAAGTGTGGCTTTTGTTCTTCTTCAATCTCGTTCACCCTCTTTTCCCATTCCTTTAATGAATACAGTCACTCCTCCTTGTGTAGAAAGATCCTATTTTTATCCTCATTTGCCTCACTTTTCACCTGTTTGGAAGGCTGTACTGGGTTTGAGTACAAAGTAGTGCACTGAAGCAGCAAAGGACTCTAAATGGGAAGTTATCAGAGCTGAGTAGGAGCAAGAGGTCTGAGAAAACAAAGGAACAAAGTTCAAGGAAGTCAACTGGATTGGAAATCCTGAGGGAAGAAAATAATTACTAAGAAGCAGATGCCTGGAGAGGCAAGGGAAAGAGAGTGAAAATGTGAGGCCACAGCAGCTGTTCTCCTTCAAGCCCTTTTGTTCTGCCACAGTCGACCCAGCCAGAATCTTTCACCATCTCTCTGACTGCCTGGTGCTCCAGAGTCCCTGGCTCAGCACTGTATGGATCTGTTATGGGCAGAGCCCTGCTTCACACAGCTGAGAAAGCTGCAGAAACTGCAAATCTGAACGGAACAGAAGCACGCACAATAAGAAAAGTGAAATCACAGCACTGGGACTGTGTGGTAAAGAGCTTGTTAGCTTTTTAGCAGCAAAATTGAAAGGTGTAAGGTTCCCATACACTATTGGAATGAAATTTTGGTGTCTAAGAAAAGGAGGAAGAAGCCACAGTTATGCCAAATGGATCAGCACAAATAGAGTGATTGTTGCTTTCTTTTTTAAATGGTTTTAAAAATACGCAAATAACAACACATCCTATGAGGAAGGACAGGATTCACTAAGAACTGTGTGAAGATCTCACTCTCACCCAATGTGTTGGATTATCAATGTCTCCTGAGCAGGGACAGAAGCAAACCTCATCTGTCTGTGAGGCCTTTGGGAGAACCTAGGGACAGATTGCCTCACAGAGGACGGTGCAGAGTCCCAAAGAGCAGCTATCTGGAACAGGAATGGAAGACAGAGTAGATGAAGCACACAGCTAAACAGAAGGCAAATATATTTTGAAGATAAAGCAATGAACCAATCACTTTGAAGGAAGTAGAAAACAAACTTACTAATATCATATATCCCCACAACTTCAGTGGAAATATAATGGGAATAGAAGATCTTCCAGGGGCCCTCTGTACCAAGACATTTGCACCATGGCATGTATATAGGGTAATTTCACAAAAATGAAACTGGAAAACATATAACACATGAAATAAGGTTTTTCTTCTCTCCAGAATCATTATATTAGATATAAGCTGGCCATAATCTGAATGATTCTTGTTCTTTTTTCAGTCTCTAACAGTGAATGTGGCAAATACTGGAAACTCTTGCCCTTTTAAAAGAGATTTAATACCAAAGGACAATCTACTGAGGTATAAAGTCCAAGACCTCTATTTGGCATCTCTTCAAAGGTCATTTGTACATTTCACATTGAGCTCGATTTCTCTTGGATACTACTGTGACAGAATTCTTCATAAAGTCATTCTAAGAAGGCTAAATGGAAAAAAATAAACCTTCTACAAAGATTAAGAATGGAACACAAAGCATTTAAGATTTCAGTCTCAGAAAGATTTTGTGTAGTCTGTGAATGGGGGATAAAATTGAGAGAGGTGGGATAAAATGGTGAAGTATGATAAAATGTCTAGTGTTTCTAGCAGAAAAAGAGGCAAATTCATTCATGAAAACTTGAGCCCATTCCCAGAAAACTGAATCAAGTAAGCTTCTTGATTTATTTTGAGATGCAAAAGCTGCTTACATACAAATTACTTGAAAGTTTGAAGATGCAGGGAACTCTATGGCAGGAGAGGGAAGAGTATAATTGAGGGAAAGTCTTGCTCTGTCTTTACTAGCCCTGTTTAGTGTGGTAACTGCTTTTTATTTTGTTTTATGTTACCAGTAAATGGTTCCCAGATACAACACTTGCCTTGTTTGGCTTAGTTTTGCTCCCAACCATCCATTTCTAAAAGAACTCTCCTCAGTTCCCCACAGTGGAATGTGACACTGTTGAAAATCAAAACCATGGGTCTAAGGATTTTCATTACAAAAAAGTGATAGAGGAGCTTTAGGTCCTCAATTCTTACAAACATCCATATTTTGAACTAGGTTTGGGGAAACTGTTCCTTTGACTTCAATGTACTGTAGATATTACCAAAGTGGCTCATAGGAATAAATATCTGCTGCATTAGTACTGTCTAAATATCCATGGCAAACTAAAAACTAATAAAAATAAAATGTTTCCTATCATATCTGGAAGGCAGCAGTTGTTTGGGAAAGACAAATCTTAGGAAAAATCAAAACACACTGAATTCTATATGTATAAATCAATATTTTGCCCAATGATATTTGACAGTAAAACTTTTTTGTTGGTATATCATACCAAGTATGTTAAAACTTTCAAAAAGAATAAAAGTTTTATGATGACACCAAACAGTATCTTGCTGGTTTATTTCTATTTGTAGTGCCTGCAGAGTCAGCTTACAGAACATGAACAAATGTCAGTCACCAGAAGATTAATAAAAGCAAAATACACTCAAAACAAAAAAAGAAATAAAATATCACACATCAATATTTAAAAATATAAAAGCAAAGGACAAGTAGATAAACTATTCTATTAGGAATCTGTTTTATTAAAATTTACATTAATTTGAATTGCTCCTACTTCTTCCACATAGCACTTACCTTGAAACTCAAAGAACTCAGTTAAAAAACTATGCAGCAATTTAGCTAGGATTATAGGCACAAAGATGTTACTGGCTTCAAGGGGTCTTCTTATGTCTTTAAAGGTTAGTTGATATGTTTGCTTGCTATTCCAAGGTATTCCATTAATTCTACTACTGTTAAAAAAAAACAAAAAAACCCAAAAACAACAACAAAAAAAGAATATCTAAATATTTGTGTAACAGTGAAAAAGAAAATCAGTTAAAATGTAAAACCTGTGTTTTGAATGGTGAATAAGTGTTGCTGATTCTTTGAATTATTGGCTCCCAATGACAAAAAAGGACTAATTTTAGTTTTCAGTGTTACAAAACATATACATCTCATAGATTTTTCCCTTATATTTCAAGGGCAGATAAATGACAGAGACTTTGGGAGTCTATTGTTTTCAAGTTTTAACTTCAGATTCTTAAGAATACGCTGCTTTTCAGAAAATATTTGACTCTTTTTCTTTCTCATAATTACTTGTTTTTAAAGTGGGTTAGTATGAAGGAGAAGCACAAAATATTTTTTTTAAATATTGACACTTTTCTCAAAATGCATTCCAAAATGTTTACATTGAACTGTTCTGTATTGTAGCCTTAGTCTGTTCAAATGTGCTTTAACCAGACCACCAGACTGCCTCTCATGCTTTTAATAACACATTACTCAAATATTAAGGATCATCTCAAGTAATTTACAGCAATTTTCAGTAAATATAGACAAACTACAGTATCTGGGCCAAACCCACCATGGATATTCTAACTTCTGTTAATGTATGACAAGAGCCTGCAAAACCTTTTATTGATTGAAAAGCATTGATTATGTTGTTTTGAGAAGAAAGCTCCACTAATGTTTCTTGGATATTCTCTTCACTTCTTCAGCCAGGATATGGACATGTGAACCTTTTCTGGAAAGAAAATAAAAAATAATTAACAATAATTTCAAGTTATATTATGCAGAGTTTAAAAGAGGGAAAATAAATAGAGTTACAAAACTGTAAAGTGAGGAAGTTTCTTTCCATTAGGAAGGAAATCCTAATATTTAATTATTTTCCACTATTCTCATCTAATCTTGCTGGTACTCTCCTGGTCTGCTACTAGCTTTGGAAGGCACCAAAGAGCACAAAATTTTTCTCGCGGTTATTTGGAGTAGCATGCAAATGCTTTGTAGAATCACTTGATATTTTACACTTAACAGGAGGCAAGCTTTACTTCTAGTAGAGAGACATTAGAAGCTGTCTCTAGCCTTCTGCCTTTGCCCCTTGTGATAATTTAGAGCAAGTTTAATGTTGTTGTAATGGATGACATTATACATTTTCTTCTAAACTTGTATTATAAGACTCGTGCTGTAAAAGCATTTGATCTAGGCAGTTACACATCACTGTCAGAGAGTTCCTTCTTAGCACTTCACTGCTGTTACAAGGAGGGGAGGAAAATGGTTGTTAACACTGTTCTATCACACACAATCTCTGTAGACATAAGTGTGATCAATTGTAAGATTTGATTTGAAAAACAATTTAGTGTTTTTCAAGCCATCACACAGCATACCTCAAGTTCAGACCCTTAAAAGCAAACCAGACTAGATGGAGGCTTATACATCTATCTCAAGACAGAGCAAGTCACCCTGTGGAAGCACGATCATTGGTGGAGGAACAAAAGTCACTAAATATGTGACTTCACTGGACTATGCTGCATTCATGTTCTGTATGAATGAATCTCTTCTTTCTCTTCTGTGTTCTTTACACATAAAATTGGGTGTAGACTCAGTCACTTTCCAGCCATTCCCAGTACCAACAGAGGACAAGAACTTTTCACAAATGCTCTCCAGAAGAATATTCTTTGCATGGCTTTTGAATTTATTGCTGTGAATCAGAAAAATCTGTCCTCTGGATTCTAGTGGTTATGAAACAAGTTTTCATTCCTCAGCTATTTCCAAATAGTCAATTTCATAGGTGTTTCGAAACAGGTGAAGCATCTCTATTGTAACTAGGCTATTTATTTCAAGGACTGCTTCAACCAGAGTTTCTGTAAGAAAGTACAGGAACGTGGGATGGGACATATGCTCTTCTTGCAATATTATTGAAAAAACTGGGCCCAAATTTTAGTGTTGATTCCTTGTATCTAGAGTGAATGAGCACCATAAAGATGAATTTTGCTAATATTATATTTTCTGCAAGCATTTCTTCAGAGTGTTCACAGGAAAGGAATTTAAAACCCCTCATGATGGGAACACAAAGGATGACATAAACTTTATTCAAAGTGATTGCTTGTATTGAATGTGCCAAAGGAACAACTTGCATGGCTTAGGGTGTGAGTGGAGGCTGGCTCATGTACACTAGAAGCAGCAATTGTAAGACATCCCAAGACACAAAGCAGTTTTGTTTTCATTTTTTTTCAGGACAGAAGAAAGAAAGTAAAACACAATACTAGTGTCAGAGATTGCAAGCTTGCAAAGATTCCCAAGGGACAGGCGTCATGCAAATGCAGGTGCTTCACTGTTCACTCTTCTGCTTCTGTGTCCAGTGGTTAACAAGATTTACACCCATGAGCTGGAATCAATTTATGATTCTGTACATTTCTCTAGGTGGTGTTCAACATGATATCACCCAGACTTGCTGGCAGTTCATAAAAGAAGTCAATAAGCATCTGTTATTTGTTGAGATGTCAAGTCATGAAACTTTGTGCAAATGGAAATGTTAGCAAGACCTTTTACTCCTAAAATACATAGTGGTCTCTTTTAGGAAGCACTTCAAGAAGCTTCACTCCTGTAATCAATACATTTCTATATTTGTACACTTAATCAGAGCTCATCTGCTTTTCAGTTGTTCAATAAGAGGGACATAGAATCAGTGTTACTAACTTTATTATATTGATTTCTTTTATTTTGCGTTTTACTCAGATTACAAAATTAAATATTTTTATTTTAGTAACTGAAACCTGACAGAAAATCATTCCTTTAGAAAACATTTTTCTCTCTCAAGACAAAAACATCTTAAACTGCAGCCACTGCAATTCATCACTGTAGCTATGAGGATTCAACAATTCTGTAGTTATTTTTTTCTAAGTATTTTCCTCACTAAGCCTGACATCTGTTACCCAGTATCTATGCAGAAAAGCATGTTGCAGATGCTTGCTAACAAGATGTTGAAAGAATCTGATGATGTGATGCAGGATTCAATCCTTTCTGTCCCTAAAATAATTCAGTTTACTGAAGTAGTAAGGTCTTGCAGAGTCAGTTGCACTAGACTTTCAGAAAGCATTCTAATAAAAGAAACAGTTCTAAAAAGTAAAGGATTTTAACTCTGTACTGTAGAAATTGCTGTCAATTATGTAAAAAGCCTCAAGGCCCACACTTTGGAGATTAATAGAAATGCTTCACTCAGGCAGGTCTTCATTAGCCAAGAGCAGAGACAATGTATGTGTTGCTGTGGGATGTGGCTTTCATCACAGTGCTGGTAAACACACAAAGGGGAAACACCACTGCTCCCCAAACTCAGTAACTGTGAAGGGGGAGCCACCTGCACCTCTGCCCTGCAAACATGTCAGGACTGGAAAACTCCAGCTGGACAAACTCAGCTAGGGCATTGCCCAAGACAGATTTTGAAAACCAAACCAACATAGTTATTAACAGCATTTTGCTGTCCTCTGTCAAAATGTGGCAGATTAAAAACCTACAACAATTCATCCAAATTGTTGTTGAAACTGGTTCTATCTGCAAGCAGGGATGATCATCTTTTACTTAGATGTCCTCTAGTGTGTCTGGATATGGAGATATGCCACTGAGGAGATGTGAAATGCACAGAGAGCTGAGCAGCTGCAGTGTGGGGGTGTATTTCACTGCAAAGATTCTGCCTGGAATTGATGGCAGAAGTCTTCTGCCCCAACATTCTGGGCTCCAGTGGGAGCTGGAGTACTGCTTACATTCACAAGTTGTTAAGAAAAAGGAAGATTATAGCCAAGATCTCTGATTAAACTATCATTGACCTGCTAACTGCTCCCTTTCCCAAATTAATTGGTACCCTCTTTACATCCCCAAGAAAATTTTCTTGGTGCTCAGCCCTAAATTTCTTTCTAAACAAAAGATTTGTCCCAGCAAGAGTCTTTCATAAGGTGATTTGTTTGGGGAATAAGCCAATGTTACAGAAGTGTTTGAAGGGGCCCACAGGCAGATTGACTTGTCCCTTTTTGCTGCCAGCACCTAGCAGAAGGTTGCACAAGGACGAAGAAACTTTCTGTAATGAAACCCAAATGGTGAGGTTATTTTCATGTTTCTCTCTCAGCTCAGTTCTTGCACTAATAATGTCATTTAAATTTTAGTGGAAGAAAAATCTGAGTAAAAGTCTTTCAGCCATATCTGAATTTTTAGCTCAAAAACCTGATTTTTGATGATAGCTTAAAAATCTGTTTTATAATCTGAAGAGAAGAAACAAAATAATGCATATCTGAAGATTGACTTAAGTTTTAAACAAACAAAAAAATCACTTTTTTTCTCCCATGTTTATATGTGTATTGACTTATCCAAAATGTTCCATTGTTGATGAATAATAATACCACAAAATAGATTATAATAGAACTGAAGAGAATGTTGGGGTTTTTTTCTTATATTTTGTTCAGAACAGAATACATAAACTTATGCCAAAAAATAATGTGTTTTCCAAACACATTATTTGAGAGAGGTTTTCCTTGGCCAAAGGGAATTTATCCAATGTGGAGAAATCCAAACTGCAAAATCTGTCCTCTTCCTAAAGATATCTTTCAGAAAATATGCTTTGCCATTTCATGGAATCATAGAAACATTGACTGGATCTCTGTCATCTAGTCCAACATCTGTCTTGAAGAGTCAGATGGTAGCCAAAAGGAAACCAGGTGAGGTGTAGCCTGGTCTCCCCGTGTATGTGTAGAACTTCCAGGGATGGTGAGTCTGCAGACAGTCTGCACAACCTGTTCCAAAAATGGACACTTGGCCATGAAGAATCCTTCTGCATGAGCTGATGGGGACGGGGTCTATAGGTTTGGAGGGAAAAAACATTACCAGCAAAAAGCAGGCTGAGGCAAGGGAACAGAACTTTCAGTGAGGGAAACACGCAGGAATTTCCCAAGGGCTGACAAGCTCTGGGTGCCGTTAAGTCCTGTTGAAATAGAGTAAACTGATGAACTTGGGCTCTGGGAGCTCAGCAAACCTGCTGAAGGTCAGCAGTGCACTCGAGCATGTAAGGTGGACCACAGCCATGGAGCCAGATTCTGCTATGCACAGGTGACAGCTGTGGCTCCACACACACACCTGGGGAAACAAAGGGTCCCTGGGGGAGTCCAAACAGCCATGGAGAAGGCAACAGAACCATTGGCTTGTGAGACTGCAGCTGGCCTCCCCACTGCTGCTCCAGTGGGGCAACTATGTGGAAACGTGTGACTCAGTTGCATGAGGGAACAACTGAATGTGGTGCCTGAATAGTTATCTGCTGTTAATAACTTCAAGTTAATGAATAAAATGTGTTTCCAAAAGTACTGATGGCAGCCTGTTTGCCATTCCCTTTCCCTGTTCCCCCAGTACTCCAGGTGTAGCCTAAGAATTGTTATTTTCTTCCATTACAAGCTCTTTTTTTTTTTTTAACCAGTGTTTTTAAAGAATATTTCTTGTATTTGAATTAGCAATACTCCTGTTGTACTAAACACATTTCTGCTGCTATTTAAAATCCCAGTAGTGTATCATCTTACAGAATATTGTGTAAAATCATGCATACTTACTTAGAGAAAGGGAAATTGAAAACAAAAGCACTTCCCAACAAAAGGTCCTTGCCACAGGTCCCTCAAATAGCTTGGGAGCCTAAAGCATTTTCTATCTCTCCCAAATGTGTTACTCATCCTTTCAGAATTACTTTCTTGCCTTAGTGAGACTGAGAATGTTTTCTTTGACACAATCACATCAACTGGTACAACAAATATGGGGAACATAGTCAGTGAGGGATGAAGAAATGGAGCTATGATTAGTAACATTAAATTCTAGGTCTTTTCCTGCTGGGTGGTGACATCAGGATGGGATGAAGAAAGGACTAAGGAAATTCTAGAAGTGACCTAGACTACATCCTACACATCAGTTTCTGTCTTTATGCTTTACCTGTTCCCTTTGAGAAATCTCCCCTGAGTATTCCTGTTCCTAGAGGTAAATTATTGTATTCTTCAGCAGACATTTCACCAACCTTTCTTTTTCTCTGCCTTCTATCTCTACACAAGCAAGGAGGTTTTTTTTGGAAATGTCACTCTTGTAATATCTTACCCAAATAGGAGAAATCACTGGAGACTGAAAAAAAGAGAAGGGAAGCTTATGAAGTAAAAAAATTTTCTTCCCATATTTAATTATTTTCTTCTGACAATTGACAAGAAACACTTGCAGAAATCTTAGACAAATCTTAAAAAACAGGTCCTCCTTAAATGTACAATAAAACTTATGAAGGATTTGAGCCAGAGTTGAAATTCTGCTGTCCTGAACCTCCCCCAAAGCATGCCTGACAATTCTGCTGGTAGGTATCTGTGTTGACTTCAGTTTTTGGGGGTTTTTTTGTTCCCAGTTACTTGAATGACTGCTGGAGTTTTCACTACATACAGCCTGGAGCCTAATGTCTTTAAATGGTTAGTATGTGCTCCTCACTCCAGAGAAACTCTGAGGGATATAAATTGTAGTTTATTGTCTGAATGAAAGTCTTTTAATTTCTTGCACCCACCCACAGGATGTGACTTCTCAGAGGAAGTCACTGCTCTCTTAAAAGGCTGATAAATAGTTTGTAGTAGTCAGTGAGTGAAAGAAGGCAGTATGACTTCCTGCTTGGGAAGTGAAAAATAATGCTGTATATAAATTTTCTTTCAGACAGTTTGGTTTTTGACATCAGAAATGCTGACTGGTTTTGGCTACTTTATCCTGTGCTTCTGTGTATTGATAGAATATAGGTACCTCATGAATCCTCCTCCATATACATCACAGTAACCGAGAAGCCGTTACTGCATTTACCTTACACTGAGAGAGACCTTTTCATTGAAACAATGCATGCCTGATTTGCACAGCGGCTGTAACCTCTCTTCATTCCATCCCTGTGGCTTTGTCCTGGGAAAGATGGGCAAGACGGTTTTGGCCAGAGTGAATGACCATGCTGTGCTGCTGGGGCTCTTGTCTTGCTTCTCTCATTCTATCCCTTCTCATGTGGCAGTTGTTGATGAATGCTAACTAGGCAAAAGCTGGTGCAGCTCCAAGCAATCATTTTTCAAGTAATTCATCTGGATACTGAATACCCAGCCTGCAGTTTTATGCATCTACCCGAGGGATAGCTCTTGCATTAATTTAACACTCCTTCCAGCAGGACATTATCATCCCTTTCTACCATTTCTTCTGCTTGCTTTCTTCACTATTGGAATGATGTGGCATGGCTGGGTCTGTACCTGAAAACCATCTCTGGTATAATTCCTTCTAAACATACAAGTCTGCAGGCTCACATGCCACGTTGGCCAGGTTGTTATTCATCAGGGAAGTCCCATGGTCAGCGCACACCCCTGACCTCACAGCTACTTTAAACTTCTGCAGTTTAAGAATCTTCTAGTTCAGAAAGTAGGAGGTGCACGAAGCAATTTCTATTTCCTTAGGAAGACATACCTATCTTTGAAAGGACAAAAGAGTCTTGCTGCCCTGTTAGAAGGTGTTTTCTTCTGCTTTTCTGAATTAAGCCATGCTGTCTCTCTTCTCCCTCAGTGGAAAAACCATATATATAGATGTACACCCATATTTACAGAAATCTTACATCTGAACTGTTGCGGCAATTGACCTGGCTGTCAGGAGGCTAAGACACCTTATGGAGAGAGTGATGTGGAACCACCTTATGGAGAGAGTGATGTGATATGGAGAGAGAGTGGATTCAGGAGCCAAGGTGAGGACAAAAGTCCATGTGGTCTGTCTCTAGGCAGCTAGTAAGATAAGACAAACCCACAACTTGCCTGATATAAGACCATGTTACTTAAATATTTATCCAAGTAGGACACTTATGACCATGTAAGAAAGCTGTGTTAGCTGGAGAACCTCATCTTGGACAGCATCTTACCTTGAAGACAACAGTTGTCAGACATCAGCTTCCTGGGAGACATAAAAAATCAGTTGTGCACCTTGGCAGCCAGTGGTTATAGATGGGTCCCAAACAAGAAACTACAGGG
Source organism: Rhipidura dahli (assembly GCA_013399225.1). Taxonomy (NCBI): domain Eukaryota; kingdom Metazoa; phylum Chordata; class Aves; order Passeriformes; family Rhipiduridae; genus Rhipidura; species Rhipidura dahli. The sequence continues at coordinate 8,384 of VXAC01000334.1, read as the reverse complement.
CATGAGTCTGAAAGAGATGGCAGAAACTTCTGTGTCCAGAAAGCTCCTCTTACTGACCTGTAGGGAGTCTGGTTCAAGTGCATGAAGTCCTTGCCCCTAAAATCTGGTCATTGACATGCGCCCCAGGCAAATTACTTCTCGGATGTACTTACAATACAGTGCAGGAAAAAACAGTGCTTTCCATGAAATGTTTCTCTGTAATAGAACACAATGTCATGGGACCCACGCTTCACATGAATGCCATGTGGAGCGTGCTGTTGCTCACTTGTGTGTCCATTACTGTTTTGGTGTGTGTTTTACAGAGGCACACTACAATCACCGCAGTTTTTCTTAAATGTGTGTACTGCACGGAATGATTCAAGAGTTAGAGCAGTGCAGTAAACAAAGCTGCTGATGTAACACATTCTCTCTTTATGTAATTTTAATTAAACATTGATATGACTCTCAATATTTACTAGTTTTCTAACTATTGAACATACCCATACAATTTTCTGGACACAGGGAAAATGCGAACAGATGCAAATATTTTCCAGAACATTTATTTTAGTATTTAGAGGTTAAAGTCTAGTTTCTGCAAGGATGTAGTTTCCTTGTACATTTAAACTGGCATACTCATGAATGTTTTGCAGCTGCCACACGTATTAGCAGCAGTTCCTGTATTTCAACTTACTTAGCTTCAAGATCCAACATTTCCTTCAGATATCTGTCCTACTAAAAAAAAGTCATCCTCCTCCATGGTATTTTCACACAAGCATCACATTTTTTTTAAGATTACTCTTCACATGGTGACACAAAATTTGAAGAGCTCTTTTAAAATCCTTCCACACACAAGACCAAGGAATAGCAAATAAGAATAAGATGAGAAGATGTGGAACATCTCTTTCTCTTGACCCAACAGAAATATCACCAAAAGTTCTGGACCATGTACATTGGTCTGTAAATAAAGATGCTCGTTATCTGCTTCTCTGTTTTCAGTTGCGAGCAAGGTTCAAGAACAAAATTTGAGTTTCCTGTGAACAGGGTTTTTCTCCTATCCTAGAACTGTAATAGTAGGAAGTAAAACAAGAAATACAAACAACTATAAACTAATATTACAAAGTTTAGATTTTGGTGAAATTGACTTCAAAAGTTAATAAAATTTTACCACTGATTCAGCAGTTGATCAGGACCTTACCTTATTTATATTACAAATCATAGAATCATAGAAGATCTAGAGCTGGAAAGGACCCAGTAGGATGATCTAAATTCTGCACAGGACAGCCCCAGGAGCCACATCATTTGCCTGAGAGCTTTGCTCAAATGCTTCTTGAACTCTGTCAGGCTTGGGGCTGTGACCACATCTCTGGGGATCCTGTTCCAGTGCCCAAACACCCTCTGGTGAAAGAACCTTTTTCTAATATCCAAACTAAACCTCCCCTGATACAGTTTCACGCTGTTCCCTTGGGTCCTCTCACTGGTCTCCTAACAAAAGAGATCACTGCCCCTTTGCTTCCCCTCACAAGGAACTTGCAGACTGCAGTGAGGTCTCCCCTCAGTCTCCTCCTCTCCAGGCTGAACAGACCAAGTGCCCTCAGCCACTCCTCACACGCTTCCCCTCAAGGCCCTTCCCCATCCTCGTGCCCTCCTTTGGACACTCTCTAACAGCTCAGTGTCTTTTCTGTGTTGTGGCACCCAGCCCTGCCCCCAGCACTGGAGGTGAGGCTGCCCCAGTGCAGAGCAGGGTGGGACAGTCCCCTCCCTTGCCTGGCTGGCGATGCTGTGCCTGATGCCCCCAGGACACGGGTGGGCCTCCTGGCTGCCAGGGCACTGCTGGCTCATGTTCAACTCACCAGGTCCCACCAGGGCCCTTTCTGTGGTACTGTTCCTTAGCATCTCATTCCGCAGTCTGTCTTTAGCAATGTGATTTTTTTTTTTTTTTAATGTTTACCTGTGTATAAGTTCACTGTATTATAATGTCATCCTTCTGCTGTATTTCTGCTTGTCATTTCAGAGGTTTCTGCTCAGCCAAGAGTTGCTGTGCTGCCACCTGTGTCAGTGGAGCCATGATGCACTGTGAAGCACCCAAACTGATGATGCCTGAGGTGTGGCTCAGGTTTTTGAGCCACACAGAAGCCTGAGTTTCACTACACCCCATCTTCATTCACCTGTCTCTAACAGATGATATGACATGAATTTTCTAGACAGCAGTCCTAATAAAATGGGGAAAGTAAAGACAGAGGGTAAAATGATGAAACAAATACACACACAGACACAAAAATTAATTACTTTTCATTTTCTTCTTAATTTCAATCAGTTTTATAAGGGTTTCTTTGTAAACAGAGGAAAAAACTAAGAATAGCAGGTATTTTCTTTCCAGACATTCACTGTGATTATTTTCTTTCCATCCATCCATCCATGCATTTCACCTTCCAGTCTTCACTCACAGGCTTATAAAATATTTCTTTCTTCTAGTGTCTTACTTCTTGTCCTTTGCCCCAGAAACCTCAGTTATTCTTGCTTTACCTGCCATTTTTCCCAGTCTCTCTACTTTCAAATCATAATTACCACATTAAGAAATCTCATTCAGTGCCATAAGAATATCTAGCAGGGATACCTGAACATGATAGAAAAACAAGATGGGACAAAGCAAAAAGTAAGGGAAAACACAGACTTTTCTTTAGAGACATGTGGAAATAGCGATAATGGCAGTGTTAAATATTTTCCATCCCAATTCGTCACCTGAGTAAGAAAATCCCAGCTAACACCCAGGTCTTTAGTTTTCCACGTTTCCCTCCCCTTCTCTGTTTTTATGTCCTTCTTTTAGCACCCTTAAAGCATCCCAATCACCTCTACTTTCACTGAACAGATCCTGTTCTATATAAACCTCAAGCTTCTTCTGTTCTTGAGAGCCTTTTTATAGTTGTAGTATTGCAGTTTGTAAAGAAGATGCCTTAGGAAAGTTCTCTTAGGTTTAAAAAAGATTATCTGATATTCTACTGACAAAGAATATCTTTCTTCCTCTCAATAAAAGATGATGAAAACAAACAAAAAGCTGCAAGAAATAGAACAGATGGCTGATTGTTAAAAAAAGACTGTCAGCTATCTTTTGGAGAGCAGGGGACATATGATAAAGCCAGAATAGCCAAAAAAATCAAATCATATTAAGCCTTGCTAAGGAAAATCAAACATACACACACAGTAGAGAAAGGAGATTTTCTTGCTGCAGAAATAGAAGAAAGGACAGGAAAAATATTCAGGGACCAGGATGAAGTGTGGAAGGGATTCAGATGTGGAACAAACATGATGTGACCTTTGCTTCCTTTTCCAGTAAGAAGGACGATGCTGAATTGCCAGCAGAATCATATTTAGAATTGGAAATTTCCATGTCTACTCATAGAAAGCCAGCATACACAGACTGAGGTAGCACATAAAGTCTCTGGAATAAATATGGTCTGACCTATAGAGTTAGGTTCAGCTGAAAGAGTTTATGGTTGATCTGCTTGAAGTGATTCTGTTTGACTGCAGAAGAGTAAAGATGACCCATGCCAAGGAAAGGTATTCAAGAACAAACACGATGCAGTCTGTCCAACAGAAATCTTGTGAGCAAATTTTAGAAGAATGACACAGGAGTATAAAAAATATAGGTTGCATTAAATACATTGGCAAAAATCATTAAAAAAAGGATTGCCAAAGATGTCATGTTAAATAGCCCCTTTGACAACATGAATTTTTTTTAAAAATGGTGAATGACGGACCTACCTCACCTGTTTTCAAGAAAACATATCTTAGAATGGTAGCTCATAGTCAGGTTAAGATGATGGAAATGGTCATTGCTAGAGTGGTCATTAGAAAGGAAGACAAAAGGAAATGGTAACAGGCTCTACTAACAGGACTGGCTGAAGCTACTGGTGGAGTCCTCAGAGGCTTGACAGACTGATCTTAGTAATGACTTGAAAACAAGAAATGAGAATGTAATAATTTAATGTACTGACAGTGCAAATTTGGGAGGCATCATCAATACACAGGAGAATCAGAATAACAAACAGGAAGATCTAAATGACCTGGTCAAGGGAGCTAACTGAGAGAGACAAAATTTAATCATGCAAATCTCATGCATTTGGCAAGATCCACTGATATAAACAGAGAACTCATCAACTGAAAGTGACAGAGAAGAAGAAAGATTTAGTGTTTTAATCAATCACAGGATGACTGTGACCCTCAAATGTTGCTGTTGTCATGAGAATAAATGTATCAGGTGAGGTACTCCCACTCAAGACAGAGAACTTAAAAATCCCTCTGAATAAACCTCTTGATGAGCTTTTTCATAGCCACACACATGCAAGAAAGATGAATTCAGGCTGCAGAAATAGGCAATTAGTGCAACTAAGACGATCAGAGGAATGACGAACCTATCCTGCACAAGGAGAGTAAAGGCACTTGGCTTGTTTAGCCTCGGCACACAAGGGAAGGAAACTGGGTATAATTACCCTCTCTAAAAAATACCAGGGAAAAGAAGAGCTATTAAAGCCAAAAGATGGTGCTGGCACAAGAACAAATGAGTGCAAGCAGTCATGAATAAGTATGGGCTAAAATTAAATGAAGGTTTGTGTAAAACGAGTGAGGTACTGGGAATGCAGTTACTGGATCAAATCAGAGGGGCAAAATTTAATTAGGTTAGAAATGAAGGTTCACACATCTCTGAATGAGATTATGTGGTGTGTTTTCTGATGTTAAAAATGGACCACACTCAGAAGCTCTCTTCCATTACTGTGGTTTTTGCTGCTATTTTTGACAATAAGAACATATGGCTGATATTACAGTCATACAAGTTTTCAAGAGCCCCTTTATGTGTTATAGGAATGTACAGAAGATTTTTATATACTGTAGATTTCTTGAATGTGTTAATGGAGGAGCCACAAAAAAAGAGTATAGGGGAAATTAATATGGACTACTTTTTCAGCCCATTCCATCACCAATGCCATATTCTTAAATGTTCTGCACAGTTACATACTTAAGGCTTTTATCACTTTTCTTGAGAGATTATTTCAGGGTCCAGTTGATCCTTATTAATAGCAATTCCAAAACAACACATTCCTGAGAACAATTCCAAATTTACACTTTCTTTTGCAGTCATTACCCTATTCTTAGATATTTTCTGGAGGTGCAAAACATTTCAGATAATTCTCAACATTTAATGAATGTTTAGTCATTTACATTTCCCTCATAACTTGTCTTGCCCTCCATCATTACTACAGCTCCTGCTATAGTGTTTGCAATTCTGTTGTCAAAGAAATCAATTATATTCTGCCAAATAGAGCTCAGGGAGTAGGAGAACCCATGTGTCCAACATTTCACTTCAAAAAATTTATACTATTTCAAAAAATGTAATACTGGGATTTTGCTTTTTCAAGTTAAATGCAAACCATGGTGAGTTCTGAGACCAACACCTGCACCATTAATGAGAGTTTTCCTCCACAATGACCTCTGTGACTTCACTGATGGAAGCTCTGGTCTGATATTGCGAGCATCTTTTCCTGAAATAGCCGGCATTGACCCGAAAGCACCTCTTTCTCACAGACACTGTGCTGAAGCAAGTCAAAAACCTGTCTCCTCTCATGATAATACTCTGAAAGAAAAAAAGAAAAAAATGAGTGTCTTTTATATGTTTTGAGTTCTTATATTTTTATTCATTGTTTAAAAATATATATGAACACTGATATACTATGAACACAGCCATGCAGGAGCACTGGGAAAGGGGCAGAGGAGAAGTTCATTCTCCCTTTATCTGGGCCATAGCAGAAGCCAGTACTGAGCTCACCTTCCACTTTAAGGCACTGAAGCTGCAATGGCAGTGATGACCACAACCCAAATCAGAAGTAAGGATCTCAAGTGTATCTGTTAATTTTCTCCTTGAAAATAGGTTTAGATGCTTATGACAGTAGATATTAATGAGTAAGAATGCTGAGACATTTTTTTACATGGTCCTCTGAGTTTCACAAAACACAATCATCAACTTCTCTTCTTTTAACTCTCTCCTTAGAGCTGTTCAGAAGAGCTACAAACAATTAGTCTCACAGTGTACCTAAGAGTACAGATAACTTTTGCTTTACATGAAAAAATATACGCTGCCACATCTGCATTTGCTACACAGGATGCAGACTTCTATATTTATGTTTGCCTTCCCAGAACCCTGGTAGGTAATTACTGCAAGCAGACATGTAAAGAACACTTCTTCAGGAAAATTTGTTATGCTTTCAGGTACCAGTCAATGAACAATAGTTCTACCTGTAAGAAAATAAATTTTTGAAACATTCGCTCAATTTTTCTAGCCCCAAACCTAAAAAAACCCCTTAAATTGTGTGTGAAATGCTAGTAAAATATCAACATAATAAGTTAAGTTGCAAAATATAGGGGAACTAGAGAATTATGTTTATTGTTTCCTTTAGACAACAGTTGATTTTTACATAAGGCTGATGATGAGTTTTGCCCCCTCTTTGAGGGATTAGCAGTATTTAAACTTTCTGTTAAGTTTGTTGTTTTTTTGTTTATTGGCAGCAAAATGGGAGAGGTGTCTCTGACAACCAGTGAGTCTCTAAGTTTTATGCAATAAACACGTACATCTGACTGCATCTTTTATTTTTTTGGAAAACAGTAGATGCACAATGAATCCAGCCAGGAGTATCATAACCTAATTTTTTTCAAAGGGAGTGTGTTAGACCTAGATTTTCAGTTAATGAAACATCTTGGGAAAAGCATCTTTACAGCAATCCGTCTTGATTACTCTGGTAAGGAGAAATGGTTGATTTATGCACAGGTACATCAGAAAGAGACTACTTAATGTTTTTTGTTTCTGCATTGTTGTTTCAGATCCAACAAGCCACCCATGAGATTCAAACATCACCAATTTTTGCTGAGATTCGTGGTAGCTTCCTGGATGATTCTGATACTAAAAACTGGAAGTAAGTAATTGCTCTGTTCTATCCTAAGCAAAAGATAGCTGGTCTGCAGTAGTCTGATAACATACAGTATCCAGAAGAATAGCAGACTTCAAAAGATGGATATCTCCAAGTTAGAGACTACATGTTCTTTTCAGAAGTCCAGGTATTCATTTAAGGTGGCTTAGTGCTTGATTAGGTGCCTATGCATATACTTTAATCTAATTCTAATTATTCATTCAGAAAAAAATAAAGAGCTATTCTTTAAAATTCAGTACAATAGCTGAATAAGTTATATAATGTAAGAACAACATGTACATGAATAATACAGAAAATATACCGATAAATATTAATATAGAAATTAGATGTAACAGTGCTTATACAATGATGTGTTTTGGTTTGGTAGACACCTTCTCGTTGTTAGGATTAATAAACCAATTTAACCCTGTGACTGTCCTTAGTCACCCAAAACCTTCCTTAACTAAAATAAAGACCTTGATTAACGTATCCTACCAGGAAAAAAAAAAAAAGGTATTGTTCTACCTTTGGAACTTAACCCCATAGATCTTTACCACCAACACTGTGTTAGTTTCTTGCAAGGAATAGTATGCTGACATCATGGATGCCCAAAATAACATTAAGCTGTATAATGAGATTGGAAAATCACAGACTCAAGACTGCTTAGTCAAAGACACCATTTACATGCTACAAAACTCATTGCTGACTGAAGCTGGCCTATGGCAATTCTGCCACTTGCACCTCCTCCATGTTTGTCATAAAGAGCCAAGTTTTGCTCTATATTCATTTCTGGTAGATCCAGCTGCTGAACACTGCCAAGAGAATATCCGTCAGCCTTGTATGTGTAGTGTATGCGTAATTTATGTGCAGTTGTATGTGTAGACTAATCACCTTAGTTTTATCAACAGCAAATGATTCTTTCTAGAAAAGCTTCTTTTCTTTTTAAAGGGAAAAGTCTCTCACTTTTCAGTCCACATCACTAAACACAGGAGTACATCTGAAGTAACCGCAGCAGATTTGTGCCAGAGATATTTATCCATCACTTGATATTAGAAAGGGTAAGAGCAACAGGACAAAAAGGGGTCTCTCTCTAGAGGAGAAAGTAAAGCTGATATGTCAGAAAGAAAGACAATTTCATCTCATGGTGGAAAAAGGTGTTTCATTCCAGAACCGTGAAGTCCGGGAAATCCCGAGGGAGAAAAAATTTGCGAAGAAGAGAAGAAAAAGGAGCCTGGGGCAACGATTGGATGCCTCGGCTACTGGTTGGCAGCCAGAGGCAATCCTTTCGGTGCTGGGTGGAATCTGATTTAAGAGCAGATTCAATTAATTAGGAATTAGAATTCCCAAAATGGGAAGGAGGTCGAGCACCGAGCTCCGGAGCTTCTCCACCACTAGTTGAGGAGAAAATGCTCTTCCCTGGGGTGTGTTTTTACTTTTATATGTTTCTGATCT
>VXAC01000333.1:799636-820690 GCA_013399225.1 Rhipidura dahli | reverse complement strand
CAGCCCTCGAAAGGCTCTCGCTCTTCCGCTCGGTGGGCGCGATCCCTGCCGCTGCCCCCGCTCCGGAGGTGCCGGTTCCCGCCCGGCAGATGTGCGGCTCGGAAGGGGTCACCTGAGTTCTCGTCCCGGTTTGCCCGGAGAGGCACCGACCTGCGCTAGCGGGGAAGTTCTCAGGGAGCCTTTTAAAGGCGTCCCGGCGCGGGATGTCACCTCCGGTGGCTGGAGAACGGCTTTTCCGCTTTCTTCGCGCGCCTGCATCCACAAATTTTCAAATCAGCACACCCAAGACACTTAACTTTTTTTTTTTTTTTCCGCAAAAAGTGAACGTTTCGCAAAATATTCCCTTCCATTATGGTCTGTATTACCTCCAAGAGGTGAAACAGTGGAACTATGCCCACTAGTTCTTTCCAATTTCCTGTAGTGTCTTCACTTACTGAAGTGAAGATCTAGAATCTAGGTGGTTCTAGAATCATAGAATCATTAAGGTTGGAAAAGACCTCCCAAGATTATTCGGTCCAACATTTGGCCGAACACTACCATGCCCCCTGAATTTAAGCTGCATTGCCAACATGCCCCCTTAACTTATTAAATGACCCACCCTGCCCCACATGCACCAGCCATGCCCCATTTTCTCATGTTTCATTCCCAGACACACCTTACCCTCAACCAGTGCTCCTAGCAGACAGTGTGCCCAGGCTGACACTGCTGAGTCAGGCAGATAAGGATTCTATTCCTTGGGAACCTTCCATGTTTCCACCTCTAGCAGGTACACGAACAAGTTGTTCTATCAAATCTGCAGCCCTACTGAAAAATGCCCCTGGTCTGACCCCAGCTCAATCACAGTCGATGGCTGAGGGGTGATACTGTTGCATGTTTAACAAGGGCATCTTCCATTCTGGCATGTTTTCCATCAAAAGCATAAAATCTGCTCCATTTGGCATTGGAGAAGCCTTCATTAAGCTACTGGATGCAATTTTGGGCACTAGACCTCAGGAAAGATACCACATGGAGAGAATCCATAGGAAACTGGGCAACAAAACCTGAAAAATGCGGTCGGAAAAATGAGTCCTTCTACAAAGTCTGGCTTTTGTTTTGTCAGAGGGAAAAGTAGGGGAAGAGGACATGGCATTGGCGACCTGATACACAAACGATCACAGAAGATTGCTCGTCCTCTGCAGAGAGGGTAACAAACTTTTATCTTTAGCAAATATTAAATTTAATCTAGATAATTTGGGATCAATAAATTTTGTGGTAAGGAAATCCCACAGTAGCTTACCCAGGGGTACAAGAATCTTTTTAACAGATGAGAAAGACTTCTTTTAGCAAGTATTTTAGTCTTGCATTTTTGCTCAGCATTCAAGACCTAAAAGCCTTTCAAAGTCTTCATTATGGTCCTACCAACCCAGACAGGAGCAGGGGTTTCCGGGAAAATTTCATGTTCTTCTGCAGAACCTCAGAACTTCTTCAAATTTCACCCAGATGTTCGGTTCTGATACTGTGGACTGCCCTTAAGCAGTCAGCCATCAGTGTCCAACTTTGTGCACAGGGTGAAAGCAGGTGAAAGCTGTGCTCAGCATGCCCTGGCCACAGCAGGTGTAGCAGCACCCTGCTGGCTGGGTGAGCTGTATCCTCAAAGAGAAGCAGGGAGAAACACAAAGCTCTCCCTACTGCACAATTCATCCCCAGTGTTCTTCAGGAGAGTTTTCTGTGGCTTTCCTCTGCCATGGTCTCTGCCATCTTCAGCTAACTACGCATCATGTGAGGGTATCCCATGGCAGGAGTCACTGCCTTGTGCACAACTGAGGCACATCCAAGGGCCAAAGCAGGGAAGAGGCTGATGAGGAAGAACAATAGGTGAGGGGTGAGGGAAAAGTTCAGATACAAAGAAAGTGCAGGCAGAAAGTCAACATGTTTATAGTTCAAAGTAAAGGCTTGATTTTTTTTGTATGTATGGGAATGGTAGCAACTACTTTGGTTTCAAGGATCCTGCAAGATGGAGAGAAGAAACATGGGCATGATGTTACAGCATAAGGAAAGAAAAGCAATAAATAAAAAAACCCCAGCAAAATGATGACGGCAAAAATAGAGAGTCCTTAGAGCACACCTTTAAAGAGAAAGAACAGCAAAATCTGGAGTATAAAAGGAGACATGTAGATGTAGTAGAGCTAGCCAGGATCCCAGGAGCAGAAACAGAGCACAGTCAAACTGAAAGAGTAAAACAGACAGTGCATGGGCTAATGCATGGTACACTTCAGAATTCATTTTCATGTATTGGTTCTTTCACCATCTGAGTTTCTAGTAGCTCATTACTCTCTCAAGGGCGTGGTTGAAATAAAGTAAAGCTAAACTATTAACAGTTAAATCCTATCTTGCTTCTTTGTGTGTTGTTTCTCTTTTTGAAGGAAAGGGTCTGGCTTAATGCATGAGAAAGGTTAGAAGTTTTCAAGAAGCAAGGAAAACACTGTTACACTCAGAAGGAGACTTTAACTGAACTGCAATAAACCCAGAAAAAACAACATCTATTTTTACATAAGAATAGAAAATAAATCCTTACCGCAGTTTTACGTCTGTAAAAAGATTTTAAAAGCTAGTCCCAAAATTGTGCACCAGCCATGTGGGATGGCCAGGAGACAAGGCCCATATCATCTTGAATGGGAGGGTCCTGTGTTCCTGTCTTCAGGGAGTGGAGCTGTGCTGCAGCTGTGAGATGGCTGGTGGAAAATCTTCAAATAAAAACCATAGGGTTCATCTGAACAGCAACTTTGCTGCCCATAAACTGAAATCTGCAGAAAATACTGCAGGAGAAGAGATGTGTTGTTTTTTTTTCTTTAAACACAATTCTGTGGCAGATATTTCAGTTTGCAGTGGGACCTATTAAATGTGCAGTTCATTTGCTGGAGCTAAAGGAAGGAACATAAAGAAAGTGGAAAGTAAAATGTACATAAGTGTACAGAGAGCTACATAAAGGAAGCTAATTGCAGGCCCAAGGACTTCTGTAGGTCTATAAAAAACATTGCTGCCTAAAGGAATGTCATTCATCCAGGTATCTGTTGCAGAGAAAATACCCTGAAGAACTCATAGGCTTAGGAGATACTATAATTAAGGCTGGTGTGCAGCTGAGATTTATTTTTCCTTGTGAGTATGGTTCTATGGTACTATACTGTTATCCTTGTGAATATGGTCTTTATTTGTGTGATGATAAGCAATTTTACCCACACAGTGTCATTTAGGGAAAAGGCTGCATTTGTCCTGAAAATAATGTGTGATGAGAATTGCTTTCTTTGGGATTCTGACTTACTGCAGTGTTGTAGTGGAAGCAATAACAGAAGCTTTGCCTTGATGTTAAAATGGTTAAATCTGACTTGAAGACCTGCTTTCCAATATGATTTCTCCCATGAAGAAGATTCTGGACAATGTTACAGTGGAGACTGCAAAACATTCCTAAATGAAAAAAAACTATCTCTAAGAAAGATTGTAATAGGAATTGATAGTAAATCAGTGTGTAGCCTTGCATATGGAATAATTATGAGGGCAGTAAATACTCAACAAATACTTACTCCATGAGACTTGCCTGCCCTTCATACTGGTTGAAGAACTGTGCAGGAAAAATGTCCACATAAAAAAAGACCACATCATTATGCATACATGTAGGGGGTAGAGCTGACATTATACAAACCCCCACGCTTTGCTAATTATTAACCTTTAAGTAATTAATTTCCTAAATTTTCGAGCTTGATTTCACAAGCATGCAAGAAAGGGAAGGGAAGGATGAGACTGTGCTCAATACCACACATCTGGAACACAACCTGCATGAGAGCAAATGGTCATCTGGAGGAAATACTGAGACTGATGGCGTATGTGTTTCCTGCTATCACTGAAAGTGTGACATCCCACAATCCAGGTCATTAAAGAACATGTTAAATAGTGTGGGCCCCAGCATTACCCCTACCAGACACCACTAATGATTGGCCTCCAGCTGGACACTGTGCTCTGGATGAGAACACCCTGGGCCTCACACTTCAGTCACTTTTCACTCCACTTAACACAGCCTACACTTCATCCATTTTTTCATGAGGGCATTACTGGAGATTGCCAAAAGCCTTAATGAAGTCAAGATAAATATCATCCACTGCTCCATCCTCATCCACTGAACTAATCTTACTGTAGAAGGCTATCATGTTGGTCAAGCCTATCCTTGTCTTCCTAAGTCCAAACTGACTACTCCAAACCATCTTTCTGTGTTTGGAAATGGTTTCTGGGATAATTTGTTCCATTACCTTCTTTTAAGGGAGTGAGGTGAGGCTGACAGACCTGCAGTTCCCCAATCCTCCTTCTTGCCTTTCTGAAAGACAGAATTGATAATTACTTTTTTCTTGTTGTCAGGAACCTCTCCCATTCTCCATGACCTTTCACAGATTATCAACAGTGGCCTCAGAGTGACATTGGGCAGCTCCCTCTGCACTTGTGGGTACATCCTGTCAGATCCCATGAACATGTGTATATTTCAGTTGTTTAGATGTTCCCCAGCTTGGTCCTCCTCTGCCTAGAGTAAATCCTCTTTTCTCTAGACCTTCCCACTGGTGTCTCAGAAAGCTGAGACTCCTGAAGGCAACTCTTTTCAGTGAAGGCTGAAGCAAGGGAGGCATTCTGTACCTCAGCCTGTTCCGTGCCCTTTGTCACCACGTCCCTTTCTCCTTTCAGCACAGGACCTGTATTTTCCCTCATCTTCCCTTTGTTGTTGACATTCTTAGAGAAGCTCTTCTTCTTGCTTTCCACATCCCTTTCCAGATTCAGCTTCACAAGGGTTTTGACTTTCCTAATCCCCTCCATGAATGCTTGGACAGCATCTCCATATTGTTGTCAGGTCACTTGTCACTTCTTCCACCTCTTGCATTTTTCCTTTGAGTTTTGTCAGGAGCTCCTTGTTCACTTATGCCAGCCTCTTGTTGCCTTTGCTGGATTTCTGGCTTATTAGGGTAGACCCATCTTTAAGGTGGAGGAGGTCATCCCTGAAAAGCAAGTGATCTTCTGGTCTCCTCTCCAGGACAGTCTCCCATGGGATCCTTCCAGTCAGATAACAGAAAAAGCCAATGTCTGCTCTCTTTCAGTCTGGGTTGTGATGCTGCTTTTTGCCTTGCTCCCTCCACTGGTGATTGCCATCTTAGGATGACATCTTCTGAATCTCTGCTGAACAGTTGTGAGCTGAGATGTTTAGTATTTTTACTTTCAGAAAGAAAAAATTTCAGAAAAATTGTATTCAATTCATCCTTGACCAGATTTCAAGGCTTTGTTTCAAAGAAAAGCCTGACATTTTTTAAAGACAGTTTGTTTTCCTTTGCCTTGATTCTCAAGTGGTTTCTATGTGACATTTCAGACCAAATTATTTAGCTTCTAGAAGGTTGAAAACCTGTGTCCCATAATAAGAAATGCTGGATAACCTTAAGTATAGGCTACCAGAGAGCCTACCCACCCAGAGAGTAATATACAGGCATCCCTTCTAGGGAGCTTTTTTACAATAAACATAAATGCTTAAAAACCTGAGCAGTTTCAGTTTCATGAATCACATCTACACTTCTAAAATTTACAGGGATTATTATTATGCTTTCCAGGATATAGACCAAATTTTACAAAACAGAGAAATGAAACTAAAACTAAATTGACGTCCTTAGTCTGTAAATTCTTCTAAGAATGTGATCTGAGAATTTAGAAGTGAAGTGACTGTTACGAGCAGCGTGTGATCTAGTTACTGCATGCATTTTCTTAACAGTTTCTGGAAAAATTTAAAGGATTATAATCCCTTAATTTTTGAAAGGCATCAGCCTTGAATGTCCTTACCATAAAATTATTTATACATAAACACGGGGGTTTTTTATTAATGAGCCATCCCTCCTATTTCAAGGGTTTCAGAGAAAGCAGGTGACCACCTAACTAGAGCAAGGACATACAGTTACAGAGCATCAATTTGTAGCGTCTCCTCATTATTCCTGTGTAACATCCATTAAACCTAATTATCAAAAGAACTGTATGGTGAAGAAATGATTGCCTGGTTCAGATGAGTTTACTTTTCAGGGTTAATGATTTTTTTTTTAACCCTAGGCAAGGTTATCACAATCTGTTGATGTTTCAAAAGAATTTCAATTCTTTGTGTGTAGCCATGTATTTATGATTTTAAAAATCCTGTATACATCTATAAATTTATTAATGTCTTCTTTTTCTATACTTCATTACCTACATATGTTGATAAACATACAGTTTTGATTTGCAGCAAATGTTGCTTATGAAAATAAAGCAAAAATCATGCGTGCATTATAAATTCTGTATGTCAGCATAGTTCTGCTTTGGGGAGGATTTTAGTGAGCAATGTTGAGCCTGACCATCTGCTTGATGAGATGGAAGGGCACCATGCCCCTATCATGAGAAGACAGAACGTACACTTGACCTTATGCAGGCTATCACAAGGTGACTTTAAGTGTCTGTGTGTTGCAGGATTAGGGGATTGGCTACATCCCCAGCTAGACTGCTGGTCCTTCTGCTGCAAGTTTCTGCCTTTCCCTTTGTGAGATTACTGCACACCTCACAGTTCTTGTCCTCTGAGAACATGGCCCAGTGCAGGGGGTTACACTAGGAGTGAGAAGAGACATCGGGTCTGCTCCTCTCTGTGCAGTTCCAGTCCCTTTTGTCAGTTCAGTCCAGCTCTGCATAAAGAGTTAATGTCCACAGCAGCCTCCTGCACCATGTCCTGACACAGTGATCAATTGAAACCTTGTTCCTCTTGATCAAGTGCTATTTAAAACACAAAGCAATTTAATGTAAAGCTTCTCTCAAGCCATCTAACCTCTTAAGTCTACTCCTCAGACCTTCAATCTTAAAGTTGTTTCAGCCTTTGTATAACTGAACCATTTGCCACCCAAAGGAACAAACAATCCCCTTGCAATAATCAAGACTAAACAACTGTTTGTGAAGAGACTCTGCACCCAGAGGGGACTGCTCCACCTCATCTCCTTGGCCTCTAGAGTATGTAGATGTCTGTGGGGCAGCTACTCATGCAGGCACTGAACCTCTGAAGCTCTGAACTTCATGAGAACAACTGGTTTCAAAAAGTTTTTGAGATGAAGTGTATAATATCGTCTATATATGGTTTATTAATTTTTGTATATTTTTTATTAAAAGTTTTTGTTTCAAATAACAAGTTGTTTAGTGACTTTTGGGGGGAGTTACAGTGTTAGGGCATTCTGATTAGGAATCTGTTTGAAAGTTCTGGAGTTTTCTCTGGTTTTTCACACTAGACCAAGTGCTTCAGCCCAGGGTTTTGGTTCAATTACTTGAAATCATTTGCTGAGGGATTGTTCTTAGAGTGGTCTGGCTGGCAGTGGAACAACTGCCTTGGAAGGTGCCCACAGCTCGTGCATTTTGCAAGGGCAGAGACACATGTTCAAACCCGTGTTCTAAAGTAAGAATAACACAAATTTGAACCCAGGCCTCTGACATCCTTTGTTGTGGACAAACAATCAGAGAAAACTACAGTTTCTGCTCAGTAACTTGCTGTGAAGAACTGGAGTAAGAGCCTCTCTGAAGCTTCCTGCTCATTTTAGTTTTATTGTGGTTTTTTTGAGTGTGTAAGACCAGTTCTTAACTTTGTGTGTCTGTCTCTCTCCACTCAGTGGACAGGAAGAGCTGGAGTGTTTGGTTCAGACCCCTAGGTTTCACTAGGAGGCTGGGAATGCTGGCCAAGCACACAGCTGCCTGGTGGAGCCTGGGCTGTGGATGAGCTTAGGCTGCTGGCAGAGGATGAGGCAGAGTACCAATGGCCAAGTGGCTGGGAGACTGTTTCCTCCCCTGAGTCAGGACCTACAAGACAGGCGCCACAATACTCAATTTATATCCCCTCCATCAATCTAGCTTGAAATTATCTCCAATTAAGAGGATACACGAGCAGAACTACTTGACTAGGGCGCCGTCTCTTCTGTAACTAGAAGACTTTCATCTCTGTGTACACAAGGTCTCCTTTATACTTCTTTAAAGTGTAAGTGGGCTTACTGTAGGAAAGTTATACTAGTGGAATGTCTTAATTCAATCCAGGCTTGTTAAGTCTCTTTTCCACAGTCATCCAGATCAGATAAATTGCATGCTGTATTTACTTTTTTGAGTAGTTGCCTAAAATGTCCAGGCACTGAGGCTGTTTCTCATAACGTGCTGACTTTTGGAACGGACTCTTTATTTACAGGCTTTGGCAAAATGGTTAGATTTATTATTTATTAACCAGAAAACCAACAACCCTTTCTCTTAGAAAGGTGCAGAGCTGCATGAAGTGTACTGTGCTATCAAAATTACAAGTTTTGTTCTGGATTTTTTCATAATTCCTATTATCTGTGGTTTGATAGATGCAGTAATTACCATTTCTGGAGAAGGAAATTCTGTCCTTCCTTCTCTTTTGCTTTCAAACTTCCCTAACACTTCAGGAACTCTTTTTGCATCAAGAATATTTGTAAAGTTTGCTTTGAGATCACAGTTAAGATTTTTATTTGCCTTGTCAAAAGGCATTTCTTTACTGTGTTAATAATCTTCTTTCTGAAATAAATCCACTTTTCACCTCACACTGGGTTCCCATAAGTAAAGTTATGCTCATCTTTATCTTCCTCTTTAGTATGCCTGGCTATTATATCAGTTACTATTTTTCTTTGGTTTGAATTGATTTGCCAGTATAGCTTTTACAGGAATATGGCCTTACTTCTTCAATACCTGCCAGCTTGTCCAAAATCTCATACTTCATCTTCACAGTAGTGTAGCTGCAAGAAATGCACTTTGGAGGCATCATAAGTATTTACAACAAATAATAATACTTTCAAATAATGCTTCTATATTATTTCAGCATATAAGAGCTTCAGAAACTCATTCTATTTAGCCTACTGCGGAAACCAAGTTAGCAAGACCCCAAGGTTTCCACAGGTGGTCAAAACTACTCCTGTGGGACTATCCTCTGTCTTCCCTGGTGTTAATGTGCCACGATGCTGATGAAGATATTTGTCAGTTCCTGTTTTCTGACTTGTGGCCTCTTGTTTTGTCTGGAGCTCTTCAAATTAGGTGCTTCTTGGAGACACATGAACATGGGGTACAGGCAGAGCAATCCAGCATTGCTCCAGCAGTTCAGGCTTGAGTGCTGAGCTGAGGAGCCTCTGCTCTGGGGCTGTAGTTACACGCACAACTTGAGCAGGCAGAAGCTGTCACTGCCAACAGCAGAAGCAGTCCTGCCTTTCACTTATCAATTGTTCCTGTTCCTGTGCTACCCCTCCCTTTGCTTGTGGCTGGGGAGCTGATCTGAGCTAGAGCCAACTTTTACTTGGGCTGGGTTAGCCTTAGCTTGTATCGGTTCCTGATCTGTTTCACTGTAGTGCTGAAGAGAATTTTTCTTGTGCTGACACAAGGGTGGAAACAACGTGGAGAAAGGGATGATCCAGGTGCATGGGAAAAAGGGAGCTGAGGTGACACTGGCCAAAAGAGTTCATGGAACTCCAGACTTTTTCTCCACTCTGCTTTGCAGAAGTTCAGTTAATGAGGCCGGTGAGTTGAATTTTTGCTGTTTTGCCATGTTCCTCATCCATTTCTGTACAACAGGTGACTCACACAACTTCCCATTCCTCTGGGCTTTTCTTGCCTACCCCTCCTGCTTTCCAAGGTGGGACCAAGGTCAGTGGAGCCGTGTGGGTCCCAGCTGCCTGCATCCCAGGCAGGAGAGTGGAGTCTGGTGGCCAAAGAGAAAACTGCAGCCAGCGAGTCCTCCTCACCTGCCACCGCAGGGTTCCACAGGCAGCTTCTGCTCCACCTGCACAGCAGCCCCGCGCAGGTTTCCTCTCGGCTGAGCCACAGCTGGACAAGCTGCTCAGCACTGCACTAACAGCAGCTTGGGTTCTCCTGGAAGGGATCTTAACAAGGGCTGATGCTTTCTCTTTTTGCCGTGGCCCTGGGCTGTTTGGTTTGCTCGAGGGTGGCTGCAGATGCATTTCCTCAGACCTGGCAGAAAAAGCTGATTGAGTAGAGCCCAGCTTGCATTGTCCCACCCCCCAGGAGTGTTCTGCATAAAATGCACGTGGGGCTGATACCATCTGCCCCCAAACTCGAGGGAAGAACCAGCTGCAGATGCAGCTGGAAGAACCAGCTCCAGGAGCAGCTGTTGATCAGTCTCTTACTCTCAGCTTTAATACACACCTGTCCCTGCCAGGGTCCTGCCTGCCTACTTTTCTTATTATTAACTTAGGTTGGCTTTTCTCAGAACCTCCTTCCACCAAACCATACCATTTCCTGCCACCATTACACTGCACTTGGCTTTGCTTTGATCTCGCCAGTCTTTGGCTTTTTAAAATAAAAATAATGTCTTTATAACCAACTATCATTGCACTCCATGGTTACCATCACAAGAACAAGGACCATAAATACTGGAATAGTTGGCTCTTGAGGTTGTGATTGATAGTGGTGAGCTGGGAGAGACTCTGAGTAATATCACAGAGGTGGGCAAAGCTTTCTCCCTTTCTTTGGAGAACTTCCATATGCATATGTGAGGATGCAATGGTGTGGCTGTCAAAGTCTTATAAAAAGATGAAGCCTGTAGAATTGATAGTTGTGAGATAAGACACTAATGTGAATTGTTCTGTACTTCTAGTAGGGAGCAGTGACTCTTGAAATGCACTCCTTCCCCACAAGGAAAACCTCTTGTCAGGTTTTCTGGCTCCTTTGTGTCCCCATGTTTCAGCACAATGTGATCATGCATGAAGATTTTAGCATTCAGTTCTCAAAATGATCAATCTTGCTATGGAGCTTTAAAAAAACTCAGAGATTCAAGTCCATGAGAATCTCATTAGCCAGACATCAATATTCTGAGACTAACGAGAGTAGCTGTTGGAAGATGTGTACAGTTGTAAAGGATATTATTATTATTTATAAAGGTTTACAAATGGGAAATGGTTCTCTGATTCTAGCTCTTTTATTCTTTTAATTTTCTTAAAGTATCTTTTTCTTTTTAAGTGAGAACAAAGATAATTTTTGTCTCAGATTTAAACTGTAAACTTAGCAGAATAGAAAATAGAGGCTTGTGCTGTTTTTCATAAACAATTTTATCATTTCAATTTCAGAAAATTTTATGATGCAGGTTAATTTAGCTGTGCTGGGGTATAAAGGCTTTCTTGTTTTGGTCCCTAATTCACTTTTGTGTCTGACTCATCTGGGAAGATCTTGTCTTTCTGGGAAAGAGATGACAGCAAATCAGTTGGGAAACAAGCAGATTTCTTCAGATCTCACATTCTTCTGATTTTGCAGAAAGCCTTCTCTGAGCTTGTGAGACAAATGGGAAACCTTAGGAGCTTGGAAACTTTGGAGACTGTTGCACTGAGATTAGTGAGATCTTCATGAACTAGTCAACCACTTCATCAATGTTGTTTCAAATGTTATGTCTCTTTGCATTCCAGGAAACACCATGGGTAAATATGCAATCTCTCAGAAAGAGACAAAATCTCATTTTTGAGGTAAAGGGCAGCAAAAACAACAGGATAATTACATGCTCCTGATTCACCCAAGGGGGAGCACTACCGAAACACACAAAAAGCCTGAGGAACGTTATAAAATGTGCTGTCTTAGTATTGTTTCCTTGATCTAAAGACTGCCAGAAGCCTCTGAAAGGCTGCCATGGTGCTGCACAATGAGCCAAGCATTGTGCACAGGTGCCTTACAGGTTCACATGCTGGTGATAGAAGATGCTGCTGTTAATTTAGCAGAGAGCTGTAGAAGCAGAGAAGGCTGCCAGGACACGTGGTGCAGGTCAGTCTCCTCCTTGGAGCTGAGCTATTGCCTGACTAGATCAAGTCAGATGTGACCTTGAAATGGAAGTGTCGTGAGAGACAGGAAGAACAATCCCCTGATTATTAACTCCCCAATAACAAATTGTAGATTGTAGATTTTGTTTTTCTTCCACATGCACTGGTCAGAACCTTAGCCACACACTCTTCCTCTGTTCACTTACAGCTCTCTGTTCCCTTCCAATAAAGCTCTATTCACCTACCAAAACACCTCCATGCAAAATAACAACTGACAAACAAAAAGCTACATATCCAGGTTTTCTCAGCTGTTTCTCAAAATCCCTTTCCACCCACTGCAGGTTGAATATAATTTTAAATTATTGTGTACTTAAGGAAGCAAGGATTGCTACCAAGAAAACACTTAGGAACTTAATAACTAAGTGCTAACTAAGCTTTTTTAGCAACTAGGTTTCCTGGGTGGAAAAGGGTTTCCTGGGTTTCCTAGGCTGACTGTGATTTAAAGTTAAACAAAATCGTCTGTGCTAGTACGAGGTCAGTGAATAATTCTGTGACTACTGATTTCACAGGAATGACAGCAGAGTGTGTTAATAAAGTGAATGCTGAGCAAAACACTTGCTTCTGCCTGCTGTTGAGGCTCTTTGTCTAAACCAGGGCTGTCTGTTTCAAGTGCATCTTCTTGTGCTCATCGAAATTATAACAAGTTAAAACTGTCACTGCACCTGCTCACTCCTAGGCATCTGAAGACAATGTTAAAGTGAAGTGACCTTTCATCCACAATTAACTGGTTACATCAGACTGACATAGAAGCATTAATGGTTTCAACTGGCATGTAAATGAGAGGAATAGCAGAAGTAACCCTACTGTTAAGAGATATGGAATGGGGTGCAGGCTAAGGAACAAAAATCATCCTGTTCCTGAATTTTGATATTTCCTCATATTTTGTTTCAGCAGGACCCATTTACATTCAGATGATGCATATCTTGAGATCCTTTGGCACCAAGTGTGCAATGTTAACTGTCTGGATAGGGTACATTTGAAAAATAAGGGTTGAAGGGTGTTGGGAAATGAAGTGTTATTTCTTCTCCCCCCTCCAGAACTGGCTAGAGGTGGGCCAGAATAAGGTAGAATGAGATGTGTGTGTGTGTCTATTCAATGTTCTGTACTCACAAACTGTTCCATTGCATACTTATTTCCCTGGGTTTTGTCTAAGTTACAGTTTTGCTGAGGAAGAGCTTAATTTTTGTGTGCTATTGGATCATGTGGTGTTGCATCTTAGGCTTGAATTTAAAAAAATGGCCTCATTTGTGCATTCTTCTGTAAGAAAGAGAGAAATAAACTAAGAAACCTAGATGCAAAAATCTCAAGTGAGATTATCTGTCCAGAGACTTACGTGTTACTAAAAAATTAAAGAGCATCAGGGAACTCTTCTGAACCTTGTTGTTTTGGGTTTTTTTAAAACTTTTAAATTATTAGAATAGTTGCTGGCATGGTTATGGTCCAGACTAACTAGCATTATCCCAAACCAGTTCTGGGCATAGTTCAGGAATTGTTGCAGGCCCAGGATTATTCCTAGTTAAACCATTTGAATGTGGCCATTCTTTTTTGGAAGATGTTATGGATTGTTAATTTTGACTGATATCTCCTACTAGTTCATTCAATGAGTCATATTTTATTAGAATACTACACTGCAATTCCTAGAAAGAAATTTAAATTATATTTTAATATCAAAAGAGCTGGAACATTCCCCACTTTTTGGACAATTTATTCCTCTAAATCATTTGGACTTACTGTCTGTGTCGAAGCACATGGCTCCAATTTCCAGTTACTGGTTGTAATTTTAATTTTCTTTTCAGTACTTTCTTCTTCAGAAGATACTTATACACTGTATTCAAACATGATTTTTATAACAGATTGCATTTTTCGGGTCTCTGTTCTTAAGGCTCTTTCTATAGCTCTGTAATAAATACTGCTGCTCTCTTCCATATCAACACCCATTTTTATCATCCTTTTAAATAATGATAGCTAATGCAGTTTTCACAGAATCATAGAATGATTTGGGTTTGAAGAGATTTTAAAGATCATCTAGTTCTAATGCCCCTGCCCTGGCCAGGGACACTTCCACTAGACCAGGTTGCTCAAAGCCCCATCCAACCTGGTCTTGAACACTTCCCAGGGATGGGGCATCCACAGCTTCTCTGGGCAACCTGTTCCAGTCTCATCACCCTTGCAATAAAGAATTTCTGTCTAATATCTGCTTTAAATCTGGCAAAAAGTCCCTCCCCCTCTTGTAGGCCCCTTTGTGTACTGGAATGCTGCCATAAGGTCTGCAGTTGTGCAGATTTCTATTGCTCTCATTCTCAGCTCTCTCTCCTTCCTACCATTTCTCTCTGCATTATTTTCCAAGCCATGCTGAACCTCAGCATTGCACTCACTGGAGGCTTTGTTCATCTTCAGTTTCCTGCAGTTCCTCCCAGAGTCACCTCTGTCCAGTCCACATCCTCCCATGCTGCAGGCAGAGCCTCTGTTCCTGTGAAATTGCACGTTTAGCCACAAGTTGTTTGCAAAGGTGTGGGTCATCCCAGAATGACTCAGATCACTCTGTATGAGGGCCCTGTCCCTTCAAGTGACTCTAACCAGTCAAAACTTTGTTGTCCACAGATCTTATGGGGAGTGGTACTTACAGCCTCAGAACCATTTTTCTTTCTTCATTTAATAATACCCACAAACATAATAAAAATGTCAGACCAAAAATGCCCTGAAAAAAATCTCTTACTGCCACAGCAATTTATTGACCTTTATTTCCATTTTTGAAAATTTATTTCATTTTTATCCTACATTGGGTTGCTATCTCTTCATCCCTTTTCCATTTATTAAACCTTTACTTGACTACTCTCCATTTTTTGCTAATATGGGTTTTTTCTTTAAAAATCATTATTAATAAAATCATAGAATCATAAAAGTTGGAAAAGACCTCCAAGATCATCAAGTCCATTCTTCATTCAGCATATATTTTAAGAGCTACTACAAATCCTATGCTTAGTGATGACATTCAAGCTTCAGCATCGTATTTTTTGGGGCAGATTTCTCCAGGTATGAATGATTTCCTAAGATTAAAAAAGCCTTAGTAAGGGAAAGTCCTGAGCCAGTTTCACTGTGAACTGTAAGGGAAAAATGTCAAAATGGAGCTATCTGGCAATGAAAATAGTATTTGAAAATGCAGACAGTACATTAGAGAAATTTCTGCCTTTTACTAAGTATTCATCTAATTCTAAAAAGCAATGTATTAGAAAGCAAAACCCCCATGATTTAATCTAGGTAACAGTTGATGATTGCGACTGGTTGCAAATCTGGAGTAAAGTAGAGGCTGAAACACTTTTCCTCATGTGTTCTG
This sequence comes from Rhipidura dahli, assembly GCA_013399225.1. NCBI lineage: Eukaryota > Metazoa > Chordata > Aves > Passeriformes > Rhipiduridae > Rhipidura > Rhipidura dahli. Next base: position 805,495 of record VXAC01000333.1, on the reverse strand, counting down.
ATGCACCACAGAGCAGAGCCCTCCACGATGTTCAATGTTCTCAAGTTTCCCTAGGCTAAAGATATATACATAGTTTATAGAGTCAAAATAAACAATTAGCACAACTTTTAAAAAATGGCTAATATGTTTCCATTTGTTATTAGCCCAGATGGCCAATTATTTGCTGAGAAGCCTGCTAACCATCCCGAAGTTCCTACTGTTATGCCCCTGACTGTGTAAACCATACAACATTCAGTGCTATTTACAAGAGATTTTACACTTTAGCTGTTAAATAGGCTCTTGAAATATTTGCTTGGAGTAATAAGTACTTTCCAGACTGTAGTTTCTAGCTTTTCCTGTTCACAGTCTTGAATTCTGAAGGGAACTTCAAGTGCTAGAAGGTGTTCAGTTTTACTTGTCAGCCCTAAGTAACTGGGACTATCTCCTAAGTTACAGAAATTTACACTGTATAAGCAGCAAGCAAAACAATCTTCAAATACAGTCACATACTTAGGAAATAATTGCTATAATCATCCTATATTTATGCTATAAATAATTGGTCTTTCCTTATAGCTATGAAGCAGTAGCTGGGTTTTCCTTGTGCTCAGGCTTCTCAGGCTGATTAACCCCAAAGATGATGTCAGAAACTAGAAAGTTATTCAGTGATGCCCAGGACAGCCTCAGACACGTTGCAGAGGTACAGAATGGTTTGTTTATCTACAGGGAATATCCCTGCCAGTAAAACTATTGCAATTTGCAGATGTTATACAACAGAGAGTCAGCACCTACTGAAAGGACCACACTTTTCAGAACAGTGTGTTTTTTGGCTCCATAGCTTGTTTCAGAGTTCTTAGAGAGCCATAATAACTTGACATCACAGAAACATTTTAATAACTCGGTGGTTTTAATTTTGTTTTCTTTCCATTACGTCCCCTGGGAATATTAGAATTATCTGTGTGTTTTGCACTCTTTGCCACATCCAAAAGTGAAGATGAGCACTATATCTGCAGGGATCTTGAAACAACAAAATTTGGACTTTGTAATATTTTTTCTTTTCTATTTCATGGTACCAGCATGTGTGAGAAACCAAAGAAACAGTTTGAGCAAAGAGTCAGCTCTTAATTATCTGCACACCCAACCTGAGCTGAATTAGGCAGAGGCAAATTAGAATGGGAGTTGCAACATGAGGTCATAATTTACCATACTGTAAATACTAGCACAGGCTAGTTTTAACCTTCCAGAAGTCTAATGTAAAACTCTGGGATGTTTTTACCAACCTGCCCTGCCACTCCTATGACCAGAAAAATCTTGCAGGAGGAAGATTTGAAAAGAGGACAAACAACCTTGCTCTTCCCTTACCTTCCCTAGAGTCAAAACTACAGTGTAAGGACACATGGAGGAGTTGGCAAACCCAACAGAAAGAGGAATCAGGGACTGCTCAGAGTTAATACACCTTCAGCAGTGCTAATTCTGTTACACTCTATTGTTTTCTTCTGGACATCACAGGAGTAAGAGAGCCTTGTGGGGAGAGTCAGGCCATGACAGCACAGTCATGGAAGCTCCTCCAAGGTGGCTGAGGAGAGGGCTTTGCCTGCAGACATGGGAGTTCAGGGCTGAAGTCCTGAGTATTGCTGTGTTTCAGATACTGTCCCACTGCCTCACCCTTTCCCTGGTCCCACAGCATGGTTGTGGAGAAAATGCTTCCCCCTGGTAGACAGTGGAGCAGCAGAGCTGAAACCATTCTTTGCCCTCTTCAAGCCGAACAAATGGCTGCATCCCTCTGTTTACATGGCAGATATAAACTGCACTCCTCTATGGTTTGAATTTAAACCAAAATCATTACATTGCTTGGTTTCAAGAAGTCAGGAAGCTCCCTCTAAAAAATTGAATCCCAGGCCCCTAAAATCAGTAGTGATGTTTGAAAAACCCACATAGCTGGAATATGTTGCCCACAGTGGCACAGAGCAGCAATCTGTAAGACATTATCTGCAGGCTAGCTCGGGAAGATAAATTCAGGTTAGATCAGAAGCCTAAATGCTTCCTTAGAGGGATAACTCAGGCAAGCTACAGACATCAGTGGGAACTACAGGAGCTATGTAATGGTGATCCCCCTCACTGTCAGCCTTGCCCATGCATGGGATGGCAAAGGAGACCTTTCATTAACTGCATAGGAGGCTGGCACTACAGCAGATCCATATCATGCCCTGTCATGAAGAATGCAATTTGTCAGTTCCTGTGTAGCAAATTACGATGATATCTGGTTAAGAACACGTTTGCAAGCAGTCAGCTGGCAAGTGCATTGTGCACTGGCCCATCTGTTACCCCAGAAATTGGGTCATCCACTTCAGGAGAAGCTGTTTTGCCCATGCAGTGACAGAAGCAATGGCCTCATGTACAGAAAGCCTGCACTGGACCAAGGATTCTAACAATGGGTTACAAGAAAGAAAATATTCCTATGGAACCAGCTGGAAATGGCAGACCCCCATTAGGCACGTGTTCAAAGGAGGCTCTGGAGCAGGTCTAACTGCACCTCAGAAATGACGCTGAAGGAAAACACAGAAAAAAGTTCTGGGAGTTATCATCACCAAGGGGATGGCAACCTGCCAAAGAGAAGGTTGCCAGGACCAGCTGTCTTCTTGCCCAGTGCCACAGATCACCAGCTTCAGCACCCTTCTGTTAATACCTGATGCTCTCCATGTGAAAAAATGGTACTGGGGAGGTACTGGAAGGTTTTCTTAATTTGTAGGTTGACATTCTTGTTTTGGAATTTCCTATTTAATAAGAGTTAATAACAGAGTTGGTTTCTGATTTAAAGATAATCATGATTGTGGTTACAAATATTACAAAGTTATAACTTCTATTTTACCCATTCATGACAGGAGAATCAGTCCTTCCTCTACTTAAGTATTCATTTTTCACCTCTCTGTCTGTCTCTCAGGACAATTATCCATTAAAACAACTTCAATAGCATTCTAACACTTTTCTATCCATAACAATTTTAAAAGCTGGAGAATCTGCCTTTCTTAAGGTTAGGTTCTAGTCTGAACAAGAACTACTTGTCACAAAAAGCTTATTTTACCTCATCAGATGGATTGTTCCCCCCAGTCTTTAACCCCTAAACCTTTTAATTTTCTGAGACAAGCTCCATTACCATGTGTGCAGAATGAGCTTCTGAGAGTTCAGGTGTCCATGATGCCTTGGCCACTTCCACAGTACAAAGTAATGTAAAAGCTTTCTGCAGTGAAACTCAACAGTTTCTTACTGATACAGATACAGGGAAAACATACAAAGAAAACTGAAAAACTAAGCAAAACTTCTCTTCAAATGTAAAGGAAGCATCTTATGGCTGTAATTTTTGGTGCTTAATCTCTACATATAGTACATATTCTCCAAATATGATTTAGTGGAAAGAAAGCTAAAGAAGGAAAACAAAAGGAAAGACAAATCATTCCAAAATGAAGCTTGTTCAGACTTTGTGACCATCAGGGTCACTTCTGGCCTTATAGGCAGTAAATCTCTACCAGCAACATGTGAGTGAAGCTTTCAGCCATTTCCATCACTTATTTCACATTGGACTTTTAAATTCCCTGAAATATTTAAGAGAATCATCACTTTAACAGGACAACAGTTGCTGAAAATCAGGAGCGTTTGACTTAATCTAGAAGAGTGCATTGCTGCCAATCAACCTTTCTTGGATGAGCTGTAAAATATGCAGTGCCTATTTTTAAATATTCTGCAAAGACAAGCTAATCACATTTCTGCCAGCTTAGGCAAAAGGCTTGTTGCTCTTGGTAAGGGAGTGACTTTTGGAAGAGGAGCTAAACAGTAGGACTGAGGCAGAGAAGGAAATACTCAAACATCTTTCCAAGAGATGCAATCATGTTATACATTTAACATCAAGCCCCTCATTGTGAAGGATCTCTGTGTACTCTTTCATTGCACCATTCTGATGGCACTTGGAGACCCAGGTTTCTGTGCAAAATCTGTTATTTGGATGCCCAGCTTTACAGCAGGACAGATGATTACCTGTTCTTTTATTTCACTGCTAAGAAACCCGGAATTTGTTCACTTAATACTGTAGGCATGGTGCTCTCTCTGAGCAAATGATGAAGCAGACAGTGGTCAACTTCATCTAAATTGTTTTTCTTAACCAAGCCTCCTTTTTAAAACAGAAGTAGCCTCACACTTACGAGACAGCCAGAAGGTGTGCCAGCATCCATGATAACTTTGTAAAATATCTGCTGACATGTGATTGACATGAGACTTTGAATGTGAACATCTCAGTTTCTCTTTCTTAAAAGTATCCACAATTTTTCTTTGATTACCTCAGCTTGAGGCAGCAACAAGGACTGGTAAGTGGCTGCCTTTAAAACAAACATCATCAATGTTTTACAGATTGATCAGCAGGAGTCCTGCCTTTGCCAGTGATGAAAATATACCTAAAGATCTCATTGTTAATTGGGTCATGTTCTTTTGGGTAGGAGTTTACTGGGTGTTGAATCCAGTCCTTTTCCCTACACATATAAATATTACACACATAATAACAATCTCAGCAGTAATATGTTTATTATGTTTATTATCCCTGTGCCAAGCAGCTGCATTCATGGAGGAAGACCCTGTTTTGCTGGATGTTGCACAAGCCCAGAATAAAGCAGGCAGCTCTGGCTGAAGGGGCTAATGATCTAAGTAGGAGGCAGGACTCAAAGCTGGATATAGACCAGCTGGCATAGAAGGCCAAGGAAACAGTAAGACAGCACTAATCAGTGAATATGCTGTGATCTCAGCATAACAAGTCTCTGTTGACAAGCTTTCAGTAGAAAAGCATTTCCCCCTCCCCCTTGAAACAGTAAAAAAAAAAAAAAGTTTTAAGAAGTAATTAAAAAGAGGATAGTATTTTAATCTTGCACCGTTATTGGGGTCAACTCCTAATTGTAACATGGCAAGTTTAGAAGAAAACCTAAGAGTGCTCATTTGAAAATTTAACATGAGGGCTAACGTTTGTCTTGGGGGGGATGAATAGACAATGGGAACCTAGAAAAGGAAGAATGACACGAGAAGGAGCCAAACAGAATATGCAAAAATAAGAGTGATGCATTCAAATAAGTGAATTTGGAAAATACACTTTGCAGGAGCTTTCAGATAGAACAAGAGCTGTATTTGCCAGTGCTGGAGGAAAAAAGTTTCAGTAATCACAACAAGAGACAGTGAGAGAGGGTGGATGAGATTTTAGCTGAGCAGATCTCTACAGGTAGTCACTCAAGCAGAGTAATGAAGTACCACTTTAAAGTAGAAAAAGGAAAAAAAAAAAAGTTAGAAAATCTTTACAACCCAGAATTTCTTGTAATTACATAATTAATATATTGGCCATCTTAAATAACACTCATCATCTTCAAACCATGCTTTTCCCTAATTTATTTTTTTTCCTTCAGACGTTATTTGAAAAGGTTGTGACTGTCCACAACTAGAACAGTAAATGCAAACAATTAAACCTCTTTTACAGTGTGCTGAGGGACAAAGTGTTCAGTTAGCACTGGCATTACTGGATATCTTATTCAGGCTACACATGGTGACGAGCACTGTTACCCGATAGCATTGGTGGACAAAAAACTTTGTAGATCTTGGCTCTCTAAATCCATGCACCATAACTGAATGATTCCTGCCATGTAATCGAATCTTTTTCCTGAGACTTTTAGCTACAGTTGAAAGGGCTTGTTTGATTATACCAGTTTCTTTTGTCCTTCTATAAAAATGTAGTGTTAAACCTACAGCTTCAAAAACACTGAAATATCTTTCTGCTAACTCTATGTCTTGACTGGTTTCAACACTTTTTTTCAACCCCCACCTATTATAATTACTGCAAAAAGTATTTCTGGGCAAAAA
>VXAC01000333.1:678878-790176 GCA_013399225.1 Rhipidura dahli | reverse complement strand
CCTCCTCCCCCCCCACCTTTTATTGTCTCTCAAGCCTGCATGCACCTGCTGCCTTCCTGCATTCTTTCAGCGACGAGGAAGTTAGGTCTGGAAGTTTGTGCTGACCAGAAAAACACTCCACCAAGCTGCTAGGAAGTTGATCTGTGCTCTAAGAAACCAGGGCAGCAGAGGTGTGCTTGGTAAAAAATCAACAGAGATGTATTTGCTTTCTTCTGTTTGCAGAGTGAGTGGTGCTATGTGTCATTTTTTACTACTGTTTGTTTTTAAAGCTGAGCAAGGAATATATCATTTTATAGATTAAACCCCTTCATCTAACCATGCCAGTTTCCCCCTTTTTTGACAGAAAACAGATTTTGATGCAAGAAGAGAGATCTGTTGCTCAACACTAAAACGGTCAAACAATAAAGGCCTATAATTATCTGTGAGCTATTAGTTTAGGAGAAGGCACATGAATAGTGATGGCTTCTTTTTTGAGGTGTTCCATGCCATGATTGATGAATACAGGAGCACCAAAGAAACCAGGAACAGCAAAGATGCACCGTTCCAGCTTGTTTGTGGTGCCACAGCATACGTGCAGTGTTAGGCTGACTCAGTCACCAAACAATGAAGTCTTGACAGACCGTAGTTTTTCTTTCTAAGCTTTCAAAATCTTGCCCTTCCATTCAGCCAAGGTGATACAAAGATGGTGTTGTCTGTGGAGAAAGTTCTTCTCGTGCTCTTCCAGGGACGCTTCAGTGCATCTGGTTACGTGCTGTGTTTGTCCCTGGGCCCTGGTCTCATGGGTGCTGGTGGTGGGCACTTCTGTGTTGGGTGATTTGCATCTTGAGCCCGCAGCAGCACACAGGAGCTACGTGCTCTGGGGCCAGCAGTGTGGCTGGGCTGGGCGAGTGTGTGTGCAGGTGTAGGTGCTGTCCTGTGGATGACCCTGCTGGTGCCAGTGGCATGGGGTCTCCAGACCTGCCAATGTTGGCCCAGCAGGAGCCCCTTCTTGCTAGGGTTCATCACAGAACTGCAGCATAACTGCAATGAAATAGAGCTTTCCTCACCTGAAAATCCCCCCCTGTTTAATTGTCCCTGTGATATTATGCAATTGATACTTTAAGAAATAATGTCCCCCATGTGTGCTGCACCATGCCAAGCATCAGGGATTTCTGCTGTCCTGGAATAGGAAATACCCAGATCGCAGCTGTGCCACCACTGTTCCCTCAAATCACGAGTCTCAACTCTGATCTGCAGTGCTAAGGCCCTCAGAAGCAAAATAAAGACATTTTCACCCAGTTGTTCTGCCAGGTGGATTGCTTACCTTCCTCATTAGAATGAGAGGGGGTTTTGCTGAAGGGGGAAAAGTTCAGTCATTCTGTGCTCTGCACAGAATGGAGCTCTGTGTATGAAAGACAATTTTGCCAGATCTGAATCCCACGTGGAGCAGGGACTGGTTTTACATGAGCCCTGCAGTGCTGAGAGGCTCTCTGTGCCTTCTGCTCAGTGCCCAGGCTGCAGCAGGGGAGGTCCCTCTGGTTTGCCACTCTTTGCTCAGCCTGTTGGATGGTGACAGCCCCAATCTCCCTCTGGTCCATGTGGCTGGCAGTTTTCTGTGGCTGGCCCTGACCCTTCAAAAATGCCAGGAAATGTCTGGAGAACAAGATGCAAAGGTGGAGTTCAGACCCTCCAGGTCACTGTGGTATGTGAAAGCCATGTGTGTGTCTGCCTCTGTGTTAAATGAACAGAGGACTTGTCCCTTCTTTTATAGAGATGGTTTTCCATGAGAACTGTGCTATGAGAGAGATTTCAGTCTATGTGAAAGACCAGAAAAAAAGTTGAGCTGAAGGTCTGAGAAATGAAAGTTGTAATAGTTACCCTTTCGTTGCTGAGGCAGAAAAGCTTTGATAATAGTACCAGGAAAATGTTTTGTCATCTAAACATCTGTTGTATTGCTCACTATGGGAAGCATGGATGACTATAAAAACGTTATTTTTCACATTGGTGGTTTTCTTAATTAAAAAATTGCAACTCAGGTTTAAAAGCAGTGCAGAATTACAGAGGATGGAGTTCCTATCTGTACCTGGCAGACTGCTCACATTTTGTTCAGGAGACAGTGCACTGCATGAGAACATAGCAGTGTTTTCTGCTTTAGATGCTAAAACAGTCTTGATGTCTCAGTGTGTATTTGCATGTGTCTTTAATGGATGATTGATATTTGAGCTTAACATTGAAATATTATTTTTTAAGAAGTGCTATATTTGGTAACAAGATTAATGAGCTTGAAAGAGGATGAAAAGACTTGCTGTGTTCAATTCATTCTCATATCCCAGGAAATCAGACTTTAAAGTTTAGCTGACTTTTGTTCTAAAAATATCTGTCTAGGTCAATGACTTACCTTAAGCAGCATTTGCAAAAGAATTTTTTAGGGTGGTTTTTATTTCCATTTCACATATTCCCCAAATCATTGATGCTGGAATGCCATCTCTCCAATTTGCTTATACAGTGACTTTTGGCAAAGTATGCACTTTTTTGTTATAAATGTCCAAAACCACCAATTTTGGGATATACCATGAATAAGTGAAATACGGAAGGTTAAACATCAAACTTTTAATAGAGTAATTTACATAAACAAAATGTGTGCGTGTAACTGTGAAGAAATAAATATACTATTTAAAGGTATATTAAAAGTAAATTGAATGGCATTGTTTATTCATGTGTAGTTTTACCATGCCTTCCTAAGCTCTAGGCATGTCTAGAAGTAATTCAGGCTCAGGGAGTTAAGACACACAATTAAAAAGTTTCACTTCTCAAGGTTATTTTGTGGTACCCGTGATATGCCAGGTTATCTATTGCTTTAGAAGTAGCAACCCTAGTGCAAATGGTCAACTGCTGTCCAACAAACTTTACATTTTAACAGGCCTTGTTACCCTGACCTATTGTCAGACAAGACCAAGGTTGTGGATTTTGAGGGAAATATTTTCAGAGGAAACTCCCTCAAAAAACTGTATGAGCATCTTCTCATGTTTGTATCAGAGGGCTTTTAACTTCAGTGTTTTCATTGATGAGGCCAGCCAAGTTTCTGCAAAGAGGAAAACAAAAAGTTCATTTGAACTTAATTTCGGCTTTGTCTGCTGGTGGGAATGAAAAATTTTTCATTTTAATTAGTTTTCATTGATTTTTCATTTTAATTCTTTCATTGTAAGTCATCTGCATATTTATATTTTGGCAGCAGTTTAAATAAAAAAACGAACTGTGGAGGGATTCGGGGACATGCCTTTGAGTCTTGGGATAGTTGGAGTATTAAAGATGTCTTTCCACCATTCCTTGAGTTTGAGTAACTGTCTGCCCAAAGCATGCTGGTGAAATGGTTTTAAAAGGAGAAAGAAGAAAAAAGTATATGTCTCTTTTTTTCCTTTTTCAAAAATCAACATGTATTCTGATCCCAAAATCAGGGATGGTTTTGTTAACATTTTTGTTAAATTTTTTTTTTTTTTTTTTTTTTGTTGTCTGACTTCAGTTTTACTTCTCTGCTTTCTGATTTAACTAGTAAGCACATCTGTTAGTCCCAAAGCTTTTTGCATGACTTTTCTTATCCACTTTTTGGGCAGTGTAAAGTCAAATAAAAAGCTAACTTTCTAGGAACTCAGCAGACTTTAGGCTGTGAAATTTCAGGATCCTGTAATTGTGGTCAATAGAGACATTAGAAAATGTAATGCTGAGGAAAGAAAGGTAATTTGTTAGAGACTGAAGCGAGATAACTGAAGATGGAAGTTCATTAAAGATTTAAGTGGGGTTAGGATCAGGTTTTTAGCTACAGACAAGGTAACAACTGTCATGGCTGGTGTGAGCTATGCTACATTTCAATTTCCTAATGCCAGTCATTTTACATGAGAAAATTCTACATTTCCATCTTGAATTGCAGCAGTCTTTGTTACATTGAATGCCTCCCTGCCTAACACACTCAACTGCAAAAAAATAAAGCCATGCAAACTTAAGTTATTTGAGAAGCAGTAAGCAAAAAATAAATTTGAATTCAACACATTTATAAAGAAATATTACTTACATTGCAAAAACCAACTTTATTTTGATATTTTCTGACTTTTGAGTACCTAGATTTTGTAAAACTGCTTTCCTTAAAATGAACCATTAGCTTTTTATTATAATGCCTTGAGGGACAAAGCATGATGTACAGAACAGAGGAAGAATCTTGCTGACCCTGGTTTGGGCCTCCAGTTAAACAGGTGCTTCTGAACAGGTCATGTCTTAGTGCATTTAGAACAAGCCCAGTCTCTAACTTGTCTCAGTCACTTGTGCAGGCTCCAGGGTTCTGTATCTTCCTGAGACAATCCTGGGACAAGGTATGGTACTTTCCAAAGATTAAGGCTGTCTCCAAAGCATTTCTTTCTGTTCAGGTCAGCTGTCACCTCCAAGTGCAATAACACACATTCTCCTCTGCACTGGAAACACGTGCTGCCTTTTTCAACGTGTTCTCACTTGGTTTGGCACTGGAGGCTTGAACCTTATGGCTGATGTCTTGATACTACGAGTGTAAATATCTCCACACCCCTCATGCCTTGAAAACAAAGCCTGTCCTATTAAGTTTTTAATTTGGCAAGGGACGAAAGTGCAGCTGGAATCAGCGGCTTACAATTTTCCCCCTTTTAAGCACTTTCCTTCTCATTTGTGTTAAACAAGATCTGGAAAAATAAACGTTGAAGGGCTGCATAAATTTTCCTGAAACCTTCTCTGCACATTAATCACACCAGCACTGATTCAGTGGTGCTCTGCAGCTGTTTTGAGAAAATCTAAAGTCATGACGAAGACTCCTGGGCTCCAGCCTAGGGGTCTAGGCACTGAGCACAGAGCTGGCTCTGTGTTTTCAGGGGAGCCCCTGATGCTTAGGGATTTGCTGTGCATTTGCCAGCCTGGCACAGTATTTAATTCTCTGGCTGCTCCTTGGCTCCAGTTCCAGTTCACAAGGACAGGCAGCACTGGAGGCAGGCTTGCCAGACTGCAGAGTGGTGCTGCTAGTCCCTGGGCAGGGGAGGCTGCAGCACTGGGCTTGGTATAACTGCAGGAATCCAGCCTTTTGTACTTGTCCAAAATCAAGTAAAAAGTCTAATTTAAAAACATGTCAGTGGGCCACATTTTACTTTGGAGTGAAAAAAATCCCTCTGTATGTGACTCAGTAGTTACAGAGAATCTTGAGGGTACCAAACCTCATCTCCAGGATGCTTGGATAGTCTAGTGGGGTGGAGATCTTCCAGAAACTCAGGCCTGCTCTTAAAAGTACAGCCTGAAGCAAAAATTTCTACCGCTGTTTACTAATAGTGGTGCGAGTGTTTATGTTAATAGGTAGTTTGGACCAGGAGTGTGCTTTGGGAAGGACACCCTCAAGCATCCCCATTTGGCACATCTGGGCACCTACCCAGGGCTGCTTTCTGAGGATGTGAAGCCAAAGGGTGCTCCCCAGGGAGCTGCAGTGCCCAGCTGTTGAGAGGCACACAGCTCTTGAGTTCAGCTCCTCTGAGCCCAGCCCCTGCAGACAACGAGTCACAGCAATGAAGCTCCTCACCCTCAGCCTCTTCAGACCCATTTTTGCTCCACCTCAGCACCTGCTAAGACGGACATAGTGGAATTCTCTGACCTTCATCTGGTGGTTTCTTCAGAGCACAGCACTGGTCAGGCTTGTTTGGTCACTGCTGAGTAGGTGGAATCCAGCCCGTTCCGCACAGGGCTCAGCCAGGTCAGCCAGCCCTGCCTCTGCCAACGGAGAGAAGGGCACGTGGAGCAAAACAGAGAAGGGAAACCCTTTGGGTGGTCCTTTCCCAGAGCAACATTGCATCAGTCTCCCATCATATGACCTTGATTGGAAATGTTTATTTTCACCAGTCCTTTTTTTATTTTTTCCCCCAGTTTAAAGCACTTTAAACAGCTTTTGCAAAATCACAGGTGAGCACGGAAGCAAAACCAAAAGCACACATTCTGACATAAATGGTTTTTTTAGATGTTTTTTGGATGGGGCCTAATTACAGTATGTTTCATCTTTAATGGAGTTGAGTGGAATATTTTTTCTCCTGTGTTTTGGGCTTCCCTCATGATAAGAAAATTCCATGCTTTGAAAAAAAAAATCTTAATAATATGAGGAAAAAATCCTTGTAAACATATTTTTGAATCAAGTATATTGAAACATTTACAAATTTCCAAGGAATTTCTTCTCAATCATTCCTCTAAGTATTAGTAAAATAGCCAAATAGAAGATAATTTTTAAAACCAAAATTTAAAGTATTAACTAGACAGCTCTTTCAGCCTGGAATTATTTTTATTTTTTTCTTTAATAGAAAATGGTTCTCATTGTTCTGAAAACTTTTAAGAAAATTAATCAATTAGTCTGTAGCATGAGTGTTGCCATTGCTATCTGGTCTGAGGCAAACCAAATAGTAAATATTAGAACAATTCTTCATTTTCCTGTTTCAGGATGCTTTTTCCTTGTGAGCTTTGAGCACCCTCAACATTTACTTGGTGTTTACCAGGTGCCAGAGTAGCTGGATAATGGGAGTTCTGCCTGTGCCCTCATGTGACACCCTGCAGTGTAGTGGGTGGGAAGCTGTCTCAAAGCACGTGAGCTGCTTCCCTGGATGACTTAAGCAAAAGGCAAATAGATCTGAGTGTGTGCATCTGGCTGCTAAATGCCAGACAAAAACCTGGCAACCCTATGGAATAGCAAATTTAAAATTTTTGATCAGTGTGAGATTATAATCTCACATATCCTCCGTGGTCATCAAGTTCATTGAGTGTGTCAGGCTGGGGACATCTGGGATGGAAAAGGGAGGCAAGAAAATACTCTTTTAGATAATTTGTGTGGAGATTATGTGCAGAATACTAGAAAAATTAAATAACAGTTTCTGGCCAAGAAACAGACTTCAGATGCTGACTTTCTTGAACTGGGTGAGTGTTTGCTGATTCTGTAGGCCCTGGTCTTGTGACAAAGCTCTAATTGGACTTGAGCAATTTCTTCATTTGTGGTTTCTTGTTCAAGTGCAATTTGGCCCTGGTATGCAGATAGGGCAGGAATGGGGAAGGCACAATGACAAGGCAAAACCTAAAACAGTTGAGGACCCCCTGCTTTCAACAGTTCTTGAGTAACTCCTATGCTTGTTTTCATGCCTCATGTATTAGTTTTAAGTAAAACTTTTTCTTTTTAAAGGACCACTGAATAGAAAAGTTTTAATTTTTAACTTTTACATCTTGCTTAAATGATGTTATAAACTGGTGAAAGTAGTTTTTTTCCCTGTTACCAGCGTGAGGCAGTGTTAAAGAGAGTGCTGTACTGACTGTGCACACACACACAGGGCAGGTTCAAATCCCTGACTCCTATGCTTTGTATTAAGTATTTAGACCAGCAAATTCCAGCTGATAGATCAATAATTTATCTGTTTTAGAGAGAGTTTTAGAATTACTCTGTTCACTCACAAGTGGAGTTTAAGTAGTCTGACATTTACATTTCTTATGTGAAGTTTATATAAGGTTTCTCAGGATATTTTGCCAACTATGCTGTACTGAAGGTGAAAACAAAGTGTAGACAGACGGTTTGGAGACAGCGACTGAGAAGTTAAAAGTTCATTTTTTCAAAATTAAATAATAATTAGGCATCCACAGCGAGTTGTAGGCACTGTTAGGACCCACAGCTGTATGTGCCTTGGTGTGTATGTTTGTGTTCATTTTAATTCTCTAGAGGCAAAAAATTGTGGTCTGTAGTTGCCACAGCAACAATAACACTGCACTCAGAGTATGGGTGGGTTTTCCCAACTTTATACAAATATGTTGAAAGTGTAGGCATATTGCTGGGAGACACTGTGAAGTATGATAGACTCTTGAGAGAGAAAACACTTGTTTGTTTTTTGTTCAGAGAATATAATTTTAATTTTGTGTTTCATTTATTGCCACTTCTCTGCTAGGGTGCTGTTTCCCAGTTTGGAAGCCTAACATCGCAGAGAGGAAAATGGGCTCAGCAGCTTGGAAGGAGAAAGTTTCAGGGGTGTTCTGCTGATGCTAGTCAGCAAATAAAATGAGGATTAGAACAAAGAATGGTCAGGGCAGAGGGAAATGGGTGACATAATTACATATCTGTTCCATTGTGGCTGTTTTTGTCAATCAAAAGACGACTGTAGCTGTTTGCCATGAACCAGAATGAAAATATGAACTAGATAAAAGAGAAAAAAAAATACAGGGTAAGCTGATTTTCTTAAACCTGCTAAAGTAAAGTGAAGGAACTGAGAGGTTTGCTTTAGAAATGTGACTTTTAAGAGGGATCATGGTGAAAGTATATGTGAGCAGCATAAAAGAAATAGATCTAGACCTTAGAGTAATAGAATGTGTTGAAAGATCATTTAGCTCCAACCCTTATGCCAGGGCAACTTCCACTAGACCACGTTACTCAAAGCCCCAGGTGGCCTTGAAGTCCTCCAGGGATGGGGAGTTCACAACCTTTCTGGTCAAGCAAAGAAGACACTTAATCTCTTCTGTCTCCCAGTGTTTCTTCATGTTCAGAGAAACATGTGATAGGCTACAGATTCAACAGTGATTAAAATTAAGGTCTTTTTCATGCAGTCCAGATCTGGCTGTGAAACCCTTCTGACAGGAGGCTGCTAAGACAAAGAACTTGGCCAGAGCCAGTATGGACTTGGACGTTTATGTGAAAGACATGAGTTTCTAGGGTAAGTGTAGCTTAAATTTGGAAGTACCTGTTCTTTTTCTGGCTCCTTTCTGGGCTTGTTCCCTCTGCAGGCACTGGTTTTTGTCAGCTCTGCCTCTGGTGTTGCTGATGGCCTGTAGCATCCCAAGTTGCTGCTGACAGTCCAAAGCATGGCTACTTCCATTATGGGTTAGTGACTCTGCTGGAGTCATCATCCCCTCCCAAACTTTGCCTCGATGCTGGATTTATTACTTGAGTTTCTTCACAGGGTGATGTTACAGCAGGAAGCACCAGATCTCTGCAGGGAAGATCAGCCAATGCCCAGCAGAGGTTACTTCTCCAACATCCCACTTTCAGGCAGCCCCAGCTGCAGCTGTCCTTCAGTTTATTAGTTTATATAAAAAGCAACTGGCTCCTTATATGATTTCCAATGAATTCCCCTGTTGGGTTATCCTCTTACTTCTCTGTTCTGATTTTTAACTGCTGGGGGATTTTTGTCCATATGCTGAGCACTTCCCCTCTGTTCAGTTCAAGCTGCATATCTTCATGGCTGTATTTGATAGTTTTGTGATCTGCATATATTCTTTGAATAGGCTATGCCAGCAGGTGTCTGGTGGAGTCTGCCTTCATCCTTTGATAAGGCTCTGACATCCTGATCTGTAGTCTGTTATCTCTCTGTTTATCAGTCATACATATTTATGTGCACCATTTCCTCAGTTGCCTAGATGTCTCCGTTAGGCTTCCTGGGGTTTTTTTCACCTAGAAAGAGTTGAGTTAGAGTTTAAATGATTTTCAGCAGAAAATTGATTCTGTATCTGCCTTCCCTTTTTCCTTTTCCTGTGGCACTTCAGTTTTTGAGCATAGCCACTAATAAGGGTGATGTACCTACCCAGTTTAGAAGACTCTAAATGGCAAGTGTGCCTGTTTGCTGTGTCTAGGATCATGTTTTTGCAGTTGCTTGGAGAATCTCTGTCTACAAGGTGGTGGCCTCATTTATTTGCTGACAGGTGGAACCATTGGCTTGTGCCCCAGAAAAGCTTCAGGTGGTCACTGGGGACCGAGGTGGCTGGTGACCTCCAGCTCCCGAGTCTCCTCTCCTTTGTCCCATATGAACTCTGTGCTGCTCATTGCTCAGGTGCCATCCAGCATCAGAGAAACTGAAATGCTCTCTGAGTCTGAACCTGCACCTGAGTGCTGCAGTCACAGTGGGAAAAGCACCATGTGCATTTTGAGATAGCGAAGTTTGCTAAAAAATCAAACCTGAAATGCTTTCTCAAAGTGTCTCTGAGATATCCAGATGCTAGTGGTATAAAACCGTGTGATAGAGAGGTGGAAATACATTTTGTGAGCCAGCTGGGCAGATCATGCAGTGTCCTAGTTCTTTTTAAAGCATGTTTTTTAGGCTTTATGTGAAAGGGCTTGCTTGAAAGGGAAATTATAATTGTTTATGCAACTTAAAGGATTGTTGAATTTCTTTTCCCTGGCTATGTTCAAATTCTTAGAGTGTTTTTAGAAGAGTTCATTTGGAGTTTTTGGAATTTTGTTGTTGTACTTTGTTTCTTGGAGAATAAGTTGCCTGTCACTGCATAGTAGGAGCATCACTGTAATAATTTTAAAATGTAAGAACATTCTTCCCTTTTTTTCCTAACTGTTGAAGAGGAAAAAGTGAGACTTATTCCTGTTGCCTAAGAAAAGCAAGTTAAGTTTCTGCTATTGCTGACTCATAAGCATGGCAAGAATACAAAAATACCGTGATTAAGCAAACATGAGTGAGTTTTTTCCTCCTCATATCACAGTTATCTTTGGAAAATATCAGTGTTATAACCCAAAGTTCTACTGTACTGCATGCAAATAGAACTATAGACCTCCAGTAGGGGATATGTAAAGAAGGCTTTAATGAGGCAAGGGATTTAAATTTTTTTTTCCCTCAAGTATAGTATAGTGCTAATAAAATTAATTTATAGCAAAAGCCAAATCTCTCTCTTTCTCTCTTTTTTTGTTTGCATTTCTTTATTCATCAGCTGAAGCTTGTTCCTGCTGTGTGTTTTCCTGTTAGTTTTTGTTTTGATTTGGTTGCTAAGTTTGAAAACTAGGAAATGTGGGCTTTTTTTGGTTTTTTGTTATTTGTTTGTTTAATTTGAGGGGGCAACCCCTGAAATTCCTTCAGAGCACGACTTTTTTGAAAGGTACTGATGATTTCCAAATATGTTAGTTTAGTGGTGGTTTGAGATGTTTGACTTGTGCCAAGTCCTGAGCACTTGTCATCTCCAAGTTTCTTGTTTTCAATAGTGTCTGAAGCTGAGTGCCTAAAATTAGACATGCTCCAAAGTTCAGCTTGCAGAGATATTTGCTGTAGATGTAAGGTGCTTGTAACAGGCATAACTAAACAGCTGGGGTTATGTTCTTGTCTTTTTGCATGGTTCACGATCCAAAGCAAAGGATCATGAAGCAAGTATGCTGCAAATTCTGAGCAGAAATAAGGAAGGAGAAAAAAAAGCCACAAGAGGATATTGCCACTGCACACGTTTTGTTGGTGTCTTCTCTTCCTGCCACTGTTCTGAAGGGATTAAAAATAAGTCTGCAGCCCCCGTGAGTGAAGGTTAGAGAAACACATCATATATTGAAAGGCACAGCGCAATAATTTTACTTTTAAACTGTAGAACAATAGGAAGGAGCAGTGTTTTGTGGTTGTGAAAGTGAGTATCTGGAGCTGGCAGTTTACAGAGGTTTGCTGATTCTACATGGTCACTGTAATAGCAAAGGAATGAAGCAAAAATAATTGTGCTTGAATTGAAAAAAAAAAAAGTACATTCACAGCTCTTTGGAAATAGGCTAAAAATGAAGAAAATAGCTATCTAGAAAATCTGCTGGCCAGCAGAATCAAGTGCCTTGGGGGAAATGTGTGACTCTGCAAGCTGCTGGAAAATATAAAGTTTTCATTGTTTTTGGAAGCAAAAAGAGCCAGTTTTACTATCTCTTATGTTTGCAAATATAATTGTCTAAATATAAACTGATTTTTCTGATTAAATGTTTCAGGCTAAGGCTTACTGCTGAATGTTTTTGCATATATTCCTGCCCTTGTGCCATGCTTCTTTTTCTTCCCACGTGAAAAATCTCTCTCTTGTGCATCTGCACGGGTTGAGCTGACTGAAAATTAATTCTAAAGGCAAAAAATTCTCTGCAGATTTTTCTGCATTTTCCCTGGCCCTTACTGATGGCTTCCCAAAAGTTTTGTGTGTCTTCTTCTGCCTGTGGAAAGTAGCTGGGAATACTTTCTGTACCTCGTTCACCAAATTCTGTTGACTCTTGCTAGGTTGGAGCATAAGAGAGCAACACAGATCTTCACCTTTCCATGTTGATGTACCCCAAAATGATGCTTTTCCACTGAAAGCATTTGCTTTGCTCTTCACTCTGTCTGCAAGTGCTGTTCCTGTGCATTTCAGAGACAGAAAACTGCTTAGGCAAGGGAGAGGACAGGAAGAAGCGAGGTTTTGCAGCACCTGCTTGGGGAAGCAGGAAACTGAGGGTGTTTGACTACACCCATTGTGTGGGAGCATTGCTACCCTGAAACTCCTCCATGCCTATCTAGCAGTAGATGTGCTAGTTTGCTTTTCTCCTGCCTGGCACCTTTTCTTTGTTTGGTTGGCTTTAGGTTTGTGTTTTGGTTTGGTTTTTTTCCCAGTTCTGTTTCAGGCACTTGAAATCAGTGTGGAATACCAGCTTCTGGAATACAATACCTTTTTATGGTGTCTTTTAAGTGTTAAACAAAAAATTGAAGCATGAGAAACTATGGGGAATTTTTGAAAACTTCATTTCTTACAACTAAATGAAGTCCAGTTTCAAAATCCAGGGATTTCTTTTTGCTTCCAGTAAAGTTATTGCATGTAGTATAAGTAGTGTTTATAATTCTGCAGTGTGCATTTCTGCATCTAAAATTACTCATCTTGAATACTTTTATAGTAGATGTAGCTGCTTTAGACTTATGCTTCAGGATTTGATGAATTGCCTTTTTTCCCCATTAAAATGAAAAGAAATTTAGATGAACTAGCTCTGGTATCAAGATGAATGTTAGCACAGATAAAATCTACCCTTTCCTCTAGCAAAGTCCGTGCATAAATTTTTTAAGGACATCCTAATACGCCAATTTTTACAGTGCCCTTGTTTTAAGTTACTATGAACCTGACTGAGCATTTAAATACGGGATGTTCCAGATTTGCTGTGTGTAAGGGCCTAATAAAGTGTTACATAATACCATTGCAGTGTCTGAAAAGTTTAGTCTTTGATCAAGCCACTAATTCCAAGGATAATGTGCTTAAATTTAGCACAGTGCTGACAGTTTCTACAGTGGGAAAAAAAGACCAACTTTCTTTTGGCTTAGAATAACCTGTCAAGTTGGCACTTCTTCCCCTTGCTGATATTTGTTTCTTTCTGTTGTGTGCACTTACAGGGGTATCACTGGGATAATGTGAACAAAACTGCTTTGTTTGTATTGGTTTGTATTTTTTAGAGACCACTGACATTTTTCTATAGAAAAGGAACTGAAAATAGGATTGCATAGACATTGCAACAGCAAGAATGGGGCAAGTTATTTTAGATGTGCCAGTTCCCATTCTAGTGATGGATTGCACTTTAAGCCTACTGTTTTATTTTTAAATGGATGGATATGTGCAGTCTCAAGGCTTTCATCTGGCCTGAAAGTTAAGTGTGTTTCTGAATTGGGACTTTACAAACTCTGCCATAAGGATCCTGCCACTCCTACGTTCATGCAAACCTCGTTGGAGTTTGGGGAAGATAATTTGCATTGAAGTCACTGAAAGACATTCCAGCAGGGTGGTTGGGTATACAAACATTTGTCTGTATTCCTTTCTTGTGTTTTGAATAAATCAACAATGTACTTATCAGTTACACGGACAAAGTGAAAAGGTGCTTAACTTACTGTGTTGCATTCTAAGCTTTTAAAAACTAAACCTTTAAATGTGGGGGGAGAAAAATCAGGTCAGTGTTGATGTTATTCTTAGTGCTGCTGCTTTGAAGTTATTTACTAAAGAATGCAGATGTGGAAACTGGACTGAAATCTCAGGAGCAGTTAGTTCTTGAGGCTGGTGAGCTGGAGCTGGGTCATGTCTAATGAGAGCTGTCTTGGTCCTGCTTCCTTTTTGTTGCTGTGGTGTCCATCCATTGTCTGTGATGGATGAGGGGACAGTGTTGTGGAGTGGGAGCTCAGCAGTGCTTTTGAGAGGTGGTGTGGAAATAACTGTTTGGGATTTGGGGCTCTCATCACATCTGAAAAGACCAGCTGGGGTCAGTATCTGATATCCAAGAATTCATTTGTGGGGAAGTGGTGTGTGTAATGGTTATGGAAAATGGAAACCAAGGATCCAGACTTCAGATGGGTGCCTGAGCCCTGCAGGTGGCTTAGAAACGGAGGGGGAAAGCAGTGCTGTAGTGTTCCCACCCTGGGAACTTCCTAGAGTTCTAGGGACTTTGAGAGAAGGCTTTGCAGGGACTCACACGTCTTCTTTGTTGTATTTTACTCTCCTGGAGTTGTTGTTTTCCTTCTTTCTGGTATTTTTCACTTCAGCGTCTCTCTCCTAACTTTACATGTGCTTAAATGGGGCCTTCTGAGCACACCTGACAGAAGAGCTGGAGCTGGTGATGAGGTCAGTGTGTTCCCTCTTCATCAGTATGAACCTATGCATAAGCAAGGAGGGTAGATGGTACAAGATGCCATCTTTCCTCCCAGAAGTACTTGATCCAAGTGACTATTTTGTGAGGAAGCAAGGCCGGTAGTTCTGGTATTGGGGTTCTTTTGCTTGTTGAGATTTTTTTTTTGGTGTGAAACTTCTTGTTTGGATAACAACATTTCACTCCTCTTTTCCTTTTCTTATTAAAATATCCTCTGACCTGCTAAAATATTCTGACCTGCTGGCTGTAGTTCTGCTTTTAGACATGTCTGACGTGTAATACTGTGCAATACTCCACCTGCACAGAAGTATGTCAAATTATTATTTTAAAAGTATTTTTTGGACTTAAAGGTACTGTAATTAGTGTGCTACCTCACTGCTGAGCAGTCTGAAGAAACAAAACAGATCTTCTAACAACCTAAAGGCATTCTGGTTTAAAAGAACCACTCCAGATTGTTTGGTTTTGCTGGTGTTTCCCTTACAGGTGGGAATTAGTGCTGGATATCTTAGATACAAGGGAATTTTGTCATTTGGCATTACTTGCTGAGAGAGCAGTAATTAATGAGTTACAGGTAGTGGCAGAACATTGCTGCACATAAATGATCATTGCTTAAACATCTGTTCAACGTACAGAGTCATTACAGCTCAATGTGAGAGCTGTTGACAGGGAGCTAAAGCTGGTTTTGGATCATGTCCACGTATTAAATTTATCAAAGGTAAATGTATGGGAGTGTGACTTAGCTTCATGATGTAGATTTGACTTCTCAAGCTTACTTTTGACTTAAATGTTTTTCTTTTAAAATTCTTGATGACTCAGGGTTTAATCTATAAGTACATTTTGTGTCCTGCTAGTGATTATTCTGCTAGTGGCTTCATAGAGGTAATCCAGAAGGAACATCTGTTTCAAGTTTACAGTCTAAATCATGGAAGGATATTTGACCCTGTAAGTAGGGAAACAGAAATTTACCCAGGAAAACAGCACAACAAGCCAAAATACTGTCAGTTTTGTATATTCTACTTCACCAACTCCATTTTCTTCATGCAACTGCACAAAAAACGCCAAGGCTATGACAACTTAGTGCTGCTTCTGAAGAGGACAATAATCTTAAATTAGTCATGCATATACTCTTTTCTGTCTCTGCCATGAAAGAAATTCTATTTTCAAGCCTTTTCTTCTGTCCCCCCAAAGTCTTCCATAGGACTCCTACAACACAAAGCCAGAGAAGTGAGTTGTTTCTGTGTTGTACTGGGGATGTGACATGTCAGCAGTGGAATCAGTATTTCCCTAATGTAAGTTAATTTGTCTCCTCTCTGATCCACACTGTTTGCAGTCCACAGTGCCTGGCTATAAAGAGAAAATAGGGAATCCTGCAAGTGACAGTCAGTTCTGCTTCCTTTACAAATGCCTGTTTGTGCTGGCTCTCAGTGCACTGAGTTCTGTGCAAAGCAGTGCTGCTGTGGGCAATAAGGGGAACTGCACAGACAGTGTTACACAAATCCTTTTCCTTCACGGACGCCCAAGTCAGAATTCTAGCAGTGGGAAACTTGACATGGTCTCTGTGATATTGCCCTCCTTTTTGGGGGTGCTTGTCCTCTCCCTGTGTAGAGCTAAGTGATCTCTGCAGAGAATATTTGTCCTTATAGTTCATAAAAATAGTCTGGAAGATCAAAATATTTTGAGAAATTTCAGCAAGTATCAGATATCTTTGAGGTCTGATTAAAGACTATTCCATCTCTCATTCTTAACACACCCCTTTTAAATATCACACTTTAGATGTTATGGAATGCTGTAATAACAGCAAGTCTGTTTTTCAACATCAAAGTAGAAATGTCTCCAGAAAAGTGATCTTAAACATGTTGTTTGCCAGGTGTCTTTGGTTATACGTGCAAAATAATCTTTTAAACATGGATTATAAATTACTGCATTTCTGTAGTTCTTGCTTTATTCTTTGCAAGAAAGGCATCATCCTGGAAGATGGGGCTGATCTTTGGCAGAGAGGAATGCTTTATTATGATATCCCCTCTACAAAATACTGCCCAAGCACTGTTGTACTCCACAGACAGTGGTTTGAGTTGAGGAATTGCTATTGCTGTCAGTAGTTTCAATTAGCAAGGCTCTTCATGCTTTTCCAAATACTGAAAACAGCTGTTTGGTCATCTGTGGTAAATCTGTGAATAGAGGAGACGTGCTAATTTACCAGATAAAAACCTTGTGGCAGTCCCCAAAACTAGTGCTCAGTGTCTCATTAGTGTATGGCAACAAATACAGTGTCTTGGCCACGGGCTGTAACTTCAGCTTTATACTGAGCTACCATGAGAGGCCTCTGCTCTTATACTTTTGTTCAGCAAATGAAATGCAGATTTAAACCTTTATTCTCTCATTTGGCTGGTAAGTGCAAGGCCTGGAATAAAAGTAGAGGTGTCTTCTGTCACATCCATCACCTGACTGCATCATCTGCTGCATACTGAAATGGACACGGACCTGGATGCTGTCCGGGAATATTCTGACAGCCTGGCTGTGCAGTAACACATTTGTACCTCTGTCTGTGAATGTGCAACATGCCTGGGTTTTATCCTGAGACTGTGTGCTGTTGGGGACACACCAGCACCTTGTCATCCAACAAGGGGCAAGTTAGCAGTGTGAGTGCTCGTAGTGATTGCCAGACTGAAGGAATTACAGCATTAATAGGAATTTTGCTTACAGAGGACTTGGTTTTGGGTAATGAACTTAATTGCCATTTAGAGTTTGGAGAGGACTGAGTGGTCAATTTGTTATATCCTCCTAGATTTTTGGAAAGTGAGATCAGATTTTCTGCAAGCCTAAGGGAGGAAAAATGTAGTAGAGGAAAAACAAATTATTTTTGTGGTCAAAACAGAATGCAGGATATTTCCTTCTGATACTTAACTATAAAGAAAAGGTTAAAAGCACTAAAATAAGAGGCTGTGTGTTTTTACTTAACTGTCTTTTCCTGGAGTGTGATCTGGTAACTTCCAAATGTATATTGCCACTTTTTTAAACGGGGAGATTTGCACATGCAAGGCTTATGGAGTGAGGAGAAATGAAACATCCTGAAGTGCCTTATTAGTAGCCTACCTTCAACTATGATAAGCAGTGATCAAGACTCTTTGTAATGATTTGGTTGAAAGGTGTATAGTCAGGTTTTGTCTCCTCTCATATTTTCTGTTTCCTATCTCAAGAATTTCTAGCTAGGAAAAGCACTTTCTGTTTTCTCATTATAAGATTTTTGTGGGATTTTTTTCAGTGTGTTTTCAATGCACCAAGCAACACATTTGCCTCTCTCTTTGGAAATCCTCTATGGCTCCATGGCTTTCCTGTTACAGGGATTTGACAAGTTACTACCTTTTTTTGGGTTTATTTTTCCCTCCCCAGTCTTCACCATGGAGCTGGTTTGCTCTCAGAACAACAAGTTGTAATTGTTCTTACTCAGTGTTATTGACATTGGGCTCATGTGCTCCAAGGGGTGAGATTTTTTAGATGCACCTATTTAACTTCAGATATTTGAAACCTTTGTTTTATAATTTGCCAACTGGCATTTGCCCTTAGAAGTGCCCACCTGCAGATGGTCAATTGGATCAAATAAAATACTGAGGAAAACATTTCATGGATTTTCTTTGAGAGTGGTTAAGAGTTGAAGAGAAGACTTTCCTTTGTAAAAGGCCCTGCCTGTTGATGGAGATGACTGAAAAGCTGCTTCCAAATCCCTAGGAGTTAGTGGTTCCCCTTCCTACAGTACCAGTCCAATGTTTGCCAAGTTTCACCCTGTTAAAAATGTCAGGAGGTGCAAAGGCTCAAGGCAGATGGAACTGACCTTTTATGTACTTTGAGGGCTTGGATTATAGCATAATCCAATAGGGGGATCTTGAAACCACTGTGTTTGGCTGTTCTTGTATCAACGTCATGGGTGCTTGGTGGGTTGGTTTGACCTGATTGCTAAATTTGTGTAAAACTCAGATTTGCAATCTAAACGTCTCTTCTGAGTTATTGCTAATATAGAATTTAAAAGAACAAAGGGAGGAGCTACAGTTTACTTTTTCCTTTGGTGTTCCTACCTGGATCCATCCAGCCTTTTAAAGTTGAGACTAATAAAGAATTAAAGGATTCATTAGCCAGACAACAATAACGATCGACTCGGTTGCGCTGGAGCTGTTCCAGATTTTCTCTCTCTCCAAAAGTGTGGCTATCTTGTTTCTGCATTGCAAGGCTGTCTCCAGCTGGCTGTGACTCAGATACAAGTCTTCCAGATGTCGTTGCAGAATGCTGTGATGAGACTGCCTTTCTGTCTCCCAGTGTTTAATCATGGAAAATGAAAGAAAGATACTGTCTTCTTTTGGCAGCGCATCATGTGTTCTGATTCCTAATTTTATTACATCTTACCCTCTAGAGCATGGAAGAAAGTGACTGTAAAAAGCAAAGGTGTTTCCTTTCTGCTAGCAGACTTGAAGCCAGATGTGCAAAATTTTGGTGGCAATACGGAATAGATGTGACAAGCTAAAAACTCGGGTCAAATGGCTTGCAATGGTGAGAAGGGTTAATTTGCATATAATTTTTATTTCCATGTTACTTTTGCCTGGACACCATTCATCAGTGTTCAGAAGCCCTCAATTTTCTGTTTATAAAGTGTTTTTAGCAACAGTGGAAATAACCAAAAGGGAATAGTATGGGCCCTTTTCTCTTTGGAAAGGGAAAGGAAGGAAAGTGTGAATTAGTTCATTAGTGATGCAGCACAACATTTCTTAAATTCTTAGGGATCTGTTTACTTGGATGCCTTAAATATGTAGAATGAAGAATAAAATTCATGTCAAATGGAATGCAGTAAAGTCGCTGTCTGATGAACTGTCAGCCTTTGTGTGCACGCATGTGCTGTTTAAAACAGTGCATAGAAATAACTACACAGAGGAGGTATTTATATGAAAAGCTCTTGTGTCCCTCTATTCCCCTGTGTAGAACAGAGCACATCTGGTCTATTGCCAGGTTGTTGCTTGCTGAGTGCATTGGGTCTGTGATGTTTGGCTGCTCTGCAGAAACAACCCTTATAAACCAAAAAGTGACTGAAACATGAGGGCGACCTACTTTGCTTTCATCTTGATAAAGCAAACCAACCCTCGCAAAAAGAGTATAGAGAAGCAATTGTCTTGGTTAATTTGCACAACAAAATGATAGTCATAGTGTGGTAGCGGCATGGTTGATAGCACAGGTAGCATGTGCTCAAAGGAAAAGCACATGGCGAAAGCAGAGCAGCAGCACGGGTACGCGGGGCTCTCAGCTGTCCTCTGTTGGGTGTCAGCTGCTGCTGCCGCCCGGCATTCCCTGCCTTGCCTGTTTAAATGCTGGTACAAGCGTGTCTGATCTGGGACCTTGCACTTCCCTTGTGCCGTGTGCGTGAACCCCTGAGACCCCAGCATCCTTAACATCTCAAACTGGGCACACAAGAGCCAGGTGAAAGTAAAAAGCAAGCGCCTGCTTATCTTGCTGGCTTTTACTGGTGTAAAGCTTCGGCGAGTGACGCTGCACAGAGAGGGGGGTGTTGGCTTTCAAATAATAGGCCGCATCAGCTTCTGGGAGCCTGTGCAGTTTCCTTCTTTATACTGAATCAGGGAAGCTCTGCGTGCCCCAGAGAAGAGCTGCACTGGATGTGCTGGTGTGACCCGAAGTGCGAGCAGGGTGGGGGGCATTAAGGTTCACTGAATTGTCACCGAATGGAGCTGGCACCCATCAGTCGTGGGGACTTGCTTAGAAAGGCTGCAATGAGAGCAGCGCTGGTGGGGCTGCAGCGATTTCTGCCGCACCTCCGTCTGTGGAAGGGTGCGAGCGAGGTGTCAGCATTTTGGATGTAACTCACAGTGAACAGACAAGTTCAGGATTTCTAATACAGCACCTGAGTTTTGTGAGACCAGTGCAATTTTGTTCTTTTACTCTATAGATCTGGCGCTAAAAATGGGAATTACTTGCTTCAGTTATAATTCTGTGATACTATTTCTTGTACATGCTGCTTGCTTGCATGAGCAAGAAATAAATTGATACTGTCTCTGCTCCAAAGAACTAAAATTCAGCATACCTAAGTGTTTAAATTATTTCATTATTTTATTGCATGACTGCCTGCATCACTGAAATAAAGCAACTGCACCAGTGAAGCCAACAAACCTTTAATGAAAGCATTTGCATGAAGAGCTAACACCATGTTGGATGTAGTCCACCAGAATAAAAGCACTTTGGGGCTATAGTATCTTGTTAAACACATTGTAAATGTTTTTGACAAGAAGCTTGGCAGGATCCAACCACCCCTGGACAGCCAGCATGTCAGAGCATTTCTGAGTGAGATACATTATCCTGTCCTGGGCTGATAGCTTTGGATAATCCTCTAATCCAAGTGATTGCTTAAATGTTGCAGCCTATTTAGTTTTGCTTGGTCTGGGTTGGCTTGCTGCTGGAGAGCTCAGGNAAAAAAAAAAAAAGATTAAAAAAAAGAAAGAAAAAAAGGACTGCAACTGAATAAATGAATTTACCTCCAGCTGTCTAGAGTCCAGGCTGGACTTGAGGATGTTGTTTCCCAGTGGTGTATTTGCCCTGTTAGAGACAGCTCCTGAGCTCTGTTTTTCCTCTGACTTCTGGGATTTTTGCTGAGGCTTTCAAAGACAAGGTGACTTGAAGAAGGCAATGGGATGTCAGTTTTGCTCTGGAGCACAGTGAAGCTTTTGCTTGCCTTTGTCTCTGACAAGAGTAGCCTCTGGTCCAGTGCTGTTTGCCTTCTGCATGTCTTGTGCTCCCACTGCCATTGCTGCCTCCTTGCAGTGAGGCCAGACTGATTTTCACATGCAATAGCCAAAGAACATTTGAGAAGCATATTCCCTTAGGTGTCTGCTTGATGGTAGAGCAAAGTTGTTTCCTTTGCACTCAAACCACAAAAAAAATGGGGAGTTGGAAGGTTTGTGTGGAAGATGCTGTGGAGGGGAGGAATTCAGCTACAAGGGCTGCCCCGTTCTCACTACTTGAGAGCAGCATCACATGAGGATTTTGATTGATCATCAGTTGATTTTGTCCCAGTGTTGGGGTGGGGGAAAGTCAGGTACTGGGGTGATATTTCCAGAGCCCCAGATTGCTTCCTGACCCCTCACCAAGAGGACTGAAAAGGGGGGATGATGTGCCCTGCACCTGGGCCAGGCTGGCAGCAGAGCAGAGCCTTCGTCCAAAAAGAGTGAGAACCATCAGAGCCCCACCTTTAACCTGGGGTAGCTGCAGCCTTCCCTTCCTCATCTGATTTTGGGTGGCTGTTTGTTTAATCCTTTCTGTCACTGGCCAAGAAAAGTTACCACATGAGCTCACAAGTGAAGATGCTGAGAAGCAAAAGATTTATAGCTCATGATCCCCCCCCCACTTTTCCTGCCTCTACTCTTAACTGTTATGAGAACAGAGAGAATCCTTCTCCTCCTCCTCCAAGAATCAAAACAGTTTTTTGTTTTGTCTTTTACAGATCAATTTTGTAGCCTGTCAACTGTTTGCACTTTTGGCTGCATTTTGGTTTCGTATTTACTTGAGCCCCAGTCATGCCAGCTCTGCTGTTCGCCATGCATTTGCCACCCTCTTTGGAATATACTTTGCTGTCTTCTGCTTTGGGTGGTGAGTATTTAGTCACCATTTAGACAAGGCTTGGGTAAAAATAATTTTAAACTTCGCATCAGCTTTTCTGGATTGCATCTTTTTAATCTTAAGGTTCTTAATACTACCTTAAAAAGAATAACCTAACCAACATAACCATGCCAAATCCTCAAAGTAAAATGACTCATGCAAGTACTTTTAAGTAAAGTATTTAATTTGATTTGTGATGTTTGTTCTGGATGTTAAAGCCACACCAGTCTGCTGTGAAGATACATCTTCAGGAAAAGGTGTATCCAACTGGAATGGGCACTTTGAGCTAGGCTACTCTTTCAGTTTCACAGATGGATAATATCATTTCAATAAGTATCAGCCTGTGTTGCATAGTCAGTCTATAAAGATGTGCTGTGGTAATCTGGATTTACTGGTACCCTGATATGACATCACATTTATGTCATTTGCATGGAAAAATATTATGTTGCTCTGAACTGCCAGCACTTCCAGGTAACATAGAAATTATCTAAATACTCACTTTGTTGTCTTCAAGGTATTCCATTCATCTTTTTGTCCTGGTGATGATGAACTATGGCATTATGAATATGGCGAGTATTCCCAACATCCACAGGTGAGCTTATGTGGCTGCAAGTCTGCAGCTGCTCCTCTTACAACTTCTCTGCTTTCAGGGACAATCATGAGCAGTTTTTAGAACCACCTTCTCTTCTTTCCTTCTTCTCTTTCCCAGTTACTTGCAGGAGCTTTGCTCATGGAGTTACAGAAGCAGCTGTAATCTCAGTTTGAGGTTTTTTTGGATTGATATATTGCATTTTCCTATGAAATTGCTGGCCTCAAAATTTGACTTTTGCAGGCTTAATAATTTATGGCCAACCTTTGCTTTCTTAAATGTAATGAAGTCATGTTCTCCTTGGTCTTGTATTCTTCCAGATTGCATTTGATAATCCTTTTTAATGTGTTTTTCCCCTTGCTGTTTGGCCTTCAGGTATTTTCCACTTATTCTTGTGTT
This sequence comes from Rhipidura dahli, assembly GCA_013399225.1. NCBI lineage: Eukaryota > Metazoa > Chordata > Aves > Passeriformes > Rhipiduridae > Rhipidura > Rhipidura dahli. Next base: position 767,182 of record VXAC01000333.1, on the reverse strand, counting down.
ACGTAGTTCAAATAAGGTCACTGAGGCAGCTTAGCTTAGTGATCCACAAAATAAGGTCTTGCTTTTGGTATTGGGCTTTGTGAAAAAGTAGAAAATACCAGAACTCTTACTGCTTCGAAGTAGAAGCTGATGGTTTGGGTGTGTTACAGGTGACTTCTGTCTCTGCACTGTCTGACTGTTTCTGTAGCTGCTGCTGAGTGCTCAGAATCCACATCAGTCTGGGCTGGGGAATGGAAACCCTTTCTTCACTTGACTTCAAGTCCAGGGCTGTCTGAGAATCTGATGTACAGATAATCACCTTGCCTTCTGCTTTTTCCTGAAGAGACCTCTCTCTAATATCTAAACAGCAACCCAGCTTATGATTACTTATAATTTTTCTAAGGTTATTTAGAAATGTGAACTATAAAAAACAAGCCTGTCTACAGCAGTCACTAGCATTTTGCATCAGCAAGATAAGGTATTAAGGAGGTATTTTTTCCACCTCCTTTCAGAATGCAAAGCCCAGAAGTCTAGAAGTAATTAATAATGTCACAAAAAAAAAAAAAAAAAGAAAAGAAAAAAGGTAATTGAACAATGTTTGTTAAAGAAATACCATCTGAGAACAAAATGAAAAGGTGCTAAAAATTTTCATTATGGTTTCCTGGTTGTTTGTCCCTGCCTATCACTTGAGGGAAGTGCAGGAGTTAGTGACTATGGATCAGAGGAACCAAGTCAACAAAGGAATTATCCAATAGTTATTTACATCTTCCTAGGCAAGTTGGGGTGATGATAAGGAAAAGCACACAGCATCAACAAGAAACCCCCTCATTCTTCCTCTTTAGCCAATTAGCCACAATGGCTAATAGCAAAATAGCTGTATATTGAAACAAAAATCAAGCCAGTTCATATAATGTCACCCACTGCTGCAAGATAGTCATGTGCTGATTTGAGTCAATGTGAAATGTCAATCCAACGTGCTAGGAAACCTCAGGAGGTCTGAGGGAGGATTGGGTTAAGACTTTTCTGTTGTATTCCACTAGCCATAGCAGTATGACTCGAGGTTCTTCCACATGATTAATTTTGGCAAAGTAACAATGTATTCACACTGGTTGAGAGTAAGCTTGAACAAGGTCTGGATATGTTCATACAGGTGACCAGATCCTTCAGAGTGGGGCTTCAAGACCTGACTATTTTCCCCCCAGGAAAACACAGTGGAAGAGAAAAAATGAAATAAACTACATAATTTAACCTTCATACTCTCTTCCCTGGTCATTTTTTGCTAGTTTGCCCTCTGGTAAAGCTGCTAGCCTTCAAGGTCTATAAGAGGACGAATTAATCCAGCATCAGATATGCTCCCAGCTACAGCAGCAGTTTGGTGTATCTCTCCCTGCTTGCCCCCCTTTCAGTCTAAGTGCTTTACACCTCAGCATGGAGGATTATTTTAGAGCCTTTGTCCTGTGTATCGCTGTTCCATGTCTGAGCTGGGTGACTTGCCTTTGGATGGATGCTTGCCATTCCCCATTGATGAGAGGGGAATCCAAGGACCTTGCTGAGGCAGGACTGGATGCCTGACCCAGATAAAATGTGATAAATTCTACTCTGAATCTCCTGAAGAATCTGTCATGTCCCTTCAGGCTGCCTTTCATCCAGCTGTTTGCTGTGGGCCACATGACCCTCCGGTTGCCTTGCGATCCATCGCTGTCACTCACACTGCAGTTTATTAGTCCCCAGGGAGGAAAATCTCATTTCTTTTAAAACCAGCCATAATTTGACAAAGGCCTGGCTCTTTTTCAGTTGTCTGCTGACTGATCCTCTTGTCTGATTTCACCTTTAGTTCTCCCCTGTGGTGGGTGCTCTCATGGGTCTGGGATGGGGGGTCAGTGTGTGCCTACCAGCCTCCCGAGGCTCAGCCTTTCCAGGCATGCAGGATGTGCCATCTCGTTCTGTAGTGTGTTGGTCTTTGCCTCTTCTCCCCCACATGCATCACCTCTGCTGCAGGGGACACCAGTAGACCTGATCCTGGCCCTGTCCATGTGGTGCATGCTTTTAATTCTGGTGTCCCAGCTCTCCACTGCACTGTGTGACTTGCTTCGTGTGTCAGTCCGTCTCCAAACATCCATCCACTTCTTTCCTCCAAGTATCTTCTTTCTTGCTCATGCAAATACAGGGAGAAGTTACTTGTGTGAAAGGCTGCATCTGCCAGTGCAGACACTGCAGCATTTCCAGTCTTCAGACTGTTCAGCTGCTAAGATAGAAAGAATCATGCTACTGCCCTGCCTAACAGAAGTGTGCTATGGTCTTGAAACACAGAGTTGAGTTTGTCACACCCTGCCTAAGGAATGCTTCTGCAGTTGGACACTGTGATCTTGTAGGTCCTTTCCAGCCTGTGTGATTCTGTGATTTTTCTGGAAGAGGGTGTGCTTCAACATGGACAGCTGAAAAGATTAGGTTATGTGCCATCATCTGCCTTTATACGAAATCATGAGAGAGAATACCTTAAACTTGCAACATTTTAGTCTTTGCTAGATCTGAGGAAGAGCATCTACAGATAAAAAGAACATCTACAGATAAAAAATGCTGTGGATAAGTTCAGTGCCTGACATACAGTGTAATATGGTTTCGAATACTTGAGTTGGACAGGAATTTCAAAATAATATGTAAAGATGGGAGCTTTGAAATTGAATTGTGCAACTTGAATTGATCCTATTCCTTCTTGGTTTTTTTCCCCACCCCCCCACATGAGGAGGTTCCAGCTGGGTGTACAAAACCATCAGTCACCTTTGAGAATGTCTTCCAAGGTCTTGTAGCATAGCTTCAGACTTGTTAACAATTGGATCTGAGAAAAATCAAAACAAGCCCAGCCCCATTTGAGTGATTCTAGTTCTTGTTGGTACTTGTGTTGGTAACTATGTGTTCTGTGTGTTGTGTTTTTAGGTACTCCTTTGTCGTAGCTATGGGATACCTCACACTGTGCCACATAAGCCGAATATACATATTTCACTATGGCATTCTCACTACAGATTTTTCCGGGTGAGTGAGTCTGCAAACTGCTTCCTGTGTCAATCAGTATTAGTTGATTTCAGAAAGTTGTAAGAATAATTTTTATGTTATCTGTGGAACACCTGCAATTTTGTTTTCCTTAAGCTGTTTCTGAGGCTTTTGTTGCAATTTTTGGGTTTTGGTCGGGTTTTTTGATTTGGTTTGTTTCTTTGGTTTGGGGTTTTTTTTTTTGTTTTTTTGGGGGGGTTGTTTTGTTTGTTTGTTTTTGTTTTTTGTTGTTGTTTGGGTTTTGTTTTTTAAAGAAGGAATATGCACTGTATGATTTTTGCACTGACTCATTGTTTCTACTGTTTTCTTGCTAGAAACTGTGTAGTTGGGAAGGTAGAGCTTAGTTATCTAGGTTTCCCTGAGAGCAGCCTGGGAGGATCAGTTGTGCAGTCTCCTCCTGGAGCTGTAGCAGTGCTTATGTGGCTGGTGGTCTGCCCTGAGAGGTGGGGTGGGCTGCTTTCCTTCTAACTTCCTGGGCACAGCTGTGAGCTCTGTGTTTCCTTTGCCCCATTCTGATTTATCCTGGAGCCCCAGCTGTGTTCTCCCAGCCCAGGCACTCCAGTGAGTGTGAGGGCAGGACTTGGGCAGGGGTGGATTGCTGGTGGAGCTGGGTGGGTAACCCAGGCAGAGAGACAAGAGATCAGCTTGGGTTGTCAGCACTGGTTCTCTCGTTGGGCCAGCTTGTGGCTGCTGCTTAAATAGCACAGCTTTTTATGGTAGCTGTGAAATGGTGATTTTCATATCTGCTGTAGTCTCTGATTTCACCCAGAGAAGCAGTAGAGGATGCTGTGCAAAGATAGAGACAGCTAACCCTATGTGCTTTGTTTGTAAGAGGAAGGTATGCTTTTGCATGATTTAAAAACAGTGTGCTAATCTGTATCCCACTTCTTTAACTGAATGTCTGAATACAGGGTAATTAGTGACATACCATGAAAAATTTCTGTAAACTCACACAGCACCTTGTACATGACTCTTCCAAGTCTCTGTCACCTTACAGGCACAAAGTAGGAGATTGAAGGTTTTTGCTGTCTCTGTGCAAATGTGCATATATCTCTCTTTGAGGTGGTGGGTTTAAGCACTTAATTAAATTGTAGGTGGTGGAGGGGAAGTTTCTCTCAAAGTCCTGAGGTTTTTTTATTAAGGAAGCTGCTGTAATAGGAACTTACACTTTTGAAGAAATTTAGTTCTGTATTTTTTTCTGCAGTTCTTTTAATACACAAAAGCATGTCCTCAAAGAGCTTGACATGCCAAGAATCCTATAAATGGGCTTGGAATGCTATAGCTCTGTGTAAGAGACAGAGAGAGAAATGTGAGAGATCATGCTTTTCTGAATAGTGTGTTCAGAAATGCATATTAGTTCTCCCTCTCTGAATACATTTAATAAAGATCCAGCTGAGATTGAGGGTGGAAGAAGAGGAGTGGTGGTTGTTTGTTATAGACTAGGCAGCGTTTTTTGCTCCCTTGATGAAAAGTAACTGTTCTTACTTAATGAGGACCTTGAGGATAATGATGGTAGTGAAAGAATAATGGCTGAACTTACTCTGTTATTTGATTTTGTCTTGGTGCTTCAAGATACACACCAATTCCTAAACTTCAGTCAAATATGAAACTGCCAAGTACTAAACAAGTGGAAAATGTACAATGGATATGAAATGCACCTTCATGGTATATTTTAAAAGCTAAGAATAAATAAAACTAGTGTACTGGCATCAAGAAAAATTTGCAATCCAAAGTGTTGAAACGCAGATCAGCCTCAAAATCTATCTTAAAACCTGTTTTCCTCAGCTGTAAATTTGTGCCCATTGAAGTTTTGTGCACATACCTGAACAGATGTGATGACCTAGAGAGACAAAATATACTCTCTGGACACAGTTTTATCATGTGTGAGCAGCAACTGAACTGCTCTTGGTCATCCTCCCATATTTGATGGTTCCTCATCTGTTGCATGTGGTAACAGGGAAGCATTAGGACAGTGACCTGGCTGGGAGGGTGGCATTAAAGTTCTCCCTCAGGATTTCAGAAATGACTGAGACTGAACCATGGCACTCTGCGCATCTCCCTTCAGCTTCCCACCGTTTTGGGGGAATGTGGCTGGGGATACACATTGAAAAGGCAAGACACTGGATTCAGGGGAATCTTTAAGATCCAACAAAAAGCCCATCATCTGCTGATTTGTGTTTGAGGTTTTGGTATTCCATAAATCTGGGGATACCTGGTTGCGAGGAGGAAGTTTTAATCCACATCAAATGGGCACAGAACCAGTTCTGTTGCCATCAGCTGTCCAGTGTCAGTTCCCTGAAGTGACAAGCCTGATGATCAATGAGTGTTTCCCAGCAGCAGTGCTGAAAGTCAACATCCCTCGTTTGCCCTCCTGACCCGCTCTGTGCACTTAACAACTTGCATGCCTAACCCTGTTGAAGTGTGCTTGCAAATACATTTTTTGGGGTGTTTTTAGTTGGTTGTGCTATTTGTTTGGAGCCCTCCCATTCTGAGAACAGAGCTTGTTAAAAGCAGGTAGAGATGGAGAGAATAAGGTAACTTTTGAGTCATATCTTAAGCAAACTGAAAAATGAAAGATCAAGCTGAGGCACATCACTTCCAGGTTACGAAATAGAAATAAGGGACTTGTTACCTGCTGGTGACTAGTTAATTCTTAACTCCTTCAAAGGGTAGTTTTGTTCACTGAGTCCTACAGTCAGAACTGTACGCAAGTTGCTTGACTTAATAGCAGATTAAAACTCTTGATTTAAGAGTTTTTCATGTATTGCATAGTAATTAAGGAAAAACTCTTTTTTTTAAAAAAAAAATCACTGCCAGGTTTTAAGGAAAACAATTTCCAGCTTGCTGCACTTCACTTTTAATTACTTTTAAAAAATGTGTATATATTTTATCAAATTTCTTTCAATTATATTATTTCTCAAATAAGTGGTGACATAATTTAGGAATTTTCTCTTTACTACTTCCTCAAAAACCGTATTCATTTTTGAACACTAATTGTACAGTAACTGAGTTCTGTGCTTCCCTCTTAATTCAAATCAATCTTTGAGAGAAGCATGCATGTTTTATTTTGTTTGGTTTGCCATGACATTTGTACATTTTACCTGGAAAAACTAAATCCTAACTCTTTCTCTTATTTCTTCTTCTTTATGCTAAGAGGATTATGCTGGTAAGTTGCCTGCCTATACAACTTTATAAAAACAGTAATAATGTCATACAGTTTGTGTTTTTTCCCTTTGTATCACAGGCTCAGATTGAGTATAGTAATATGATAGCTTTAAGGAAAAATGAGTTTAAAATATGGAATCTTGATCCTTGATCTTTCGGTTTTTGGAATTTTGATTTTTGGAAACTAGTAATAGATAGGGTTTCAATCTAGCAAGCTTCATGATCAAAAGCCAGATGCATATGATCATCCAGATAAAATTCAGACGATATGGAACTTGTGTCTGTTTCAATCCTTTGCTTAAGGCCATAGAGCTTTTTAGTTTCCTCTTTGAATTCTTGCAGTGTCCGAGCAAAATTTCCTAATATTGCAGGTTATCCAGTGAAATGTCAGAGGATGACTGTGCATTTGGGTGTTTCTTTGATACATGAGTAGTGGCTGAGAGAGATGGGGTTGTTTAGCCTGAAGAGCAGGGGGGGCCTTATCACTCTTTTCAACTGCTTGGAAGGAGGTTATAGCAAGGCTGGAGTAAGTCACATCTCCCATGTAACAAATGACAGAACAAGAGCAAATGGCCTCAGGTCATGCCTGGGGAGGTTTAGATTAGATATTAGGAAAAGTTTCTTCATGGAAAGTGTTTTCAAGTATTGGAACAGGCTGCCCAGGGAAGTGGTGGAATCACTGTTCCTGAAGCGTTCAAAAAACATGTAGTTATGGCACGTGGGGACATGGTTTAGTGGTGAAGATGGCAGTGCTGGGTTAACAGTTGGACTCAATGATCCTTGAGGTCCTTTCCAGTCTTAATGATTCTGTGATTCTTGCTGCCATTCCTTACAGAAGAGAAACTCAGCTTGTGAAAATCGCTACACACGCTGGCACAGTTTTCAATCTTCTGTTGGTCTTGGAGACACCATAGCTGAATTATCTGGGAGACTTGAGTGGTTTTCCTCCCCACATATGTTAAATCTGTAGCTCTTACACGAGTGCTTTGGTGGACATTACTCTCCAGGCACCACCTTTGTGTTCACCCTATCCCAAATGCAGAGCAGCAGCATCATTCTTAGCAAACCACCTAGAAAGGGATGAACGTTGAGAGAGCCCTCTCAAAAGCCATATGTATGAGCAGATACTTCAGTAACAAGTGTCACTTCAGGTAGTGAATTTTCGCTGGGTGGTTAGTGCTTTGTTGCTGTTTTATTCCTCACTCAGTGGCTCTTAGTATCAACCACAAAAGGAATGAATAAAAGTACAGCAGCTGTTTTTCACAAAGGAAATACATTTGCTGACGAAGGCAAAGATAGATGTACTCTGTTACTGTATTACAACATGGAGCAGAAAAATGCTGTCTGATCCTACAAGTTCAGTTGGTTATTTTTATTTTCTTGTCTTCTAAATGTATGACATGCACTGTCTGCTCCAGCAGCACCAGGTTAGCTGCACTGTGGGTGCAGCTGGTCCCCAGGGGCAGTGGAGGCAGTGCAGGTGCAGGGTGACTAAGGGGAAGTCAGTCTGTTTTCCATGCCTGTTTGCTGCTTTGGCTGGGTACTTGTCCACTTGAAAAAGCCCTGAGATCACTTACCGCTGGATGCACAGGAGCCCTGCAAGAGCTGCAGTGTGGGAACAAAGCAGGATTCAAGCAGGCAATCCCTGCTAGAGAGCTCCATGCATCTGGTACGTCCCGGGGCACTTCTCTAGAAGTAAACACTCTTTTAAGTGAAATGCTTCTAACATGAAGGCTTAAGAAATACTGCTTGGGAGCTTTCACACACACACACACACACACGAAAAAAAAGGGCAACACATCACATGAAGAAAATTTTAAGTTGCTTTGGAGGTGCAAGTGTGTTTAGTGAAGTGTTTTTCCTCTGATGTACTTCAGTACTTCTTCCTGTTACTGTTGAAAGCAAAAGTACCAGGCCACTGCCAGCTTGGCCATCCCCTTGTCAGCATGGTTACTGTCACAGCAGGGTGTGACTGTGTGAACTTCTTGTCATGGCTTCAGCGCTGCAGAGGTTACCCTGAAATAAGTGTTTGCTGTTTTGGAGTCTTGTCTGCCATGAGCCTTTTGACTCCACCTCCTCTCTTAGGGAAATCAGGTCAGTGGAAACTATTTCTAGCAAGAGTGTGCCAGGCTCCTCCGTGGGATTACCTAAGGTCAAGCAGACTGTGCTTGGAAAATGTCTTTTCTCTCATAAGCATCGAAGCTTCCTCAGTGCAGAAGCCAGCCTGTGATGCAGTGGGATCCCCACAGCAGTCTACCAACAAAATCTCTTTATTTCCACTGGCCTGCGCTTTTGGCAAATTTATTGCACTGGGGCAAGCTGTATTTAAAAATTATATTAACTGATGTGTTTTCATTTGGAAGGTTTATTTAGGAGAGTAAACCCCTCTATTGAGCATTCTCTGTAAACTGTTGCATCTTAGCCTTGTGTTATTTTTCAAGGCATCTAAGGTGAGGTAAACAAAAACCCAAAGCTGTCCTTACCTTGTGTTAGATGCCTTGAAAAATAAAATTGTCCCTGGGTCAATTTCTTGATTTTTTTTTTTTTTTTTAATTAAAAGTTGGTCACTATGGTTTGTGTGTAGGAGGTACAATGCAGCTACAACCTAAGATTAAACTCATAGCCAATATATAAAAAATGGGAAGGGAGGGGAAATCACACCACACATAAATCAGATTCTGTGTTTCTGTGGTAGTTTGTAACTGTAGTGCTTAATAGGACAGGTACAGGGGGTGTGGAATCACCACTCAGCATGTGGCTGCAAAGCAGTCGGTAGGTGTTCAAATATGATGGATTGCAAGTTGTTTAGGCTTCTAAATGTGTTTTAGTTCAAATGCTTCCTTCCTAGGGATAAGTCTTTGTGCTTCATCTGTAAATGCAAGTGTAGTAGGTAGATTTTCTTCTTAAATTCAACTTAATTGCTCCCCTTCAATAACCTGTGCATCGCAAAATTTGGGAGTAAGAAAAGGGATTGGAAGCTTTGTAGTTTTGTTAACTTCCCTTCTTTTTTTTAGCACTATTGACTTTTTCCAGTACAGTCTAAGGGTTAAAATAGTATCATGTTGGAAAGAGTTGGCTATATGTGATACAATGCTGTATTTAATGTATTAACATACTCAATGTTTTATTGCTGTTCAAAGTTAGAGCTTGCCTGCAAGGCTGAATAGAAATGGCAATTCAATGACACTTCAAAGTTTTAATAATCAAAACTCACATGTTTAGGAATTTATTACTTTTTCCCAGTCCCCCCACCCTTAGGGAGGGTTCCAGTACTGTCATTATTTTGTTGTGCTCTGCCATTTCCTGCAGCAAAGACACAGTCCCCTTGAGATCAAGTAAGTGGGGAATGGTAGGCAGGAGGAGAGGAGGGAGGAAGATGCTCCTTGTTCACCTGAAACCTTGCTTACCCTTTGTGTGGAGTGTTGACTGATACCTGACACTGATCCTGTGAAAGATTTAGTGTGTGTCATGCCACTGCCACTGCAGAGCAGGTTCCCACCTTCTTGAGTGGGGTAGAGATCACAGAATCAATTAGGTTGAAGAAGACCTCTGAGATGGATAAGTCCAACCTATGACCAATCACCACCACGTCAACTAGAGCATGGCACTGCGTGCTGCATCCAGTCACTCCTTAAACACCTCCAGGGGCAGTGGCTCCACCACCTTCCTGGGAAGTACATTCCAGTGTTTAATCACCCTTTCTGTGAAAACTTTCCTTGGATGTCTAACCTAAACCTCCCCTGGTGCAGCTTAAGAGAAGAGACTGACCCCCACCTGGCTGCACCCTCCTTTCAGGCAGTAAGAGAGTGGTAAGGTTCCCCCTGAGCCTCTTCTTCTCCAGGCTAAACACCCACAGCTCCCTCAGTCACTCATAACTGGACTTGTGCTCCAGACCCTTCCCCAGCTCCGTTGCCCTTCTCTGGAGACATTTCATCACTTCAGTGTCACCTGAACTGAGGGGCCCAGAACTGGTCACAACACTCGAGGTGTGGCCTCACCAGTGCTGCCCTGGTCCTGCTGGCCACACTGCTCCTGATCCAGGCCAGGATGCCATTGGCCTTCTTGGCCACCTGGGCACTGCTGGCTCATGTTCAGCTGGCTGTTGACCAGCACCCCCAGATCCTTTTCTTCTGTGCCACTTTCCAGCCACTCTAGAAAATATGAATGCCATGTATTATGATGATGTCAGCAGGGAGAACAGGAAGTATCTAATGAACTTTGTGGCTCTCCTTCCCACTCACCTTGTCAGACATATCACTTTTGTTCTCCCTTGTCTCCTTTGGAGCTGGGATTTGAGGGGGACAGACTGTCCATCTTTTCTGATTAAAGTGTAGGAAAAGCTAACTTGTTCTGTTGGCTTATAATGTGCCATCAATGAGGCAACTAATTCCTAATATAGATGAGGAGAACCTCTCTCCTCTGTGTTTATATGTAGTATGACTTCAGTGCAGGCTTAACTTCTGCTGCCCTTGGATTGTTTGCATTTTGGTTCTCTCTGGTTTACCATGGGAGCCTTGTCTAAGACAAGTGTCTAAATTTAGACACTCAAAATCATACAGTTTTGGCTCAGAGCCTGAGGTTTAAAGTTACCCACTTCAGTATTGGCGTGAAGTGCTTGCCATAAGACACATATGCAACAAATTGAACCAATTTGAAACAAGTGTTAATGTTCCCCCATAAAGCTAAAAGGGTCAAACACTGACAAAAATTTGTGTTTATTGCAGTAGAACTGCTTGGTTCACTGACAGCCTCTGTCTCTCTTAAGGATTAAAAAAATCTGCCTTTTCATATGCTTAAAGGATTAGGATTTATGTATCTTTGAAAGCAAAGCTGAATTTTGTCTGGGAAAATCTACTTTGAGAAACGGGATGTTGAAGATAATGGGGAAAACAGCTTATAAATCACTTTTCTTGAAAGATTTATTGGAATAAAGTTTAGAATGATGTTTGAGAATATTGCTGGAAGGTGAAAAGTCATTGTTAAATTTGTCCATTCCTTAGCTACTATCAGTGGTCTAGGTGACCCAAGGAGAGCTGCTGTACAAACCTCTGTGTTATGATTGTATTCAAGTTCTGTGTATATTTAAGCCTAGTCTGGATTTTATGTGCAAACTTTTTTACTGACATTGTAAGTAGGGACTTCTGAAATGATAAAAGCAGTTTCTGGTTAAGTAATTGGCTGACACTGCATGTTCTGTTTTTGGGTAGAAAATGCAAATTACCCCCCCCCCCCACCCCAGAATTACTTGTGGACTCTTAAAAAAGATCAACCATATTAAGTGTTAAAAAAAAGACCACTTAAAATAAAAGAATGGCTTTTGCCAGTATTTGTGGGCTTACCATGCTCAGCATATGAATTATTTTGAGAATTTGTTTAATTTATATGTGGGATAATCAGGTTGTAAACAGTTTATCTTAGCCATTGGGTTTACATTTGATTGTAACCAGTTAGTTGATTTACTCGAGAATGATCCAGAATCTCTTGAAAATCTCTGTAGAATATATAAGTATTTGACTTATGACATTCAGAGACATCACTGAATGTAACTTCTGCTTTTTTTTTCTTTACCTTGAGAAATCTGTGAGACAAAAACAGTGCTTAAACTGAAAAAAACCCCTCAACTTTTTTCTTTATTTGTGCTTCAGAAAATATATTACAATAGTTAAAATGAACAGCTGTAATGTTTGGAGTAATCATCTATGTCTTTAAATGTGCCATGTACTGGTGAAACTGTGTAACTGGTTAAAAAAAAGTGTAAAAACTAGAGTTTTCATTTCCAAGTTGAAGACATAATTTGTGTTCAAATGGAAACCTCCATATGGTTAGTGTTGTTAATTTATTCTCAGATTGAGAAACAGCCCATTGTATTAATCCTCAGTGAAACTAGAGCTCTTTTGTGGGACTGGTTTTACCTAAAGTCATCTCAACTAATGCTTTTAAAACAGTGGTGTATCCTCATCATCCGTTCCCATCTCATGGCTATTGTCATTGTGAGAGATCTGGGCACCCAGTGCTGGTGTCCCCAGTGGCAGAGAGATGGGGAGAAGCAGTGTGAGCAGGTGCTTATCCCTTGGTTTGCCTGCTATGGTCCTTCCAGACTGCAGATGTTCAGCGCCAGGTTTTGTGTTTAGGGCACCACAGCTGATCGAGGAAGTGGTTTGTGCCCATGGTTTTCCTCTCATCTTTCCTCTTACCTACCTCTAAATGCTCTTGGCTGTGTCCTTTACCCCTGTGGGAACCAGCTCCCGATGCCTCCAAGCTGAGTTTAGTCTTTTTTCCCATTCCTTAGCTGCAGCAGCTCACAATTTGCCTTCAGTGCCAAGAAGCTCTGCAAAGCTGGATATGGGAAGTGGCCCTACTGGGCTTGGTGGCTATTTCTGTGCTGTGTGTTTAGCTGGCACCAAAGCTGCTGGGTGGCTGTAAGCCTGGCTCAGGTACAGCCAGCTCCTGTTTTCAGAGGCTCCAGATCCCACGTGCCCATACACTCCCAGCTGGATGGTGTCTCTTGTACAGGCTGTTCACAGTGCAGATGCATGGCCAAGAAGCAAGTGGGAAACTGCTGTGCTGACAGCTATTCTGGTATTTGCACACAGTCCTAATTGATAGAGCTATTCATGTGGGGAAATAAGCATCTCTATCTGCAGTGTCAACATTTTTTTAGGGCACTGAGGAGACCAGACAATAGGAGAGTAACAGTAAGAAGAGCCAGAGTTAGGTTACAGCAGCACTGCTGTATTCTGGTGTTGCATTGTATGGGGCTTCAATTTGGTTTTTGCCTGAAAGGAAGCTCAGTGGGCTGCAGAAGCTGGTATTTCCTAGTGGTGTGATTTCTTCTGAGCTACAATTTGCAGTGCTGCACGATAGGGAGACATAAAATAAGGCTTTGTGTGCACTTAGCAATTAAAAATTCCAGTGCAAGTTACTGCGGGGTTGTTTTGAACCCAGGCAATTGTCTTATGCCTGAGTGCCTCCTTCAGCTTTAATTGGATGTTTTCCACTTGTTGCTAATACATGTTATGCCTTTTAAAGGCATAAAGACATTCAGTGAGAAAGTTGGGAATAATTTGTATTGCAAGACATGTAACTGTTGTTTCTGTCTTTCTTATAGTCCGCTGATGATAATTACACAGAAGATCACAACTCTTGCATGCCAGCTACATGATGGTAAGAAAAGGAATCTCTTCCCACGTCCTGAAGACAGCCTTTTTATTCCAGTTCATTCTATGTTTGATTTATGGAGTGAATAAATGTAGTTCAGCAAGTTGTTCCAGATGAAGAAGAAAAATGCTGCATGGAGGAAAATGAGAAACTTAAAGTTTTGATCAATTTTTAGGATCAAACTCTCTTTGCAATATCAGAGACAACTGTTTCCCCTTCGGGTATTCTACTTCCTTGGGGCCCAATTTGGATTTTAGCTAGTACCAGTATCTCCTGCTTAGATGCTACAGTGCATCTCCATTAAGCTCTCTGAAGCTTTTACTGATTCTCAAAAGCCAAGAGTTGTGTTTGATGCATAGGTTCAGTCATTAATGTTAATTTAGCAAAAAATATGCTAGCACTGATATATTCAGTGGTAATGTACTCCATGAGTTGTGAGAGATAGAATTCAGTAGCTTTTCCCTAGCTCAGAGAGAAGCACAGTTGCAAGCAAAATAGCATTGTCTTCAGTCTTGTGCTGTGCTGTGACAAAGAGCACTATTATTTCCCAGAAAAACGCCTGTGTCTAGTACAGTGCAAAGGCTAGAAATGTCACTTGTCATCAGTAGCATTATTGCTTGTGCCCACTGATGTTGCAGTGCAAATCTCTGATAGTCTGAGGCCCATTGCCTTACAAGCTGTGGGTGACTGAATAAGTGTCTTGCTAAAGGTACAAGGTAAAGGTGCAAGGATTTAAGTGATGGCCACACGGGGGTCTGGCACTGTTTGCAAGCCAGGTTTGCACAAGTGAATCTATTGCTTTTAGCTGGCTGTAACAGGTACAGCTGGAAGCTTGGCTAATTGACCTTGTTGGTGGCATTCATGTTGCTGAGGCTTCTCTGCTCCTGTAAGTTGAGCCAGCTCAGGTATTGCTACAATGCCACAGGATGCTGAAGGTAGATGAACAGACAGAAAGGAAAGAGACAACAGCAGAGGCAGGAGGGTTTTAAGCAGACCAGAAATCCTACAGATTATTGGTTGTGGAAAAGGCTCATTACATTGTGAACATCCATATGTGGAGCAGTTGATCAAATGAAAGCAGCTTGCAGTTCAAACATCAGTGACAAATTGCTATTTGTAAAAATTTAATGCAGCTGTCCATAAATGGAAACAGACAAACAAAATACCCCCTCCTATAAGTAATTAAGTTCTTAATTGTTTTTCTGAAACTCAGGCCCTCCCAGTATTTGCAAACTGAAACAGTGGAGGGAGAATGGAGATGAGCATCTTATCAGCAGTCGTTGTAGGAAGTGGGTCCTGTGTGTGTGTTGGTAGTTGTGGCCAGTACATTTAGAAGAGTGGTGTCAATTGGTGCCAAGCCCCTGATCTTTGGGAGCTGTGCACATGGAGCTCTGCACCGAGTGCTGTGACTCACCCTGCATTGTGCTGCTGAAGCCAGTGGGATTCCCTGCAGTATGTGCAGCTCGAGCTTTAGGGTGAAGGTTTTGAGCTATGTGCTATAAGCAACATCTGTTTGCCACTGGCCACGACACCAGACTTTTCCATCGTTTTCCTGGGACACTGAGTCTGTGCGCTACCTCTGGCCCCAGAGATCTTGTGCACTCAACAGGAGGTGCCCCTTCCAGTCTGGACCACGTACAATCCCAGATTATTACTGATGTGTATGTTCAGGCTTGCTCCAGCAGCAGCAGCTGGCCTGCTGGTTCATACCAGCAGTGCTTCTTTTCCCTGAGCTCCTGTTTCCCTTCCCCTGCCCACTCCTCCTGCTGTGAAATGCTCCATTTCTCACCAAGGAGCCAGCGGGAGGCTTGTGCTTCAATGAGCCAGTGGCTTCTGGCAACAGAGATTTTTCCAGCCCAGGACAGTTTGTAGAGGCTGTTGGGGGTTGCTTCCAGTTGGTGGCATTGCCACTTCCATTGTGTGTGTGGGAATGCTATGGCTGCTCTTCCTGACAGCACAGCCAGGGTGAGAAAGGGGGAATGAGGTAAGGAACTGGGTAGAGTAGAACTTGACATAAAAGTTAGGGATTGAGCTGTATTACAACCACCTGTTACAAAGAAATTTTGAAATGATGGCTTTAGAAATTAATTTGTGGGGTGCGAGCATAAGGTTATGGGAATAGCTTTTACTGTTTGTCTTTTGGAAAGATCTAATGTGACTTTTCTTTCCAGGAATAGGGCGACAAGCTGAAGAACTCACTGCTGAGCAAAATCGGCTTGCTGTAAAGTAAGGATGTAATTCTCTTAGTGATTTGTGTCTAATTTCTTCCAAAGGACTTGAGTGTTTAGGTTGTTTTGTTGTGTTGTTTTTGGGTTTTTTTCCATTGCATTGTCAGGGACAACATAGTGGCCCTGCCATGAAAATGTTTCCAGCCCATGATGTGCCAAAAGTCCTACCTGCTTTTTCTATTTGCTTGAGCAGTTTTGTTTTTGTAATGCTGCTGTCATTGCCCTCCTTACACAAAAATACCTTCTCTCCTATATTCCTTATTTCTTCAATTCAGGACTTCTGCCTTTATCACCCTGTGCTGGTCAGTAAAGCACTGAAGTACTTGGCAATGTCTCGTTGACTTAAATATATGCTCCACATGGAACAAAAACAAGTCTTTGCTGAATTAACTCTTTTAAATTCAGGCTGACTGGACTTGTTGGCTGATGTCTTAATCTGATCTGTGATACATTATTTTTTCCAAGTTGATACTCCTCCCATCAAGCAATCTACTGCATAGTAAAAATCCATTTTGCTTTGACTCTGACACTTCAAGTGCTGCTTTTCTTTGCCATCATTTTTGAATGCTGGAGTTTATTTTTTTTGGTCTCCCTCCATAATGCTAATACTCCTAGTTCTTCCTGTTATGTAACTAGTCTTCTCATTTTTCATATGGAGAGGGCATATCTCTGAGCACTTTTTTAATCTAGTTTGTCTCTCAATATAAGTGCAACAGTGAGGTGAATTTGTTGGGTTTTTTTTGTTTTAAAAGAAGAATTAGTGTTACAGAATTACGCTTAAAACTGTAACTACTTTTACCATGACATGTTTGTTTAAGGCCAAGGGAATTATTTCCTTCATTTTCAAGGTAGAAGATTCAGCCATCAGAAAATCTGCCTATGAACTTCAAAAAGTAAGGGAGTCATTTCTTGAAAAGCAAAAATTGTGTAGGTAGCCTTGTATAACTTTGCTGTGACCCCATAGTGTCTATTTTTAAAGCTCACAGCATAATTTTTAACTGCACTTGACCCTTAATTTTGGTCAAATTCTCACCAAACAGGCTCGGGGTTTTTTCTTGTACAGTAGATGAGTTCATAATAGAAAAGCAGATGCCAATAGCTTAAGTGTCAGTGGCAGACAAGTCATAACTGAAGAGTTTTAAATCCCCTTTGGTAATACAGCCCTTTGTCTTCCCTCCTGTTCTTGGTCTGTTTTTGTTTCTCACTCATCCTCTGTACATTCCTTCGTGCATTGCTCATGTCTCCCCACCCAACCATGTGCAGAATCCAAGCTGAAACTAATGACTTTATTTTTAATCTTATTGTAGAGCGAATGGACCTGATTTTGCAGGACAGAAAGATGACCCTTTCCCCAAATTGTGTGCTGCATCTTTCTGTGAAAAGCTTTCACCAGAGAACATACCATTCAGGCACTAACATCTACAATAACCAGTAGGGTGAATGCAGAAAATCCTTGCTAATCTAACTGTTTATTCAAACTAATTCCACTTCAGAATAGAAGTAGGCAACAGAAAATGTTTAACTGTTGCTTAGTTTTTCTGCTAGAAATTTGTTTTAGTCTTAAAGAATTTTAAGTGTGTTTTGGTTTATGCATGGCCATCTGTGTCTTGGGCAGGAGAGCCCTCAAGCACTGTGCCCAAGTTTGTGTTCATCTGAGGGCTCCATGTTTACTTGAATGGTGGCAATTAGGACATTTGTAGAGAGCACTTGGGAATGCAGTGCAGAACACAGTGCACAGTCTGGATGTTGGCATTTTCTGCCACATAAAAACCCCAAGCCTAACAATTTACAAGTTACACTAGTGGTGAGAGGCCTTTACATCTTCCTTTTTCCATTGTACTGATCTGTAGCAAGGACAGTGGGTCTTCTTCATTTTACATCCAATGTACAGCCCCAGAAGGAGCTGGTGGGATATGCAGTTGCAAAATGAAAAAAATGAATGTGCCAGACTTTCTTTGACTTTCATCTTCAGCTGTCTTTCAATTCATGTGCTTTTTTTTCCCTCCTTAGTTCCTTTTCCTGTTCATGATGCAATACAGGCAATTATTTCCTTTATTTGAACAGTAGGAGAGAGTGCCTCTTCATTCTCTTCCTGTATGTCTCACATGACACTTTCCATTTTTCAAAAGGCTGGACTGAAGGGTGGGTGAGAGCTCCTCGCAGGACTGGGAGCCCTGGTTTTAGAGGCTCCCTGCCCTGCAGTTTGTATAACAAGGCAGAATGGTCCCTGACATCCTGGACAGATGTCCAAAACCAATTACCAGCTTCTTACTCCTGGTACTGCTGACCTGTCCAAACTGGACAAATTTATTACTGTTTTGAGCTGAAAAGTTTCTAAGATTACAACTTTTCACATCATTAGCACTGGTTCACCTGTAGCTTAAGCATTTCCATTTTACCTTTGTTCTGACTGCCATCTACCAGACATCACCAGAATATGATAGGCTGTGTTTCACCTTCCCCAGAACAGATCTAGAGAGCTTTCAGCTGCTGGGAAAGAGGTAGGAGAGAGGAGAGGACTGAGGCAGACAATGGAACAAAAAACATTGGTGAAAGCCTTTGCTGTGTTTTACCTTGTTTTGGTTTTTTTTTTTCATTTTCTGTTGTGTGTGGCTGATTTTTCACAGGTCAAGACCTTCTTTGCTGGAGTATTTAAGTTATCTCCTCAATTTTATGAGCATCATAGCAGGGCCTTGCAGCAATTACAAGGATTATATCGCCTTCATTGAAGGGAGGCATGTGCACATGAAACTGTTAGAAGTGAACTGGAAGCAGAAGGGTTATGACAGACTTCCTGATCCTTCTCCAACTGTAAGTTTTCAAATGACAAAGATTGATTGCAGAGGGCAGGAAAGTACAGCTTTGTACATGATTCTCATAATTAAAAGCTAAGAAGAAAAACCACTTTTGGGTTATCTTGCCAGTAAAGGTTACAGTGAGTTTTTTCTGTGAGTGGCTGCTGTTTTTATCTCAAGGTCAGGGGTGAAGGGGCTAGTAAATTCCCCAAAGGGGTTTGGCATGCAAATTGGATCAGTTGGTAATGGGTGTCCTTTGTGCAGCAATGGGAATGGTCTGCAGGTTCTGACAATGACAAGTTGCAGTTCAGCTTCAAACAGAAAAGGAAATGACAGAAAAAAAAACCCAAAAAAAAGTCAAATCTCCCCCAAAGTGCAGATGTTAGAAGTACATGATTCATGGCTAAACACAAACTGTAGCCTGTCCAGGTGATTTGCAAGAGTATTTCACACACTTTAAGATTACTCAAGAGGTAATTTTTTCACATACTTTCTTTTAATGCTAATTTTGTTTTATATTTTTTTAATACTACTTAAAACCTTCTTATAAAATAGACTTCTTGTAAAGCAGGATGGCATATTATGAGATCCAGATTTCACTCTCTTGTCTTAAGGTGACACTGCATGTGTAGTTTTGTGAATGTGTGCAGAATGTCTTCTCTGAAGCTGAGCATGTGCTTATGTGTAATGATTCCTGTTGCACACAGTTGTCTTTCTACTGATTTTAGTGGCATTACTTCTGATATACATTAGTCTGACTGAGGTCAGAATAAGGCCTATATCGTGGAGGATGCAAGTCAGGAGAGAGTATTAAAATCTGCACAAAAAAACCAATTTCACATTACTTTATTCCAGAATTTGGAGAATATATAAAAAGAGATCAAAACTCAAAATTGTCAAAAAAATACATGGTTATTTTAAAAGTGTATTGCATTTTTGTTAGCCTTTTGAGGACATGAGTCAATTTTTACATGGTATCCAAGTACCAGATTACTTTTTAATTATGACTGTATCAAGAAGGGTTTACTCATGGTGTGTATTTGCAAACAAGCTTTGAACTACTGCTGTGATTGTCAATAATGGTGTATAGGAAGCTTGGGAGCTGGAACAGAAAATGCTGGGGCAGAGCACAGGGGTACAATTGTGCTGAACAACATGTCACCTTTTGGACAAGTGAATTTTAGCAAGACCTGTGGGTGGTAGGTAGCTGGGTAGTAAGTCCTGCTGTTGCACTGAGTATCAATGCTTTTGGCTTCCAGGAGGAGCCCAGTCCTTGGTTCCAGGAGATGACAGTACAAATAGAGAGGATTTCTGCTTTCCACTGTAGGGCTTGTTTGTTTCCTCTCTCATTTTAGAATCTCCGCACACTGATGTGGAGTCTGTCATGAAGTTCATCACTGATTCTGACCTGTGATTGTCCTGCCTATCTATAGGTAGTTCAGTAAACCAAATTAAACTGAAGCTGTGACTCTGGCCTTTTCTTGGTGGCCTCTTCTCAATTAATTAGTATCAATTTTGTCACTAGTAACTGTAATGGTTGTTGAAGCCCATTGTTTGTGTGTGTCATGAGCGCTGCCTTGTTCTTGCCCTTAAGCAGACGTTTCTAATGAATGTTTCATTGTTTGTGTTTTCCAGGGAGCAGTGATGTACAAGCTGTGTATCACACTGGTATCTCTCATTTTATTCTTGACGCTTACCAAGAACTTTCCTATGGCATATATTATTGATAACGAGTTTCTTGATAAAACTCCCTTCTTGTCAAGACTCGGTTACCTGTATGTTGTAACACAGGCAGCAAAACCAAAGTATTACTTTGCATGGACCTTGGGTGAGTCTGGCTACCTGATGTACTTTTGTGTGTAGCAAGTAACTTCCTAAATGGGAGAGGGGACCTGAAACCCAGGGTTGGGGGTGTAATAAAATTGCCCCTAACCTGGAGTTCTTGTGGGAGATGAGTTCCTTTTAGGCAGTGGACCCTGTGCTTGTTTGGAGGCTGATGCTAGGCTTTGCCTCTAAAGCACTGTGGGGTCCTGTCTATACCTTGGCTTTGAGTGGCCCAGAGAAGAGGTTGGAGAACCATGGGGAGCAAAGGAAGTGTTAGGAAGGACCAAAATTTCTTCAAGGAAAAGGGAGAGGAGAAGGAAGAGGGCTCACTAAAGAAAGAAGCAAATTTTTTTTGGAGCCAGATAAACTGGTGTTCAAAATAATCTTATTTCATTTTACCTTCTTCCTTTTACGAGTCACCTTTCACATCTGTGTGTGAGGAGTCAAGTCCTTAAGGCCAGGCTGAAAATATCCTGGATTTTTTCGCTGGTATTACAAAACTTTGTGTGCAGGGGAGATCCTGGAAGTCCAGCAAGCAATGCATATACCTGAAGCTGAGCAGGGTGTCACTGAGATGGGATGGAAATACCAGGGAGATTCATTATGAGGTTGTGGTTAAACTGCTGGGAATAAAACTGTCAGATCCAGGGAAGGCAGCCAGGACTGGCATGTGTGGGATGGGAAAGGCTTTGAGATAAAGAATGGCTTGTTCGAAAACTTATTTTTGTGGCATCCAGTTTTATATTGTTGCCTCTGTTTTTTCTGGCATTATAGTTAACTGGAAGTCCATTTTTAAAGAGATAAACTGAATTTGCATTTGTGACATGACCAGGCTGTAGAGGCTGTAGGAATGTCTTACAAATGGGGCGTTTGGGGAAAAGTATGCACTGCATAGTGGAGGGTGAGGCTTCCTCTGTTCAGGTCCCAAACAGAGGCTGCAGAACAGCAGGCACTTTATTCTCTCTCCGTTTTGCTCCCGGTGGCATGGCCCAGGGCATTACAACAGCAGCCTGCTGAAAGGGCCCATAAATGCTTCCTGTCCCCAGGACAGCACAGGCACAACATTGTGCGGGGGCTGCGCTGGGATTCCTCCGGATCCACGGAAAGGAAATTCAGCTTCTGCATTATCGGTAGTCCTGGGAACACGGCTGCAAACCTGGCTCCGAGCTGTCACTGAAACCACTTTGGGTGCCAGTGCCTCCATCCAAGCAACAGTGAAAGCCACGTTCAGCCAGAGCTGTTCAAGTCTGTAGGGAATCGAACCTCTGCAGAGCTGGGGGAGATTCGGGTTTTATGGGCACTTTGCGGGTGCACAGTTGTGACCTTCCTGTGCTTCACACCCTGCTCTGCAGACAGCAGCTTGGGAAGCAAAAGGCCAAGGGGTCTGCTATATAATTATTGCTCATCCCATGATGCCTGGCCTCTTGTTTTTGGCAAAGAAACACCGGTTAGTTGGTCCCTGCAACCCCTGGAGCAAGCAGGACCAAATCCAGGAGTCCACTGCTCTGGGATGATGGTTATGTGCACCCACAGCCTCTGAGGTTGGGCAGGATCCTGTGGGCCAACTTCAGGCAGGGTTATTTTTTTATTGTTTGGGGAGAGAATAAAAAACATTGAAAGCTTTCTTTCCATCACTGAAATCTTTCTCATTGAGGAAAGTGGAAAACAAAACAGAAAGTTTCAGGTTAGAGGAGTTTGCTTGTTCATTTATTTATTGTTAGTCTTGTTGCTTATAATTAGGTTCCCTCCCTAGTTTTGTGCACTAGGGCTTCTCCATGAGCTTGTGCCTGTACTCACAGCATTTACAAAGCTAAATCAGTTTTCATTCTTGGGGAAGAAATGCCAAGCTTTTTAAAGCATAAACCAGGCTTGTACTTTGTAAATGACCTAGAAGGAAAAGCCTTACCTGTATTTACACTTCCCCTTTTCTTCCAACAATCCTCAGTGCTGGCTGCAACTCTAGTGATCCAGAGACAATAATGAATCCTCCCTTCTGTTTTCTTAGTACCCCAAGAAGGTATTTCTAGCAGGGGCACACTGAAATCAGAATCTTGAGACCCAGTGATGAGGTGACTCCCAGGCACTCTGAGATGGGAGGTGTGTAATGCCTACTGTTATCCAAGCTCTTATTTGCTTTAAAGTAGCCAAGTGTATAACTGAAGTTAATCAGTATTTGGTTCATTGACATGGTGAGGCACTTCAGTGAGACACTCAGAAACAGGATTAGCAAAAGGCTTTGTCTGCAGAATTCTGAATAACAGTCTTAATTAACACAGCCATGTTGGAACTCTTAATAGAAATAGTAAGCATGTCTTTGAGATGTTGAGGTTTTTTTGAATTCTGGAAAATGCTGTGACATCCAGGTGCCCTTTTGAGGAAAATGCTCTTTCATTTTGTGGCAATATCTATCTCAGATGAATAATAAAGGCCAAATGATAGGAAAAGTGATTTCTATTCGTTGTTATTTTATTATTTTATTTCTTCTGCACAAGGAGTAGTTAGTCTTTCCTCTTGAGGAAATGACTCTTGTGTAGCCTTATAGTAATGCCCCTTTGCAAAGAAGCTTCTCCTAGAAAGAGAGGTTGCTAAATCCTACAAAGCCAGTTTGAATGTTTGTTTAGTGCCATACTGACTTGTAAGAAAACATGTCTCTTCCAGCAGTCTGATTTTGACCTGTTTTGCTTTGACATTGCAGCAGATGCAGTCAACAATGCAGCTGGTTATGGATTCAGTGGAGTTGATGAGAGAGGCACTTTCCGCTGGGACCTCTTGTCCAATTTGAATATCTGGAACATTGAGGTGAGATAAAGGAGTGGCTGCATTGGCATAATTATACAGAAATGAGCATGATAACGGGTAGAGGCTTCACTGAAAGGAAAATAAATCTGTGCTACCAGGCTGCTCCTCTTTAGCATGAAGAGGTTTTGTATTTTGTCTGTTGGGCAGATAAAATGTGTCTGTCTCACAGGCTTCCTCAAGCTCTGTATTCAGGTTGTATTTCTAAACAGTTTAGTGGGGGCTAATAAATAATTACATCAGATATTTAATAAATGAGCAGTCAATTACTGTAGATCGTGGCTGAGCTCAGCGGGTCAGTAAATTGTTCACAGCTATGATTCTTCACCATCTGTGGTGGATTCTGTTTATTTACTTCTAACAATCTTTCACTTTTGTAGCCCAGTTGAGATGAGTGGTGGTAGTGGAAGAGGCTGCCACAAGTCACACAGACACGTGCAAGGGCTGAACTGCCTCCTGCACGTGGAGAAAAGCAAGGGTAGGGGACATCATCACAGGTACACAGCGAGCAGCCTGAATGGGAGCTGGCAGGGGCACACAGAGCTTGGATGGGTGCTGGTCTAGAGCACCATGCAGCAAGCCACACTTTCTCAAAACATCTGTCACTCCTTCCTTGTGACTGCAGTATACTTTTAAGATCCATTAGCCTTTTGAAAGCTGTTCATGTTTGTGTCTCTAATGCGAAAGATGGCCAATATAATTTGTTTGCCCTGAAGATTATTTTGGGAATGCCAGTGAGATGTGGAAATATTTATGCGCCTGAGGCTGCTTTCTAAAGGTTTCTTCTTTAGAAATAGGAGGAGCTTCCCTCTGTAACTCTCTAATTATGATTTTAGAAGTAATCACAGATGAAAATAAGTTGACTGCTTTATTGCTGAGCAATCTGTAACTAAGTGAATGTGCTGTAATAGCTCTTCTCAAAAATTAAAGAGCCCCTGTAATTCTTCATTGAAGATGCCAAAATTGGAAGTATCATTATACATTCCCTGTTTTTCAACATTCTTTCTCTTTTTCCTTTTTAACCATAATTAATCTTCGGTGTACATCTCTCCTTGATGAGTACAGGATATACAGCGCAGAAATGCTTTACAATTCTTGATGACAGCAGCACCCTACATGCTCAGAGATCTTGAATCTATATCTGATTCAGTTTTGGGGCAGGAGATGATTCTTACTTGGGCTGAGGCAGCTTCAGTTTGAGGGAGTAAAGTGAAATGCAGGCAGTGCTCTTTTAGTCAAGCCAAATGAAGGAAACAGCAGCCTTTGCTCCTCTCTACCCACAGAACTGATAGCCTCTAAAAACTTACTTTACTGGTCACATGGGCAACAGAGATCAGAAATTGTTTCCAAGAGCACAAAATAGAGTGCTGTCTGATTTGATCATGAGTGCAAGTGAGAAAAAGAGGCTACAGAGACCATGACTTTGGGTAAGCCTTGAACCATCACTTTGTGTGCCAGCAGCAACGCTGGGAGCTGAAGTTTAAGTGTGATTGTACAGATGCAGTTTATATGTTCAGCAGGTATAACCACCTGCATGTGTAAAATTACCTCAGAGCTGGGAACTTGAGCACTAAATGTGACTGATCTGTAGTAAAGATAAGCACATGGAAGGAGTTGTGTGGGCCTTAAAACGTGACAGGGGCTAAGCACACGTGGGGGACTTCAAAGCCTTGGCAGCCAGCTTGTTTTGACAGCCAGCAACTACTTCCTCTCTTGGTAATGTAACAGGGGAACTTAAAGGAGGCCAAAAGAGAGTGACAATATTAGTTGGAAGAGAAACTGTATTTTTCTTGGCTTCTCTTGGTGCAGTAATGCAATTAAAATGTGGTGGTGCTGCATTGGGAATTGCTAATCATTTTAACTCCTTAAACACAGAGGAGGAAATGCTAGCCTTAAGGATTCTGTGTGGAAGTGCAAAGATATCTGCACATTCCCCTTGGAAGCCTTTGCCCTTAATCCATTTCTTCAGTGTGCCCTTGCCTTCAGCTCGTACGGCAGAATAATTCAGTGTCACTGAATCATTTCCCCACTTGGAGAGGGTGTCCTTGGAGGTTTCTGCCAGCAGGTGAGGGACCAAGGCAGACTTGGGAAGTGAACTTGATCAGCAGTAGGGGAACTGATGCTGAACAGCAGAGTCCAGCAGTCCCCTAAAGCTGGGGGAGCTCAGGGGAGGAGGTATGGGTGGTTCTCTCGGGATCCTGGAGTTCACTCTGGTTTCTCAAGCTTAGCAGTGGGCTGAGAATTTGGCTTCTAAATTTAGTCCTAATTTTTTTCTGCCCATGTTTTTCAGTCTTCCCCCTTCCTTCTCCAAATAGTAGTAATAAAAATAATAATAAATTTCTATTTTTTGTAATAACACTTTGTCTTAGCAGTACTGTAGGGGAGTCCAGATTGCATAATGGGTGGCAAGCTATCTCTTCCAGAAATAAAACTGTTTATGAACTGAAAAGAAGGCCAAGCATGTAAAACAAGAATGCTTCTCACATTTCCCATTTGAAAAGTAACCAAACACTGTATTTAATTATATGAAACAAAGTGAGATTTTTAGAGCAAGTGCCAAGTGTTAGTGGTGAGCCATCAGCCTAGTTAATGTCCCTTCCAAGTCATATTAGTATCATGATGGATGGTGGCACAGTCTTCATAAAACTTAGCTGTTAGAATTAATATTTTCCATGTACCTCCTCACTAATTTAAAATGTAAGTAGTATTTTACAGGATTCATTGCTAACATTTCATGTGAACTTTTTTCTTAGACTGCAACAAGTTTTAAAATGTACATTGAAAACTGGAACATTCAGACAGCTGCCTGGCTGAAACGGTAAGAGTAGTGACACAGTAACGTGCTTGTGAGATCCAAAAGCTCTACATGGCCTGGAAAAACACTGACTG
Organism: Rhipidura dahli; assembly: GCA_013399225.1. Classification (NCBI taxonomy): domain Eukaryota; kingdom Metazoa; phylum Chordata; class Aves; order Passeriformes; family Rhipiduridae; genus Rhipidura; species Rhipidura dahli. The sequence continues at coordinate 741,300 of VXAC01000333.1, read as the reverse complement.
GTGGCTCTCATAAATGCATAGCCCCTTGTTCTTTCTTTGTTTCCTGTGTCTGTAGCAGTTGGTGCAATACAAGGGTATTTGGTGCTGTAAAGTTTTATTGCTGCAAGTGTAAAATGCTCCTATTTTATATATGAGCAGCAAAGTCGTAAATGAACTGTTCAAATCTTCCATAATAGAAAGTAATAGCATTTTGGTTTTTCCCTCTATTATCTTTCCTGTACTGTTTTGCTTTGCTATGTTATGTTTCCCACGCAGAGGTGAGTCTTGCTGTGTCACTGGGATCCCAAAATTCAGCGAGAAATAAGGACAAAGTCTTCAGAGCCCCAGTGTAGTCTGGTTTGGAGTCACCCAAAGATGCTTGCCAGGGAGTCCTTGTTTAGGATATGGAGAAGAGACTTACAGCACTGAGATGATCTGATTTTAACCTGAGACTGTTAAGGCACATATTATAAATACTAGCACAGTCCAAATTTTGTAGATTGCACTGTGTCTCATTACTCATTTCATGTTCTGGTATAATTAAAACTCAGGATACAGTCAACAGAGTGTCTGAAATGCAGGCTCAGATTTATTGTAGTTAATGTAGCTATAATGGTGTTAAATCTATACATCTTAAAAGTCAAGGGTTACTATTTTTCATTATTCAAATGATTCCTGGTGAGAAATGCATTATCTTGACTCGTTTCTTTGGAACACAGCATTTGATTTCAACTTCAGATCGCTAAATAGACTGGGTGTTGTTTTTTTGAACTGTTATCCTTGCATCTTGGGAGTAAGATTTTTCTGCTAAAGTTAGCTGGAATTCCCTGTTTTGCAATAGTTAAGGCACTCCCTGTTGTTCCCAGCATCTGCCAGATAACTGTGCCTAAAAATAGCTCTGTTCACTGGAGCGAAGGGTGGGGTCACATCTCTTTGTCTTTCAACTTGCTCTTGATCTGTCATCAGAGTTTGGAGGGGTAGCCTGTGATTCCAGATAGAGATGTAAAGGTGAACCGAAGTATTGCCTGCCCTTTATTCCATTATTTATTTAAATGCTTTGAGCACCAGAAATACTTGTACAGGCACTCTTTGGATACTCATTTGCATATAAGCATTCTTCCCCATTCCATCTAAACCTCCATTTAAATGAAGGGAGAGTGCCTCATGCCCCGGTCTGTAACTGAGCCACGATAAGACCGCTGAGAAAACAGAGTAAGACCTTAGAAACAGAAGGATTTCAAATGCAGTGGCCATTGTTCAGCCTCTTGTGTTTTGTTTTCATTTTTGCAGTGTCTGCTATGACAGAGCTCCCTGGTACCCTACGGCTTTAACATTTATCCTGTCGGCCCTGTGGCATGGTATCTATCCTGGATATTATTTTACGTTTCTCACTGGAATCCTTATCACACTTGCAGCCAGAGCAGTATGTACCTTTCATTGTTCTCTTCTAAGGCCCATGCTAGACTCTATCCAGCTGTCAGCTGCACCCTCACATGGCCAAGCAGCTTGTCCCTGCTGTGAGCCCTCTTTCATGCCTTTGCAGGCTTGATTTTTGCTGAAACTGTGTTCTGTATTGATGCTAATTGCAAAGTACCCAGCAGTTATAACCAGCACCAATTCTAGACACGATGCACTGCTGTCCCTGGCTGTCAGAGGAAGTGTTGATTGAGGATATACAGTCAGGAGTGCCACGAGCTATGTCCATGCAGTCAAATTAGCTTGGGATTCAAGGTAATGTTGGATTCCAGGCTTCTGCTGGGTCATGTTGCCTGTATACTGACTTGCAATTAACTCTGGGCCCAGTCTTACACAAGAAGCTGCTGTGGGTTGAGCATTAGCACAAACTTGAACAATTTATGTGGATGCAATTGATGCAGTAAAATGATCTCTGTGTTTATGGGCCTTATTTTGTGTAGAGTCACCAAAGACAGAACAGGGTTTGTGTCTCGCTGTTGTTAAATTTATCACTGCTGATCTTTCAGGCTGAACCAGCCCCTTGGGTGGGGCTGGGAAGCACCACTGATGTCTTTTGGAGATTGACTATGGATCAATAACCAGGTCAATCTGAAAGGTGAATTAAACTAGTGACCATTATTAACCACTATTGCTAGAGCAAGTTGCTGAATATGTGCTTTGCCTCTCATTTATGAGAATTTCACTGATGTGAAACTAACTGTTAATATCTAGGGAGCAGCATACACTTGTAGGTATAAGCATTCATTTGTTCATTTAAAGTAACTTTGTTTTACTGTTGATAACCAGTGAGAAATGAAAACCAGGAGGGAGGAAGATTGCATCATAACAGCTTCCCTCCCAAAAAATATTGTGCCAGATACCCAGAATGAGTCAGTCTGCTCCTGTGGTTATGACAGAGTAAACTGGGGGCCACTTCTCTGTTTGCCACTGGTTGAGTGTGAGGTCTTGAATATGCCAGTCCATACACTTCTGTATTCCTGCTCTCAGTGCTGGTGTATAAACCTTCCTGAGATACTAATGCTGATGGTGAGCAGAGAGTCACGCACGGCAACGTGTCTGTGTGACTTTGCCTAAGAAACTAATTTATATAATTTTCTGTCACCTTTTTCCTGACCTGCAGATAAGAAACAACTGCAGACATTACTTCCTCTCGTCAGTGCCTCTGAAGATAGCCTATGACGTTGTCACCTGGGCAGTCACTCAGCTGGCTGTGTGCTACACTGTGGCGCCGTTCGTTATGCTGGCTGTGGAGCCCACCATCAAGTTTTACAAGTAAGTCCTCTCCCCTTGGCTTTATTCTCCAGGGTGGCACAGACTTTTGTTCAATAGCCCAAACCACACTGAAAGGCAGTTAGCATTTCGTCAAGTTTGAAAGGAGTTCAGACAGGATGCTTGCTAAAGTGTAAGGGGTGATTTTTGCACTCCTGTAAAGTAATGAGGTTATAACAGTGCCAGGGTGGAGCACCTTGGTTGTTCTTCTCATTCTGTGTCCTTAGTGATATTCCATATACTCGGTTTCCATTTTCAAAACAGTTGGTTCTCAACCATTAGCAGTAACCAAGGCTGGAGAGGTTAAGAATAATGTGGGCTGGCAGCAGGAGGGAGTTGTTGAGCAAAGACCAGCTGCTGAATGTGTGTGGCATTCACTTACATTGCATTCAGGAGGTGCCATCCATCAGCAGGAGATACGGAGGGCTCCTGGCAGAGCCCTGCTCCTTGAAATGACTGTGCTTTTTGTTATGAAAGTATGCTTTTTTTCTTACAAAGTGAGGACTTCCCCAGGTTTCTTAAAAATAAGCACTGGTGTTGCAGAGTACATTGAATGTGCTCTAATAAAACCAAGTTGAAATTGAGAAATTGAGAAAATGATTGGAAGAGGGAGACTGGACTACATTGCTTTACTTTTCTTTCATTGTACTGTCAATAGAGAGTACAACAGCTTTTGGTTCAAAAGAAAGACAATTCCCTCCTTCAACATAAAAGACACAAAACTGGTAGTCAAGATAGCTGCTGTCTGTTTGGAGGAGGTTGAATTTCGACACTGTCTATTCCTGTTTCTTAAAACATTTGATTTCCACACAGAAAACGTACCATGTAAGAATTACTCCAAAACTTTATTAGCTTCATTTCTTAATGATTTTGCCCTGGTGACTTTGAACATAGTTAACTTTTAAACTTAGAGACTTGTAAGCAAGGAAATGTGACGCTTTTGGACTAGGGCATGAATTTTTGAAGCACTTCACAAGCAGTGGTCTTAAGCATCTTTCAAGGGTATTAAGAGCTGTGGTAAGAAGCATAAATGAGACCACAGAAATGTGCATTGCTATGTTTAACAGCTGGACCATACTACTCCCAAACGTCATCTTCCCCAAGCTGCCAGAACCTCATCTATTTGGTTTAAGCATTTTTTATTTCTCTTCAACCTAGCGTATACTGAATTATTTGGAATAAAAATATTTGATGTTTAGAAACATACCAAATGCAGATATCTCTGAGCAGTTACCTTCAAAAATGCAAACCTTCTGTAAACATCATTACCTGACATTCTCCAGTTAAAAGCAGAGTGCTTTGATTTATTTCAGATCTCAGCACTTTGACTGAATTTTTTCTTTCTGTCACTTCTTAAAATTTTTTTGAAGCATGAAGGGGATTTCTTCACAACATGGCCCTCTATACTGTAACATTAAAAGAGAGATGGGCTGAATAAGTCTGGGGTTGAATTACATGGGTTTATTTGAGCTGTCAGACTTTGGATTCTAGGGTTTGCTGATGGTTTCCTCACCTTATTATCATCCACAGCAGCATTTTCATCCATGCCAGCAGACACCATATTCTGAAACTGTGTAAAATTCAATTTTTATGCTTTCTAGGTCAGGTTCATACATTCTGCATCCATCTCTTAGCACTAAGTTCTGCATGTTGGGGCTGCACAATTCATGTTATTCCCAAGAAAAATATAATACTCTCTTTCTGCTTTTGTTCCCAGGTCGGTGTATTTTCACATGCACATTTTAAGCATCCTGGTGTTGCTCCTGTTACCAATCAGACCTCAAACCCACTCTGTAAGAAGGGCTCAGAATCAGGCCACGCTGAACTCTATTAAAAGCAAAGACAAATGATGCCTCCAAAGAAAACTGCCAGCATTGGGAGATCAAACTGTTGTATGGCAAACAAACAAATACGAAGAAAAACGGGTTGCAGGAGGATTGAAGTGCAAGACAAGTGGCATTTCTGTTGGCTATCTTAAAATCTTACTGGAGAGGGCAGAGAAGAGCCTGAATGACTGTATTTCAAATTATTCCAGTTAATGGAGATTTTACAGGCAACGTTTACAGGCTCCTGGGGCATTTCATTTTTATAATAAATATTTTTATGAAGTGTTTTTATATATTTAAACTTTTTCACAGAGAGGCATTTTTTTCTCTTTTACAGAAATACACAACTATTAATCAACAAATAATCTTGTGATTAGAGAGAGGGACAGAAAGCAGCTCGTAAAGAGTTGGACCAGCTGCCTGATAGCCTGGCACTGTGGGCAGCTGGCAGGAGAAACTTTTCATCTCTTGGTTGTGGGGAGAGATGGTACAAGTGGAAGACAACAGGCACGGGGTTGCTCAAGATGCTGGCGCTGACTTGTGCCCCAGCAGGGAGAAGGGGGAGCAGGGCTTTTCCCCCCAGAGCAGGGACTGCAGCCTGAGCTGGGCAGCAAAGGTGCTTCACACCCTTCCATGGAACACCTGCTGGTGATGAGGGCGAGACAAGTCCCTTGGGAATCGGGGTCTGGGAGCACTGCTAACTGGCTAAGCCAAAATTTAAAGCCAAGTGAAAGAAAAGCAAAAGGCAGAAGGGGGAACTCAGTCTAGAGTAAAAGAAGGGACATCCAGCCTGTGGTCTGTAGAGTTGTGCTTCTCTAATGACGCAGCTGGTGCTCATTGCTACATCAGCCTCCCTTTGTAGCCTTAGAGTGACACAGCACTTCCTTTCTGGTGTCAGAGTAAGTGAGGAGCCATTCGGGGTTAGGGTTTTAAAGCTTGCAGTTGTGGGTTAAATCTGAAATAGCTTTGTAGTGAATCAGAACGTTCTACTCAAAACCATCCCATCTTATGGAGGGGCTACATTCCAGCAGATAACACTAATAGGAAACCTGAACAGTAATTATCACAGTCATTCTCTACAAAATATGGTGATGTGATATGATCACCACGGGTCAAGACTGAGTCCTTGTATGATCTTGACATCTGACTTAACTGTTGATTCAAGTTTCCCTGCCTGTTAAGTCCTTGACTTACAGGGATGTTTTGAGGCTTAATTCCTAAGTGCTTGTTGTGCATTGAGATAACCTGCTGCAAAATGCTGTGTCAGGGTTTTTTATTATTTTTTTTTCTTAAATCCACTTACCCCAGTAAAATAAACTGGTATCACACATCAAAACCAACTAAAACATTTTAAAAAAATGTATTCCAGGAATGTTTTTATCAGGATTTTGTAGAAGCAGTTCCCTTGTTAAAGTATTGGTATTGCTTTATCAGCACTTAACTAATGTGTGATTGAGCAAAGAATCTGCTGTTTACTGCATTCTGATTTTTGTGTCAGATTAAAATTTTGCAGAATCTTAATGTTTTGAGAAAAAACAAATCAGTGAAACCAACAGAAGTTCCAAAAAAAGTGGTTTTTTTTCCTCTTGATGGGACATTTTTGTCCTGTGACCACATAATGATTTAGAGCATAGTTCATGGAAGAGTTTATTTGCTAATTTATTTTAAAGGGCAAGATGGGATTAAAAGATTGATCTGAATAAACAATTTGCTTTGTGTCACTGCCTGGCATTATTGATCACTAATGTCTAATGTGAAAATGGGTGAGTGGGTGGGTGAAATCCCTCACACTTGTCAGGGAAGATATTCAGGTCTGCTGGATTTTACACAGCAGCTGAGCTTTCCATCCTGCTCCTGCTGAAACAGAGACAAGGTGACCCCTGTTTATTTTCGTGGCAGCTTTGCCCTTAACTTTGCTGGTCTTTTTTTGTCCTCGTGCATGTGTTCTCCTTGTGGCACTTAGCCTCAGTGGCATCTTAGGCATCTAATGTTTTCCTTGAGGCCTGGCTGTGCCATCCCTGTTTCCTGTGTGAGGGAGGCAGGGTGCATTCCCAGAAAGGGATGGAGACTTGGGTGCTGCTGGCCCTGGAATCCTGTGGGCTGAAGTCAGCCTGCGATTGCCTCCCAGAAACGAAAGAATCAGTGTGAGCTCTGGCAGAGCTGGCAAAATTCATATCAACTCTGGGCTTCAGCAAGGCTGTGGAAGGCAAATGTGCCCAGCAGGTTGGCCTTAGCACCTGCTTTGGAAAAAATGTGCTCTCAAAGGGGCTTGTGGGTCCTGCTGCTCTGTGCCCTGCGATCTGCCTGCACAGCTTGTGCCCTGCTCTGCAGTCCTTCCTGAACTGTGTGCTCAAGAGAGGCCAGGTATGATCAGTGGGGGTTCTCTCCTAGTGTTTCCCTCCCCAAGTGAAATTTGCTTATAGGTAATGCCACTGACTTATGTTGTAGTTTCAGCTGCTAAAATGTCAGGGCTAGTGAGCAAACTGTTACTCTCCTGTCATGTTGTCTTCTCAGCCTGAACTTCTCCGTGCAAACAGGCACCTTGGGAATCAAAGAGAACTGGTCATACAGACTTAATGTGATACGTTATGTGAACCAAAATTAAAACTGGCTTTTTGAAACATTGCAGTTGCAGGGAAACTTGCTGGTTGAATTAGTCTTAAAGCCGGGTGGAAAAAAAAAAAAAAAAAAGAAAATCTAAAATCTTTGCTGTACTGTGTTACTGTGGACTAGGCAGCATACCTAGGCAAATGCTGCAGTCCTGCAACTAACACAGAGTGGATTTAAATAGGAATAGAAATTTTCCCTTGAAAAAGAAGGCTGTTAGCTTTGAAGTTACCTTGATCAATCTATTGTATTGAGTCTTCTTCCTCTTTTCTTCTTCTCAGGGGGATGATATTTTGTTCTATAGAAAGACTGCAAGCAGCTGTTAGTATTTAGAGGAGACGTGGGCTAGTGTTGTGCATCTGTTTTGCACAGGAGTATGTAAGTCAGACAGCCAAGGTAGAAATTCAGGTTAGAAAAGGGTGATGTCAGGAACTTGAATTCTAGTAATTCTAATTCTAGTGTAATTTGAGAGTGTGCTTCAGTGATTAAAATACATGATGGTGATTACCAACATGTTATTAGTTTCTAATCCCTCTCGGGGTTCTTAGTGCTGCAAAAAGCTCAAGAGCTTCTAAAGAGATTCTGAGGAGAACAACAATCTTCATGGCTTATAAGAGAAATACAGGACTTTCAGACAGAAATGAGAAAGGTAGATTGTACTGGATGGACAAGGGTTGAATTTAAGTAAGAATACCAAAAAGACACCACCACCATCACACCCTTTGATTTAAGGCAAATTCTGTCTGCTATTTTTCAGCATATTGTGATTTTTCTAAACTAGAAGTTGAGATGCACTTGAAAGACAAAACTGAATGAAGAATAAAACTTTATTTCAACTTAACTATGGGTCTGGTATTTAAAGAAGCAGCAGCTCAGCAATTTCTTCAGTGAACTGAATGCACAATGTATGCTTTTCCTGTCCTGTAAACTGTCCCCCACCTTAACTACATTAGTGCATGTCCACTTGGAGCTTGCCAAGCAACGGAGGCAGCACAAAAGTGGGATACAAGGTGGGCAGATATTTTTTCTCCCTGTTTGGCTGCTCTGTTTTGTGTGCATACATTGCACATAGCTGGGATTTCTGTGTCACTTAAAATGAAGTAGGTGGGTGAGAAGTCTGTAGATTTATACTCTGTTGGTAGGTGTTTGCATAAAGCTGCACTTACCTCTACACGTGTAAAAGCGGGCTCAGCAAACCAGATCTAAGGTCTTTCATAGAAATACAGCTTGAAATCCCAACACCCAAGGAAGCTGAGGGGCAAAATTCCTGTCAATGAGGTTACTGACTCATATTTAAACCCTTTGTCTTCTTAACCCTGAACTGAGGACTTCAGAAAAATAATCTACTCTCTGCAGTAGTAAATAAAAACTTGTCTTTAACATTTAAGAGTAGCATCCCTTTAGTCCACCTGCTGTGGACAGAGGAAGAGCATGTGGGTCTCCTCATCCTCGCCCAAGATGAAGCGACATGCACGGCTGCATATGGAACTATCCTTTGAGGTACCAGGGCCTTTCCTTGTGTGTCCGGGAGCCGCTGCAGCTCGGCTCTCAGGGGCTGGAGGCGTTCCGCAGCGCTGCGGAGGGGGAAGCCTCGCCTGCCATCTCAGCATGAGCGCGGCTGCACAGCGTGCGCTTTAAAAGCCGGTCCCTTTGTGCGCCGTCCGCCTGCTGCTGCCTCGCTTCCCGGAGGTGACAGTAGTGAGGTGCATGGAGGGTTTGCGTTTGGTGAGATGTGAAGTGGCAGCGCCTCTGCTCAGATCCGCTTACGAGGGGTGCCCTCTGTGGGCGAGCACTCGAGAGAAGCTGCTCCTCCTGCAAAGGCGAAGGGTTTTGCTGCAGCACAGACACCCGAACTGCCGGCAGCCGTGGTTTGCACGTCTGTGGTAACACAGGTGTGCTGCTTTGGGGCAGGAGAACGGGAGAAATTGAAGGGCTCAGATAAACTGGGAAAAAAACCCATGATCACAGGAAGAAATGCTGCTTTGTTCATAGAAGAAATGGTGTTTATATGCCTTAAGGACTTGGGGTACGCTTTCGTTCACCTGACTCAAATGTGATCTTTGGAAGGGGACCACAGGATGGGGGGGAGTCAGTTCTGAGAAGTGCCCCGGGAGTGCCCTTGGGACCCAATTTATTGTCCATCCGTAGCACAGCTCCGAGGGTGAGTCCCCAGGCTTGTCTGGAGGCTGTTCTGCTGGAGCAGGGCTCCCTGGGCACCCGGATGAGGGGCTGTGCAGCTGGCATCTGAAGCCCTGGCATCAGTGGCAGGCAGCTGATCAGGAGCATGCCATGGCTCACAGTCAGTTTCCCTGATCCTTCTGTCAGATGCCCACAGGTAAATACTGTGCCAGATGCCTACAGGTAAATACTGTGCCCACCAGCACTGGAAAACCAGTGTGGAACACATCGAGGCTGAGCCAGTCATGGTGGGACAGCACGAAGAGAAATGCTGCCACAGCCCAGATCTGCTGTGCAACCCTTGCCTTGTCCAGGAATGGAAACCCCTTGATCAGAACCCCCCTTGATGAGAAACATCTTCAGATGGTGACATTGTCACTGATCTGAGACAAATGGATTTCTCTCTGGTCATTCTTATTCTTGCTTTGGTGGCTTCTTTACTGCACTTCAGTGCACTTAGTTTTTCTGCACTTTAGTTTTTCTGCTTTAATTTTTAAATTGTGCTTGAGAAAGATGTGCTTTGTGGCCATTTTAGAGCTGATCAGGCTGATACATTCCTAAGGGCAACCTCAAAAGAAGTGAGTAACATGAGTATTGGAAGAGATGATGTGAATATGTTCAAATTGATTTACCTGTCTGTTACTCTGATGTGCTTCCCCCCTGGCCCCCTGCCTTCCCCCAAGGACTCTTAAATGACACCTTCCAATGCGGAGCAGGTGGTGCAGTTTTCCTTGGAGGTGTATTGGGAAGCAGCTTGGACAGAGAAAGCCCATTTTGGCCACCCAGAGGCCTCTCTGGCTGGCCTGGTGAGTGGCTGCCCAGGATGCTCTGGGGTAGTGGGGGTGACATGTACTTCTTTTATCCACTCTGGGAACCCGTGTGTGACCCACAGTGTGAGTGAGAGAGAGAATCCCTGCTACTGCAGCCCTCAGCATGTAAACCAGGGTGCACTGAAATAAGGCATTGTGTAATTAGGGACAATCCTCAAACAAACAATTGCATAGGTGGGGACTGGAGGCACAGGGAGGTTGTGACAATTGACTGTGAGCAGGCAGCTCGTGCCACAAGAAGGAAAAAAAAAGCAAGTTTTCCCAGTGCTGGTGTATGGCTTCACGTGTCTGCTGCCAGGGATGGTGGCAAGGTTTGTCTGCTGTTTTGGAGGGCTCTGTGTTGGACCCACAGGGCTGGACACAGCCCCCATGGGGATGATTCCCTGCCACAGCATAGCTGAAGGACCTGGATGGCACTGAGGGAAGGACTGCAGCCCCAAGAGCTGCCCTGCTTTTGGGGTATGTGTCTGTGCCTGATTGCCAGTCCTGGGCATTTCAGCTCTGGGCCTGGACTCTCCCATGTTCCCCCCACCCCAGTGAAATCAGGAGATGCTCTTGAAATATGAAATGTCATCAAGAATTCTTTAGTGTCTGTCTATTTGCCTTCTGATCTTGGCTCCTTTGAAGGCAGCGCATCCAAGCTGCTCCCAGCTGCCAAGGCCAGAGCGGCGTTTGGAAAGCGCAGCTGTCAGTAAAACCCTTTCCACGCTGCACCCAGAGCCCCGGTGTGCTTTGCAAATGATGTGAAGCCACCATGATGGGCACGGGAGATCTCCCCTCTCCTTGCTGCCCAGCGTTTCAGCTGGCAGGAGGGGCGGTGGCAGAAGTGCCCAGAGGATGGGAAGTGGCGTTGCTGGCGGCTTTCGGAGAGCAGCTTCTGGGGAGGGGATTTGTTTGCAGCCAGCGCGGGGTCCCAGCGGCACGATATGGGCCTGCCTCAATTAGACTTCTTGACTGATGGCCAGTTTAATGAGCCTATGTACAGAGGGTCATTCAACATGGCAATTATACCTATAAATCTATTTGCAGCAGGGCTCGAATAACCTTTTGCGCACAGTTCTCCATAAAATGACTGTCTGATTAATTAACATTAATTTATCCGCTGTGTGTAACCAGATGCAGTCTGTATGAAAGCCTCTGCTCTGATGTGCGGGACACTGTGTGAACTGGGAGGATTTGGGGATGGGAATGGCTCTGATGTTGTTTAAAGACTCTCTTTTAGGTTTTTTTCCCCACCTCTTTCTTTCTCTCTCCCTCTCTCTCTGGTCCCAGTTGATTAAAATTCCAGGGCAGCATCATATAACAGGGGGCAAAATTCAATTAATTGAATATGAAATATTTATAACCCTACTCTATGTGTCTATCAGAGAAGGGTCCTTAATAGATCTTCTCATTAGCATGGACTGGTGACTCACTTCTCTGCTTTCACAGTCATTTGGAATTAAAATCCAATTAATCTAATGTCCCTGTGAATATTATTAAACTATTTGAAAAACTGCATAGAAGAGATATGAGGCAGGGGGGTGAGTGGCTAAGAGAAGAAGAGGGAATATGTCTTGAGCTCATGAAGATTCATTTCTTCTCTGTTAAACACGTAGTCTGGAAAGACTAATTCCCTGTTTTCTGGGAAGTGGATAGCTAATTCTTAATATCAAAAGCCTGAGAATAGAAAAATAGCTTGCTTTCTACAAGCAGAACTGTGTCGTCTTTGAACAGGCAAAAATATATCCTTACATCCTCCTGCCTTTCAGGTTGCTCCTACTTCTTGGGTGCCTGAAGCAATGGACAGATTTACACAAGGTATTTAGACACCATGAGGTAATTTCGGGGCTTGTGCCCAGCTTTTCAGCAGTGCTCTGTGGCTGGAGACCCCCAGTTACCTGCCCTGAGGACCGGGAGGGCACTGTGTGTCCTTCCTGACCCCTGGAGAGAATTTTCCTTTCTGTGGGAAGGGGAGTGTGGGGAGAGGCAGGGTGACACCATTCCACCATGGAATGAAAACAGGCAGGGCATGTGGAGCCCTGGGCTGGGAGGCACTCCTGGACTGCCTCGTGCAGATGTAGCCTAGAGGACTATTTAATTGTTAAATATCTCTCTCTCTTCAGTGGATAGGGCACTGACCTGAAACTCAGTGAGGAGGGATGTTAACTGTGAATTTCACATGTGAACCTTGAGCAGGAGGCAAGTTTCTAAATTGAATATTCCCCTAATGGGAATGACTTGAGGACAAAATCCTTTAATGGCTCAAAGGAATTCAGAGACTGCTGCAAGAAAGTGCAAGTCAGGAGATAAATATTTCTGTGCTGGAGGAATATTCTGGATATCCAGATAAAAAAATGTTCCATCTCTATTTTAAAAACCAACAAAATAAAGGGTATAGCCACAAAGTTTGTTCTGATTTTGTTTGCTTGATTTTGGTTTAAGGGAAAGTAGCCTATTCCTTTGAACATCAGCCCCTTGGTATTTTCCCCTCTGTTAGAAGCTTAGTCCAGACATTATCACAGAATATAAATACAAATTAGAATACAATTATACATCTGAATGTCTTTATGAAGCTTTATTAAACCAGTCTATAGAGAGACCAAACATACTTCCCCTGTCACAGAGACACAAACCATGCAAATCTCATCTGCTCTGGATTTGATGTAGCAAATAAATGATAGGTGAATATATGTGTTTTTAATTTGCTGAAGGAAATTAATACCTAACATTCCCCTTTGCCCATTGTTATAAACCTAAAGGTTGCCTAGGTATGTTTAAATTTCTTAACTTACGAGTAGTGAAAAATCTCGTGAGCAGTTTGATTTGGTGCTCATTGGCACTGAGGAGCTGAAGACAGACCTGGCAGAAACATATTCCCATCCCCAGTAAATCTGAGCAAGACACCTCTGAATTGAAGCCACAGCTTTTCAGAGAGCAGAAACCAAGAACTGAAACCTAAACTGTCTTCACTGCGGAGAAACCACAGCACCTGAACTGTGGTGGCACCTCACAGGACAAACCCCAAACGCCCTGTGAGTGCACTTGTGGTCTGCTGAAAGCTGCTGCTGCTGCCAAAGGCTGCTGGTTGGCCTTGGTGGCATTACATACCTGTTTTGTGTGCCTGTCTTTCAATCTTTATTCATTTATTGCTGCTGGTTGGCCTTGGTGGCATTACATACCTGTTTTGTGTGCCTGTCTTTCAATCTTTATTCGTTTATTGCTGCTGACTTACTATGATGGATACAGAGAAGTGACTGAATCTGAACTACAGGCTTAAAATGTTATTATCTAAGACTCTAATTTGGTTTGCTTTTGATATTAGAAGAGATTGATTATGGCAAAACTCTGGAGCACAATCAAATTAAGAGAAGGAACAAGTTTTTCTTTCCTGTAACTGTGCTTTTTCTGCAGCTGGTCACTGGATGTTTTGCCCAGTTTATTCTTATTGCCTCTTCCATCCTAGCCAGAGATAAACGTGGTAGCTCTTCTCAGTGATTTCCCTCTCCCTTTGTCTGTTGTTTATGGTCTCTGTCCTAGCTGAGGCTCCAAGCCCCAGTGGTCAGGGACAAATGGTGTTGATTGCCCCTTTCCCTGGGAGCTTTGCAGCAGGAAAATAGAGAGAAAGGCAACATAAAGTGCACTTGTTCTGTGCCGTGAAGATTGCACTCCAGCTTTGTGCTGGTATAAAATGACTGCTGCTGCTGAAGGGCAGTGGAAAATCAAATCTCTGGGTCTTTTTTTTTCAATCTTTTGTGGCTCCCCTGCACACTTCAGGCGCTGTATTAATCATTATAATTTCTTCCACATTGCCACTTTGTCTGTGAGCTTCCTTTGAGCAATGTTTCCTGTTTTGTGCTCTCTTCCAGCAGGCTCCAGCTTTTCTGGAAGTGGCTGCCTGAGCTCTTTCCCAGAGCGAGGGTATGCCAGCCAGTGCATCAATCCACTTTTGTTTTCATTATGCCAGCTTCCTGCAAAGTTTTCAAATTAATTTTACTGCCTTCCTCAATTTTAAGGCCTATAAAAAGAACTTGGTTCTGCTTACCTTGGTGAACTGGGACCTGTTCAGGAATCTGGAGGATTTTGCTTTTGCTTTGGTGCCGGGGGTAGCTGTTTTCCCTGCCTGCATTCAGTGGGTTCCTGGCACTGTCAGTCCGAAAACATCCGGACCCTTCCCCAGCATCTTCTGGGTCAGAGGATGGAGCTGTGCCTCGGATGTCACAGCCCTGTCCCACGCTGGGCTGGTTCAGGCAATCCCAGCAGGGCAGTCCTGAGCCTCACAGCCCTGTCTCCGTGCTCAGCTGGTGCATTCCAAAAAAGCCCAGCCAAAGCTGGTGTGTGGCAGTGAGGCTGAGGTGACAAGGGGTTTGATTTTCCTATGGAAAGTTAAAAAAGAATTAATAAAAGTTTAGGTCTGTGTCTGGACTGCAAGTTGAAAGGGTGCAGTTTGTGGTGGACTCACATTAGCTTTTAACCATCTGGCTCTGTGGGAACAGGGACCTTGGTGTGGGCTCAGAGCTGGCAGAGGTGAGGGGGGATGAGGACACCCTTGTACCTGTGACAGCTGCCTGGGTTTCACACGAAGCCAGGAGTCTGTGACTTGTGGATGCTTGTGGGTCTGTGGACAGCTCCCAAAACCTCCATGAGGAAAAGGAAAACCTGATGCTAGCCTTACATTTGTGATTGAGACATCTTCACCACCAGTGGAAAAACGTTTAGTGGCCTACAGATCGGAAAATGCATCAGCCTGATTGCATTGGATAACCCTTATTTTCTCTTAGTTCTCTGCTAAGTATCTTTGAAACAGCTCCCCTTTCTGATGAAGAAAAGGGTGTGTGTGAGGTAAAGTGGTACAGAAAACATTAAATTTGCTTGCAAGGGGTTGGTAAGTCTGTGATTCCCTCTCCCTTTCCAAGACCTGTCTCTAAGATTTAGGGGATCAAAGCAGACTGCAGAGAGCAACCATCCTGTGCCCCTGGAGTCACAGATCTGTGTCAGTGGAGAGTGGCTGAGACCTGCCATAGATCACAATGGAGCCAAACAAGATTAAGCCACTTTGCACCAGAGGGAGGTCAGGGAAGCAGCATAACTGAGGCTGGGGGAACCTCTGGAGGTCAGGCTGTCCCAGCCTCCTTGCTGCTGCATGGGGCTGACACAGGCACAGGGGTGGGGGAAAAGGGCAAAATAGTGATGGATGGGTCCCACAGCATTCTTTCTGTGTCTCTTCTCATTCTTTCTGTTCTCTCTTGTTCCCACAGCAAGAGGCCCTGACACTGAAATCAGCAGTGGCACTGCCAGAGTGTCGTGTGGAAGAGACCAGAAGAGAGACTCATGTCTTTCCCCTATTCTCAAGAATTTTTGGGTGTTTTAAATAACAGGAAGGGAAGAAACTTCTAAAACCTTTATATTCACAACAAAGAAAGCAAAAAACCAGCCAGTTTTCCAACTGGCTGAAGCCTCATGGTGTCAACTCAGACATTACCTGGTTTCCCCAGTCAGATGGTGAAAGGAGCTTCTCTGCCAGTGCCCACCTGCCCACCTGGTGCTCCAGATAAGGCTGAGACCTGGGTGGCTGAGACACAGCCTACTTATTGTGCTTTTCCCCTTCCCAACATCAGGCTGCAAATGGAAATACCTTTTCAGGGCTGGTATTATTGCCTGTGTGGATGGCACCTTTAGTGTGTGCTATTCATTGCTGTAATAGCTGCACCTGTGTATAGCTGGTGCTGCGGCAGCTGCGGGCCCAAATTGCAAAACATTATTTTCTGTTTCCTGTTGTTGTTGCCACAAAGGTCCATTTATAATGGCTGCAGACCTCTGTCTTTCAGCAGGACTCCCTGTTACACCTATTCCTCTAGGCTGGAGTTCTCCAGAGAGCTCTGTCTCAGTTGGGCATGTTCCTGGCAGCCTCCACACGTGTGTCCAGCGGTGTCCAGGGCAGACGGGATGCTTCCTGTGCAGCCAGCTGAGGGGCCAGGCTGAGCCCCTCATCCCCACCACTCTGGGCAGTGGGCTTTTATGTGGGTTAGCACAGAGGCTCTGAGATGATTAATTCATTTGTTCCTGGAATATTCTGCCCCTGGGTGCCTGCGTTACTGTGAATCAATTTAGTACTTTCGGGCCTGGATTAATGCAAGTGCCGATGGAGCATGCACAGGAGGAAGGAGGGGGGTGGAGTGAGGGAAGTGGGGGGATACCCAGGACACAGCTAACAACTCTTAGAAATGAAAAATACGGAGATGGAGTGTTTTAAGAACAAAATTCGATCATTTGTTTTTCAGTCCTCTCAGCTATGATGCTAAATTCAGTTCACTGAGAGGCAACGAGCTAGTCAGTGTTTCAGGTTGTGCCTTATAAATCAAGTCTGTAGTAAGGAATTTGAAATGTATATTGAGGCTGGCTGTTCTCTTACCTCCTGCTGTAATGAATTCATGTCTGCAGACAACAGACACAATTATTATGGAAATTGTACACACACACACACACACACACACACAAACACTCAGAGGAAAACGGGTTTTTTCAGAGCTCTTGCTTTAGTGCTCCTGGTCCAGGCCTCCTGTGCCTGACTGGGCTGTCACAACTGGTGGCAGGATTTTGCCCACCTTGTCAGGCAGCCTCTGGAGGACATCTCCAGTGGCCTGCCCTGAGCAGTGGGCTGTGCATCCAGGGGTACCACTGCTCCCAGCCCGCTGCCCTAAGACAGATGCACACCAAAGCTGTGTGTACATATTTAGGCTGCAAAATGGCTCAGCAGTGCAGTGGGAAGTAGGGGAAATGACCCCACACACGTCCACTGGTCGCTCTGAGGAAGCTGACTGTAATTAAATCAAGTAAATAAACCCAAATCCTGCTAAGTGTTCAAGCGTGATACTGTGGTGAAGGGAATCAAGCAGTGAGTGAACAGGACTGATGCGATGAAAAGTTGACCCCTCCTGGACTCCATTTTGAAGGCTGGAGAGTGACTTTGAAAGCTGGAAAGGGACTTTTTACAAAAGCGTGCGGCGACAGGACAAGGGGCAATGGCTTTAAACAAGCAAAGTAGGTTGAGATTACTTGTTATGAAGAAATTCTTGGCTGCCAGTGGCGATGCACAGGAGCAGACGATGCCCAGAGACGCTGAGGATGCCCAGCCCCTGCAGTGCCCGCTGTGCCCGGCAGGGGGCAGTGCTGCCCCAGAATTGGGCAGCGGGTGCTGGAAGCCCAAACCCAAACCCAGCGATTTCTGTCCAGAGGCGGCTGCAAAACCAAAGGAAAACGAGGGCAGAGCGCTGGGATCCTCTCCCCTTTCTCCCTTTTCTTTCCTGCCTTTCCCCCCCCCGCAGGGAGCTGTATAAGCATTTTTATCTCTCTGCTGTGTTTAAAATAAACCTTGAAGGTTTCCTTTCTGTGCCTAAAAGTAAAAGTGAACAGACCTTCAGCTCACTATCAGGTTAGGGACGAGAAGGTGTTCTGAGTATTCCCAGCCACTAATGCTTCTGTATTTTGTGAAAGGGCACCAATGGCTAAAATACTGCAGCTTGCACATAAGTGGATTTAATTCTTCATCAGAGGCAAATGCATTTCTTTCTCCTTCAGCCCCAAACACAAGTTATGCAGCTTTTTGTGAAACCTGAGATCATGTTTTGTTTGGTTTTTCCTTCTTTTTGCCTCTGTTCTTTTTCATAATTTATTTCAAAGAATCACAGAATTTTTAGGGTTGGGAGGGACCTTAAAAATCATCTCATTCCAAACCCCTGCTGCAGACAGGGACACCTTGCACTAGACCAGGTTGCTCAGAGCCCTATACAACCTGACCTCGAGCACTTCCAGGGATGGGGCATCTACCTGTTCCTGTACCTCACCATGCTCTGAGTAAAGAATTTCTTCCTAACATCTACCTTAAATCTCTCCTCATTGAATTTAAAACTGTTCTCCCTTTTTCTATCACTATTTGCCTTTTATTTCCACATCATCATGGATTCTTTCTCACTTACTTTGTGTTAGTACCCCAAAGATTAGGTCAAGGGCAGGAGTACAGTAGAGGCCTTTCAATAATGCAGGGAAAAGAAATAAGTCTCACAAGAAAAACTGTCCAGGTAATGATATATCTGAGTGCTGCAAACAAATCCTCCTTGAATGCCACAGCTTCATGAGAGTCACTGTAGTAGAAAACATCAGTGTATTGAAGGAATTAGTTTTGGAGTTGCTTATGTGAGAGTTTCCTCAATTCAAACTTCTTTGGGGCTGCATGCATACATGAAAGATATTCTGGAAGGGCAAGTGAGGTACAGAAGGGGCTGGATGGTGGCATGGTGTGAAGGTGTGCTTAGTAACATTATGTGTGTTCCATGGCTGCCTCTATTCCTGACCCAAAAGTGCTAGCGAGGAGCATTTGAAAATGTTTGCTTTTCTTTCAGCTCCTTTGAAAGTGGCAGCCAAAGTCCATTCCAGGCATTTTCCTGAGGAGGTCACACATCTGCAAGGGGCGAGGCTGAGGGTTCATGGCCAGCTGACCTCTGTGTGGTGCATTGCTTTTCCATCTCCTGAGAGCCCAGCAAGTGTGGCAGCAGCAGGGTGGGGAGCCCCAGGAAGGAAAGGAAAACCCTCTGTACACAAATCCAGCACAGCAGCAGGAGCAGCTTCCCCCACATGCCCTGCTCCCCTCCGCAGGCACCTCACACCTGCATGCAGGATTTCCATTTGGTCCATCCCTTGGGATGCTGGACACAGCTCTGAGCCTGCCAGAGCTGGTGTTAGCTGAAGTTACCTGCCCCAAACACGAGACCAAGGCCAGGAATTGTTCCCAAAGAGGCTGTTGAGTGACCACTACTGAGTGTAAGTAGCTTGCCAGGCTGAAACTCTAACACAGTGTGCAGAGGCAATGAATGGTTGGTTTCCACATTGTCTTGTTCATACCTATACCCCTTGGCTTCTTCCTGGATTGCCTGCTCTGGAAAAAATCATTTCACAAAACAACAGGACAATGCTGATAAATCTTTCCTGTGGTGGGGAACAGCTTCTTCTGGATTTCAGCAACCATATTGAGCCTTTGAATGTTCTGGTCTTGCTACTCACATTTTTCTGTGTGGTGGGTAAGCAGAAAGAGAGAATCCTATATCCCTAGTTTTTAAAAATTTAATTCCTAATTAAGAAATTAATTGCAAGGCAGAGCAAAGCAACGGGTGCAAGCTGGCTTCAGCAGTGAGTTGTGTGACCGCAGCTTTTTTGCGCCTTTATTTCAGAGGGGAAATCTTAAAAGATGGATGAGATGTACGGGGTTTGCTCATGATACAGCAGTTCTTACCCCTGCTTCTCTGGCTAAAACCAGCTGAGGGCTGCATGGATGGCTGTTACCATCTGTCAGTTGTGAAATGATTTGATGGTTTCGAGTTGTGTTTCTACGGGATGAGTTTCTATTTAACAAGAAAACACCAGTGAAACGGGCGCTTTTGCTAATCGTTAGAGGGGCCAGAGATTGAATAGATGATGGAAACTGAATTTTTTCTCATCTTGCTCTTGTCAACACTGCGTGAAAAATAGAGCAGGCCTCAACTCGGGAAAACAGCTTCATCAAATTTTGAACTTCTAAAGTTATTTTCATTGTGCAGGGACCAGAATGGATTTTTTTTTATTTCTTGTGAAATAGGCCATAGTATCCTTTAATGAAATTTGTTAGCAGGATAACTCTTGAGATACTTAATTTACTGAAAGCAGTCTTTTTTACAGAGAGCAAACCCACTCAGCAGTAACTTTGGTGCTAATTTTGTTAAAATGATGGCTAATTTTTGCCAAAAGGAGGGGAAATCCTGAAAAATGTCTTTTATTTTTCCAGCTAAAATGTATTGAATGTGAATTTAACTGTTGTTCCCAGGTGAAAAAATGTGTCCTAGCCAAAATTCATTGTTCATTCAAAGCCATGTTTGGGGTTTTTTTTTATTTGTAATAATTAGTAGCAACATTGGAAATCAGACCTTTAGCTGAGGTTCAGTTGAACTCCCTGCAGTTGCCTGTCTTTGAATAGTTTTACAGATTTTGAAGTGTTTACACCTTTTTTCCCTCACTTTTCTTTTTCATTAGATCCACGCCAGCAGACTTGAGGGAGGATTAGGATCCTGTTGTGATTAGTGTTGCACAAGAGTGTAGCAAGAGCCAGTTGCTGCCCCAAAGAGTTTTATAAACAGAGCAATGAAGGCAGATGACATCTCGGAATGGAGGCAGGCAAATGGAGACAGAGGAACTTGTCCAAGGTCAAGGCTGGGATGAAATCCAGATTTCCAGTGTCCTTGTCCAGGGCCTGAGTCATGACTGGCTCAGGCTTTTCCAGCCTGACCCCTACTTCAGTGTTTTGCAGTTGGGTGCACTTTTCCAGCAGCCTTCTCTCCTGTTTGGCAACACCTTTTGGGGAGCCACGTCCTTCGTGGTGAGACCTGAGAGGAGAGAAGGCTCAGCTGAGCTCTGAGCCTCTGGCCAGCAGTTGCTGGAGCCATGTGCTTCAAGGGGATAGAGGAGAATCCCACAGCAGGCAGTTGTGAAATGGCTCACCCCCTGGGAAAGTTTCCTTTGAACTGCTGTCAATTAAAGGATGACTTATGGCCTCGAGCACTAGTTGATTTTTTTTCTTGATATTTACTATTTAAATTCTAGATGTTCTTGTTACCCAGACTTGTTTGTGCTTGGTCTGCCTAATTTAAGCTAAACCAGCTCCTCGGGGCAGAGTTCTGGTCTTCTTATGTTTGTTAATTGCCATGTCCCCCCTAAAATCATGCAGATTGTAATAAATAAAATAGCAATGCTGGGTCCTTCTGGTTTTAGCCAGTCATTCCCAATCTTTCCTTCTCTTTTTGGTGTTGGTTACGCATACCCCTTGTGTTGAAATCATCTTTGTTCCAGATTTGAAAACAAAAGAAAATTATATTTAAATGAACCGAATCTCATCCAAGGAGATGAAGACCGTATTTGGGACATCTGTATTTCTGTTTCTGTGACGTTTTTGGTTTGGGCACCTGGTTCACCAAAAATTCCTCAGCAGTGAGATTCAGTATCAGGAGTCAGACCTTCAGGCAGGACAAATCCAGCTGCTTCCCCGAAGGAGAGGGGATTTAAGGGCATGGCACCTTTGAAGCTACTCCAGGGGCACCTGCCAGACAAGTCCTATTTTGGGATGGCTTGTGGGGTGGAATGAGCTCCTTAAGAAAGAGCTCCAGGGAAGCCACAACCATCCTCGTACCCGCTCCTGGCTCAGCAGGCAGGCTGGCAGAAACCAGAGCATGGTGGGAGAGGTGGATAGCTCAGCTCCTCCTCCATGAGGCAAAGATGTCGCTCTGACAGGGTCTTTTCAAAGCTGTAATTTTGGATGACTTGGATACAACCTACCCTGGAGCATGCTCATGCTAAGGAGGTGTGTGTGCTGAAAGGGAAATCAGCTGCCTCTGCTTTGGGAAAGGAAGGGACACCCCCTCCCCAGTGACACTTGTGCACCTGATGCAAGGTGTACTTAGCCTAGGAAAGGCTTGGCACCTTTATCGTAACACTTTGGATCATACACCTCCACCACAATATTGGGAATGGCTTCCCCCCCAGAGCATAACAAAGAAAAACGTTTTTCAGAGCAAAATGAGTTAGTTTGATGCAGTAGCTTGAGTTTACATTTCGCTGTGTTTGTCTGAATGTCGCTAACCCAGCTGTGAAGCAATCGAGGAAACCACATTGCAGCCACACAAATGCTGTGATGGAGAAAACCAAACCTGCCACCCAAATCCAACTCTCACTGGTCCAGCCTGAGAAAATTGAAGAGAAATGAAATTTAATGTGAATTCTGGTCCAACCCTTGTCTGCAGGTCCAGCTTAGATTGAAGATGACTCATTTGCTGTGACATGATGGTGAAAATGAGCATTTGGATTGGGTTGCTAGCATGCAAAAAGCCACGCTGTGCATGCTGCAGTCCTGCACACTAAAGTGAGATCAGACACTGATTGTTTTAACGAGTGGATTGCTAGACCTCTTATCCATCTTCCTGCACCCCTTCTCGTCTCCTCCAGAGCCACAGACCAAGCTGGGAGAGGTCAGGCAGAGGACCTCCTACTCCACTGTGTGAAAGCCTGCATCCTCAGAGAGAAGAAAGCCTGCTGCCTGCCTGCTTGGGAGCAGTGCTCAGATGCAAGCCTTCACCACAGATGGCTGAGACTGAGTTTTCAGTTCACTGGGTCTGTTATTTCTACCCTGTTTGAACCAGAAATATGTTTGTTTAAATATTTTCTCTGAAATTTCGCTTTTGGAAATTTGCCTTGTAGCATTTCAGAAGTAGATCACTTGGTCATTTATTTAATTTGGAAGCTAATTATTACAATTTTATGGTGTTCCTTGATGTCAGTTATCAGAACTATCCTGATAAGAAATACAAATGGTACAACCCCCAAAATAAACTACCTAAAAACATTTTGACATTAGATTCTCAAATATAATTTCGAAACTCAAAATTCCGACCTCAAAATGGGAACATGTTCTGGATCGAAGGCCCTTAACTAATTTTTGTTCCATTCCAGTATCTTTTTAATGAGACTTTTATCAAGATCATTGCTAGAAAGATTAAATTGGATAAAGGATTCAGTTTTGAGTTAGAATTTCACTCTTAAATTCTGTTGCCACTACGCTGTACCTGCAGCAGAGACATTTATGTAAGGTAAATGTTTCTATTGATTCTGGATGAGAGGCTTTTGCCTGGGTCTTAGAGAAATGTTAAACAAACCATCCTGTTAAGAGTTTGATTTAATGCCACAGTGAATTTATCTTAATATAACTTTATTTTCTCAGACCTATCTGGGCTCCAGCTCTTTTCATTAGGGGTAAACACTCAGAAACCAAGTCACTGCCTACTTACATGTCATACCTGACTGAGCCAAGCCAAGAGGGATTTATGATGTCAGTATTAAATATGATATGAAATATTAACATGTAAATATGATGATGGCGAGTACCAAGAGAAAGCTTCTCTTGCTCCTTCTGAGAGGAAAGAGCTGAAGGAGAGATCAGAAGAAGACAAGATTAGGAGACAGGGCAGCAGGGCTCTATGTTTAATGCTGGATGTGGCAAATTTTGAGGTCATTTTAATTTCTGATGGTGGTGAGTCCTGCACCACATAAATCAGGGGTGTGTGGGAGAGCAGCCACACGCTGCTGTCAGGAGGAGATGGATGGCTGGTGGGAGAGGTGGCTCCCAGGTGAGCCTGGTGGGGTCACAGGCAGCTGCAGCAGGAGGCTGAAGCCTCTCTCTGGCTGCACCGAGAAGTCTGCATCCCACTGGCAGGATGGGGATGCAGGTTTGTTCCCAGGGACCAGATATGCTGCTGTGCTTTGCACCACTGCAGAGCTGCTTTTTTTTTCATAACAGCAGGAAGCATCAAAACTGTGCCCACCTCACACCCTGGGGACAAACACTAAGCCATCGTGGGCAGGTGAAAAGCACTTTGCTTGGTACCTGCTGGTTCTTATCTCACAGTGCTCAACCCAGTCTCCAGGGCACAAGGACTGACCCCCAGCAGTTGAGTGGGCATTGCCAGGCAGAGGAAGAGAGCTGAAAGCAAAGAAGCCTCTCCCACAGGTGGCTGATATTGCCAATGTCCTGTGACACATGGGAACAACACAAAGCTGCTCACAACCCATCCTTCCAGAGACCCGCCACTCCACCTGCCAGCCTGGCATCCAGAAACCTTTCTCCTGACTGGACCAAGAACTGGGGTTAAACTCTGGCATGAGGCTTGCAGATGGTCTGCACAGCTCACAGAATGCTGCTGCTGGCCCTTTGCATGAAGCTCCTCATCCCAGGACAGCAGCAGGGTGGCAGGGCTGTACTTCATCTCATCCATCCTTGGTTGTCCCCTCCTGTCTCTGCACTCCTTGCCCTGTGCTGAACAGGATAGCAGAGTGAAGATAATGATCCTCATTTGTATCAGTTAATGTCTCAGCCCACTCTGGAATTTACTTCATTAGGACTGTAGGCAGAATTTATTTTCATTTCTCCTACTCTAATGCCTTGCTGCAGTGTAACTGAAGCATCTCTTTTTAGTGTACTGAAGTACCAGACTTGTCTCTTCTCATTTCTTTTAACCTCCTTCAGGTTTCTCTTCTGCCACTTCCCACTTCTTTTTCTCTATCTTCTTTTTGTGAGCTATTTACCCACCTCTTTGTTCATGCAGCCTCTGATGCTGGGCATCATCTGGATTCATCATCTGGATTCATCCTCTGCTAGCAATGGAAAGGCAGCAGGCAAGGATGCCTGACACACTCGGTGCACTTGGCCTGTGGGTCAAACCCTAATCTCTCTGCAGGGGACAGGTACACATCCCTTATCCCCCACCTACAGAGAATCAGATGTACTTCAAATAAGAGGCTGAAGGAGTGCAAAAAGCTCCCACTGTCTCTAGGGCAAGGGATAAAGGAGCAGGAGAGACAAGAATCAAAATTTAGGCAGCAGGGAAGCAGGTGGGACACTGGGAGTTGAGATCAAGCCCCTTGCACAGAGGGGTACCTGTGCATGGTGCGCTGCAGCTGTGCCTTTCCCACCCTGATGTGCCATTCTTCCTGCCCAGCCCTGCTCTCCCTCCAGCCAGGGGCTGGAATGGGAATGGCCTTTGAGAAGCTGCCCAGTCTGCAAGGAGGCTGGATGCTCCCACTGCCCCCTACTCCCATTTGTGCCTTTGATGGAGGGAAAACAAGACAAAAGACACTTTTGAAGTGGGCTTCTATGGGTCGCCGCCTCTCAGCACTTTGGCCCGGTGCTCCCTCTGCTGGGAAAAGTAAAGAGATGAAAATCAACACAAAATAGGCAGAATTGGCCTGCAAAGTGCTAACATAATATTACACTTCCCACTCTGTCACACGCCTGTGTAACCGTAGTTGCAGCCACTGACTGCCTGTGGACACACACAGAAATTTGTCTGTTCTTTGTTCCTATAGGTTTTCCTGTGAGTCTATGCTTTAAAGGAGATATACAGCCTTTTTTTCATGACAGGCTGGTTTTACTATAGCTGGTCTGGTCCCTATGTTTGATCCTAGCATGGGACTCTTTCCAAATCCTCACCCTAAACTCGGTGTGCAGGGGGCTGGTGGCTCAGCACACCCATCACTTCTTGCCCTTGTGCCTGATATAAGGCCCCTAGAAATTCCCTATGGGCAAACGAGTCCTTCATTGTGGGTTCCCTTTTCAAGCAGCACCAGTGCTGCATTTTAACACTAGAAATACCTGTTTGGAATGAGGGAAATGGTGAGGTTTGAGTGTGTGTGCCTGTGTGTTGCAAAAGCCTGCATCTGCAATGTGTGCTGTCAGAGGACGAGAAGAAAGTGTGCGCCAAGCTCTTCATCTGTTTTGGAGGTGGTGGCAGCACATTTGCTTCTATAGAAAGCTTTATAGACTTCTTTTCCTCATCAATGGGCAGTCCCTAACTACATTTATTCATTCCATTGAAACAAATGAGTCTGTGGCTGGATCTGGCTGCATGGCCTTCGAGGGAATTTATTCTGTATCTTTCGTATTAGTGATATCTGTGAAAAACAGGAAAACTGTTTTCCCATCTCATTCACATAATAGATAAGATGAGAAATTAGCTGCTGGATGAGCATCCCGAGGGCTGTTCATTTTGTCACAGTAACTAAGGCTCTGCTGCCTCCTGTGCACACACACACACACACACACACACACACACACACGTGCACACACACACACACACACACACACACACACACACATGCACACTTGTGCTCCTGCTGTCTCTCTCACAGGGTCATTTTCTCACTTGAGAGTAACTCTGCCTCATTGTGACAAATCTCCTGATTTGGAGAGATTTTTCTCCCTCAGTTTCTCTTCTGTCTTGCTTCCTCCCAGAGCTGCTGCCTGTGGAGTGCCTGTGCTCCCAGCAGCTGGCTGTGTGCATCCCTAAAGGAGGAAGGTTTGGGTGAGGAGTGGATTTTCACCAGCACAACATGGCACATAACCCCTCCTGCTGGCTACTCTTCCTCCTTCCACATCCAGGGCCAGGGACCAGACAGGAGGTCCCACGTGCTGCTGTGGTGAGCCCCAGACAGTGGGATGACCTCCACAGCTTGATTTTTGCCCTACCCCACGAGGATCACACTGTGCTTCTGCACTTCTCCCCCCACAGACAGTGACCAATGCCATGTCCAGGTACCAGGCAACCCACTGGTGACCACTTACTTTCTTTTGAAATTTGCTTTTCCTAGCACCTCACATTTTGCCCACTTTCAGACAATAAAATGAAGCCAGCAATGGGCAGAATTTACCATGTCCAAGAGATGTGGTTAGTCTTTAGGATGAAACAAAACTATTCTCAGGAGGATGCTGGGGAAGGAAAGGGTGCTTTGCCCTCCCTGCAGTTGTCTTCCTGCAGACCTGTCTTGGGGGAAAGCTAACAGCCTTGGAGCAAATTTGAAAAAAGGAAAGTGTAGTCAAAGCAGAGGTTGGGATTTTTTGTTTTGTTTTGTTTAATGTTTAGAAAACTAAAGAAAAGGAAATCAATTATGAGACCTACCTGAATTTTATTTCCTCACCAAAAACCAAATTACTCAGCAAACTTATCGCTTGCTATTGCAGGCCTTGGTATTAAAGAAAACAATCAGGCCAGCAGGATTAATCTCTGACAGCTGCCTTATCTTTAACTTGCACCTTTGTTATTTTCTGATGAGCTTCTCTTTTTTTGCTGCCACGTTGTACCATACCTCACTGGTTCCTTTCATTTTATCATCAGGCAGGAGCGGAGGACCTTTCAGTTTATTAAAAAACCTTTATTTGTGAAGAACAAAGAGAGGGGAAAAAAGGCAAACAATGAGGTCAGACAATCTCCTTCTTGCCAGGAGTCACTCACCTGTTATTTAGAGTGTTATCAGTTAGAGGAGACTTGCATCATTGAAAATCAGTCCCTGACAGCACACTCTGTAAATGCACACACACACATGTGCCTGCACACACACAAAAGACCCTCACGATTGACTCATACCAACCTCCAGACAAGGCCCTCTCTTGCCAAGGCTATAATATTTTCAGTGGGAGAAGTCCATTCTCTGCTCTGGCTTGGGGGTGGCAGTCAGGGTTTTGGTAAGTCTGGCTGTACCAGGCTGCCTGCACCTCAAGCAGCATCCTCTGCCCCCCAGGAAAGCCTCCTGCCCCAACCTGCTTCGTGCTCTCTTCTCAGCACACAGTGGGACTTGGAGATTTTAAAACAACTCTGCCTCTCCAATTCTGCTTTGCTAAAGAGGTTGGTTCAGGGAGCACCCAAAATGACTTTGTCAGGTAGGTGTCATTTCTCAGCTGCAGTCCTCAGTGCCGTGCAGATGCCAACCCCCTCGGTGCAGGAGATGCCTCCTGCCTTTGTCAGGTGGGTACTTCTGTGGAAGTTTTCACAGAAGCTTGTGTGGGCAAGATGTACTCGGATTGCAAAATGTAGAGATGGTTTCCTGTTCTTGATGTAACAAGACCAGCTTGCAGTGGTTTTTTGTTTCCTTTCATCCCATCGAGTTCTGGACTTGTAGCATGTGAACTCATGAGTGACTGAGTTTGAGTTAGTGACACCACACTGGTTCCCTAGGATGCAGATCTGCACATATAAAAACAGAGTTACAAACCCAGACTTCTCTTCCTGGAATTTGAAGAGCAGACCTACTTTGAAGCTATTTTTAAGGAAGAACTTGTTGAAGATGTTGAGATTATTGGTGACTAATGTGTGACATTTGGCAATGGAGTTAGTGCCACTGAGAATTTTTTCAGAATTTAAAGAGAGCTAACAAGAGAATCGAAGCACAAACTGGAATCAACCCTAAAATAACAATAATAAAATGGTGTTACTCAACTCCCTAAAAAACTAAAAAGGCCTGAAAAACAAAATGTGAACCTCTGGATCCATACATTTACCCTTCTCTGTTGGTGTGGTTACAGACATAGCTGTGTACATGATGATAGAAGACATGATGATCTAGCAGTATAAGCACTTGACTGGCAGAAGTTTAAATTGGTCTCCTGTAAATCATGCTGCCAAGAGTGGTGCATGGCATTCTTGTCTTTTGCCTCTCCTCTGAACCAGAGGGGGAAGCAGATGGTATAAACCTGCTTCTCCCAGAACTACGCCAATCCTC
Source organism: Rhipidura dahli (assembly GCA_013399225.1). Lineage (NCBI taxonomy): Eukaryota > Metazoa > Chordata > Aves > Passeriformes > Rhipiduridae > Rhipidura > Rhipidura dahli. The sequence continues at coordinate 713,036 of VXAC01000333.1, read as the reverse complement.
ATCACAGGAAAAAAGACCAAACCTTCTGCTGCCTGTTTGAGGCAGCTTTCAGTCCTCTTTATACCACTGGAGACACCCTCAACAAAGCTTTTCTAAGGTAAAGAAAGCACAACTCCAAAGGGCTGACATATCCTGCTCTTTCCTGGTTAAATACTTTGGGGCCCCGGGTTTCCCTCCTTTCCTGGGTCTTGGAGTGACTTCTGCAGTGTGGTTTGTCCATGCTTTTGTGCTGTAAGCTCTAGGCAGAAAGTCTTCTCTGTCCCACATGGCTACAGAAACACTACAACTGTCTTTGCATACCCAAAAGCAATAATGAATTAAAGCTGGTTTATTAAATAAAAATATACACAGATCTCTAGCTGAAAAGGCTATAAGTGTCTATAAAATGATTAGATGTGTTACCAGACTTTGGAGTTACACAAAGAAATGCTTTTAGAAATTACAATCCATTTACCTCTGTGTGTGTGTGTGTGTGTGTGTGTACATGTGCATACGTGTGCCTTGCAACAGAATCAGCTCTATCATCCAGATATTTTCAGCAATCTGCCTCTCTTCTTTCTAGGAGTTTTTACTTCTGCTCTGGAAGCATTATTTCCTTTGACTGCTCAGTTCAAACCTGCAATGTTTGGATCCAGCTAAAAAGAACCTGAGAAAAGGAGCAGAGATGGTTACACAAAAGGGGGGGACTAAAATCTGAAGAAAAGGAAAAATAGGGTGGTTCTTTGACAAAGGAGACTTTGGGATCTCTTTTGTTGTATTCTGTTTTTGCACCCCAGACTTTGTTGGTGGTTCTTCTCTTCTCTTCTCTTCTCTTCTCTTCTCTTCTCTTCTCTTCTCTTCTCTTCTCTTCTCTTCTCTTCTCTTCTCTTCTCTTCTCTTCTCTTCTCCTCTCCTCTCCTCTCCTCTCCTCTCTTCTCTTCTCTTCGTGTCTTGTTCAGTGTCTCTAGACCAATGGCAGTCACATACTGCAGTGAGCTCCCAATATCAACTTGAAGGACGCGAGGCCTCAAGAATCCTCTTGCAAGGAACTTATCAGTGGCATCCCACAGCATGAGCTAAGGGAGGTAAGCTGTTTAACTCCCTTTTGTTTTGGCCATACCTACTAAGTCCTTTCTAGAAATACACTGCTTTTGTCTTTCCTTCCCTGGCTCCCCACTAAACAGCACTGGCCTGAAACAATTGCAATTATTTATTTGATTTCATTTATGCTGTGCACAATCTTAGATTTCATTAGCTGCAGTTAAAATGAAAACAAATCAAACCTCATACTCCCTACTGAATTATACTGCCATGACAACAATGAAAGTAAAAGTGTCCTCATCAAAACCTCTCCTTCACAGCCCACCCCAATATTTTAGACTAAAGCTTCTTAAGAAGAGAGAAGTTTTGCAATGTGCCCTGAAAGTTTGTCACACAAGAAAGCAAATTCAAGAATGTGGGCCTTCCTATGCTGAGAAAAAAAAAAAACAACCAAATCCATTTCCAAATGTGCTGTTCCAAGGACTTCCAGTTCAAAGGAATCAACTTATCTCCGTGGTGGGCCTAGTGTTTGTAGGCAGAGGTAGTTTCTGTGGGACGGGCAGGTTCAAATCACAAGGCGATTTAGAAACTAAGGCCTGAATTGCACCTGGAAATGAACTGAAAATTGGCGCAGCCTGTGTGCCATCTGCGCTCTATGGTTTGTGTCTGAAATGTGGATATGTAAGCAGGCAGCTGCATACTGCAATTAGCTGAAGTTTCTGAGTGGTCCTCAGACGTAGAGCTGAGCAGACCACATGGCAGCGATCCAGTCTGGAGATGAGAAAAGCACAGACAATGGCGACACAGTCCAACAGGACAAGAGGTTGAAATCTCCTCACCAAGCAGATAGGAGAAGGGGAAATAAACACTCGTAGCTCCTGCTGCCACTGGAACATTCAAAAGCATCTGGAAATCCAGGAGGCCTTCTCCAGCCGGGCAACAAAGGGCAAGGCTTCCCTCCATACAGATGGCGAGCATCACTTTTGCCATCTCCCCCAATTATTTCCTGCCACCATTATCGTTTTGATTTCATGTGCAGTCAGCTCTTGTCTTCCAAAACCTGGATTTAGATTGAGCTTGAGAAAGCCAAATGTCTGCAAAACCTGAAGTCCCACGAAATAGGAGTCACAGTTGCTGAACAACATGAGCATTTTCATGGCCTTGTTTTCCAGCACTGTGATGGTCCCTTTGTGAGTACCACAAGCCATCTGTGAAAAAAAAGAGATGAAATAACCCTCTTGTAATAACATCAAAATACACAAAATTTTTTTATTCACATGGCAGAACCTCTTGACCATAAACTAGGTGGGTGCAGGCTATAAATGCTGTGTAGCTTCCTGTCAGGGAATACTCTGTCTAGCATTTGTCTCAAAGGTGGTGGTCTCCTTGCTTCACTGAACAAAATCTATTTGAGGTCTGCAGGGGCTATCACACCCAGGATTCAGTTCTAGCCATAGTTTTAGTAGTGAGGAAGACTGCAGAATCTTTTCCAAAGGAATTTTTGGGAGCAATATAGTGGCTTAAAGGGGGAAGTTGAGGTTGGATCTTTACTGTTGGCCAAGAATTTCACTGGTCTGAGAGCCCAAGTGTACTGTACTGTGAGAGACTGATGTACGGAAGGGATCCCAAACAGTTGGATGACATCACAAGGTGACAACTGTATTATCAGGAATCCAGTGCATTCAATCTGCCCTACCTTGCTCAGATTTTAGGCTGCTGTAACTCTTTTAAAGTGACTTCTCCCTGCTGAAGCACCTTGGAGCAGTGGATTGTCCTGGAGTTGTGTGATGGTGCAGCCAGTGTTGCTTCTTGAGGGACAGAGAGCAACTGTGCTGCTGGGGTGAATAAATAAAATCCCTGCACCTCAGAGTTTTGACAGCTGTGCAATCTGATGGCAGCCACTCGTAGCTAAAAGGAGATTCATCAATAAAACAAGGAACACATGGAAACTCAGACAAACTGACATGGGGAGCAGACTCCAGCCTTTTGAGAATGATTGTATGTCATTGTATAGAAGTGCACCTTATTATAACACCTAGATGTGAAAGGTTTGGTGGAAAGTTAGATTTGCACACTATTTTAACTGAAATGGAGACTATACTCCTTTTTGTTCAGGGAACACTGAATACCCAGCCCATTGTGGGACGCCCTGCTTGATTTTGTTCTGACACACCCAACATCCTGAGGAATGGCAGCTGATTTCAAATTGGATGGCTTTGATTGTTACTGGTGTGTGAGACAGAATGGCAGCACAGGCTGAGGCTGTTGCTGACAGTTAAAATAATGATCTTTTTTACTAGTGAACTGTGCACATCTTGAGTCACTGAGAGAAAATGGCTTGGAGAGAGATCCAGAAGGCAGCTTGTGTACTCTCTTTTCTAATACAAAGAAAAAGGGAGACTCACACTTGAGATTTCTGCTCACTTAATACCAGTTTCAATTTTATCCAGTTTTGACTTTGTTCCTTGCACAAACTGCACCTTGGTCCAGACCTGCTAGTTCGTGTTTATGCCTCGGAGAAGACTGATGTAATTTGTCAGTGTAATTTTCTGCAAAATGATTTTGGTAGTCTTGATTTTAAAATTTTCTTTTTGAGCTCTGTGACCTTCTGGAACTTCGGGAGCATGCTGTTTACCAGGTCACCCACCTACCCAGATGTCCCAATCTTTCTATGGCTTGTTGTGTGGACCATGCCAGTCAGTGTTGAGGGATCTCTCCCACCTACCCTACTTGTCTTCCCATGCTGCATTGAAATCAGTTACCTATCTTAGTTTTCAAGGCCTGATTCCCCAGTTAGAACATCACTGGTTCACCACCATCTCTTGTGTACTCATGAAATATCTGCTTCCACCTCCAGTAAGGCAATTTTCTGGTGTCTATTACTCATTTGTTAAATTTTCAAACAAGGGCCTCTGTGTTTTCTTCCCTGTTTCATTGTTAAAGCTTAAAACAAGGGTCTCTCTGTTTTCTTTCCTGCTGCCTTTTGAGCTAAAGATGCATCCCCTGCAGCCAAATCCAAACTTGCCTTATTACTGCTGTCCAACCAGCCTTCAAAACTGTCCTTTATAATGGTGTCCATAAAAGACTGCAACTGCTGGTGGGTGTGCTGGAGTGACTGCCTGCCCAGCTGACTATTATTTTCCTGTTATTCCCTCGTATTTCCTTCCTGCCTCCATTTGCTTGACACCTTCTTTCTCCCATTAAGCCTCATTTCTTTGTATTTTTGACCATTTTCTTGTGTTGTGCTTGTACGGCGCAAGCCACAGTGTGAGCCTTGCCTGTGGCCAGGGGTCTTGGTCTTGGTGATGGTTTGCATTGGGTGGAGATGTTCTGCTGGGAGAGGAGGATCCCTGTGTTGCCTCTGCTGGCCCTGGTTAGTGTGAGATGCAAGTTCCTCAGTCCCTCAGCACAGCTGTGGAGCCTCTGGCACCGTCTGCAAAGTCCAGCCCTGGGAACCTGCGAGAGGAGAGAAGAGAAGAGAAGAGAAGAGAAGAGAAGAGAAGAGAAGAGAAGAGAAGAGAAGAGAAGAGAAACAAAAGGCATTGTTTAGAGCTATTGGCCGAACAGGTTTAAAAAACGTGACTGCGTTTTTTCCACCTCAGTGGAATAGAGAAATTCCGTGAATTAAAGATAAGTACTAGTTAAGTAGCTCCCAAATAATCATATTTTTATTTGAGCTTTATATTTCTCTTAAGTTAAATCCATTAGTAGATTAGGTTTTGCCAGCTCTATTCATGGCTATTTGATCCTTGAATCCTTTAAAGAAAATCAATGTGTGGCTTTCCAGCTAATTAGCATAGCATTAATAAAATGTATAACGCCGCCAGGGCTGCCGAAACCCCTCACTTGGCCTGACAAAGTCTGCGGGGAAGGTCAGCGAGTGCCCGGGCGCCCGGGCAGGGAGGGCGGGGTGCGGCCTCCCGGGCGGGCCGGGGGCTCGGGGGGAGGGGCGGGGACCGGGCGGGCAGGCACGGCCGCCTCTCCCCGATTTTCCGCCTCCCTCCCGCTTTCTTCTGCAAATCAAAGCCGCCATCTGCTGTGACAAGTGTTCCCATTCACCTTTTCCCTCTTATCTGCTCCCTCGCAGGGAAGTGCTCCGGAGGCTGACAGCCCCGTCTCCCTGCTGAGGCTGCATTTCTGCAGCATCGCCCCCCGCCCCCACTCCGGCTGCACACCCTCACCGCCGGGGGAACCGGGGGCTCCGGGACACAGGGCGTGTGGCCGAGGAGGGGCTGGGGAGCTGCTTCTTGCTCCCGAGGTACCCTGCAGTTCTCCAGCATCCCTCAGCATCCCTCAGCATCCCTCCGCCGTTGTTGGCTGCTCGCTGTATTTATTACTCTAATTTTCGAAGCAGATGTTGGGGGGAACACGGTGAACAGAGGGACAGTCCCCTTTTCTTGTTTCCCCTTTGCCTTCTCTCCTTGAGCATCTCATTGGTATTTTTCGTTTGTTGAGAGGAAATCATTTGGGTGACTGAGAATCTTAAGGTAAAATGTGTAACAGGCCCCAGTAAATCACAGCAGTAATGGCAATGCAGCAGATCCCAGAAATGCTGGGGGTAAATATTTTTTTCTTTTCCACCCAGTGAGCTCATGCTGACATGTCTGTCGTTGCATAGGTGTCAAGAGAGAGAGAATTATTTCCCTGCGTGAAGGAAACCTGAGAAGGAAAAAAAAAAAAGATGGAGAAAAGGATAAGAAGCTTGTGTGAGTACTTTTTTTCCTGCTGTAATGGGAAAAAAACCCCTTTGTTTTGTTCTCTTGTCTGGATGTGACATTTTACACCACTTGCCTTCTTTCTTATCCAATTCTAAAGGCCATGGCTATCACACACAAGTATTCCTGTGGCAGGTTTTACCCCACTGAGGGCTGCCAGTGTGGGCTGCCAGCAGCAACTCCATCCTCAGGGCTTCACTCTCACAGTCCCACAGCCTTCTCAGGAGGGCATGGAGTGATTTCTCAGGAGCTAATGCTGACTGCTTGAGAGTTGGTGCTGCTTCATTGTAGAGTCAATTCCACGCTCTCAGCTTTTCACAGCCTTTGGCCCAAACCCCGCTGTCCTGGTGTCTCCCTGCACAGCTGCACAATAAGACCTTTCCCTGCATTTGAACCCCTGGAAGGTGAAAGAACTTTGCAAGTTTAGTAAGAGTGAGGAGCAAAATAAATGTCATTTGATTTACTGGTAATGGACAGAAGAACATCAGTGGATATTACTGGAATAAAATTGAGAGTGGGTGGTAAGCCTGCCTCTGCCACTCAGACTGGATCCAGGATTTGTAGCCTTTTGACCCTCATAGGTGCTTCATGCATGGGAATGTGGTGCTTAGTGCTCTTCTCTTGCAAGCTGCTACTTAGTTTTCATTAATCACCTAACAATATTTGAGCTAATACAAAAACCTTTAGGTTTCAGAGCTCCTGAAGACTGTGAGGAACTTTGGAGTAACTTGATAAAGTCAGTTAGGTCAATAGCTCAAACCCAATTATAAATAGTGAAAAAAGGTGATGGACATCCATAGAAATAGTTGGATCAAATAACAGGGACTAGTGGGGTATTCAGGAAATAAATTAAAAAGCAAATGACGTGTTAAAGTCTATGGAACTTAAAAAAAAATCAACCTCTCTTGTATAAACCACTCTTCAGCCAAGAGAAGGAAAGTTAGTCTATCTTAAAAAACTTACCAGTTCACCAAATAATAAAGAAAATTTTAAAAAAGCTTGGTGTGAAAGATGAAAATATCTGCAAAGTGAAAAGACTGAAGTTGTCTATGGAAGTTGTTAGAGATATGGAAAGATGCCCTAGGAGAGAGAAATCTGGAGTAGACCAGAGGCTTGTAAAGTGCTCACAGAGGTGAGTGACCCATAGGATGTCTTAAAGGGAAGAAGACCTGCACTCTGCCTAGTGGTATGAACCCTAAAACTCCATGGCATGGCTCAGACACTCACTGTCCAGTTTCAGAAGATATTTTCCATGCTGGTAAGTTATTTCATAACTCCTTACTATGAATAGATTTGCCTTATCATCAGGACTGCTCATACTGGTTGCTTTTGGAGGTCTCATACTTGTCTCCACTGTTAATCTGTAATGGGATATAATTACATGTCCCTGTGCCAGACCTCTAAGGACTCTCAGTGGATAAATTATTTTAGAAAGGTTCCTAGCATTCTGTCATCTAAATGTCCTTGAAAATTGTCTCAAAGACTTCTGCCCATACACTTGGTGCTTTCTCCCAGTGCACTGTATTCATGTAGGCACTGCCATGTGTCCCCATTTGCCTGAGTCAGGAAGTTTCTATGGGAGGACACTGATCTGGATCCAAGATGTGCTTTTAAATAAAATAATCTTTCTAAAATAAAATAAAACAAAATGCGTTTGGCTATTACAGTGTCAAAGTGCTGAGCAGTACATTTTCTGAGCATGAAACATATTGACAAAAATTCCCTGTCTCACTAGATGGGATTATGATAAAGTGCTGTGTCTTTATCACTATTACTGCCCTGCTGGGTTTTTGCTTGTTGGTTTGTTTAGGTTAATGTTTGTAATGTTGCTAAAAAGCAATTCTCTGCTTGTTCCTGATTCAGCTGTTCTCCTTGTGTGTGGTGGGCTAAAGAAAAGTGAAAGGATGCAGGGTGGGAATGTGGTGAGCTCTGGCTGGCATAGATGGGACAGAGGGCAAAGCTTGAGAATGTCTCTGCCGTTGTGTTGTGAAGTCCTGCAGTGCTCTGGGGGCATTGCCAGTGATACAGAGCTTTGGCTTTTGCTTTTTTCCATGTCACTCCTTTTCAGCTCTTCAGCTTTTCAGCTTTTCAGCTGTGACTCCTTTTCAGCTTGGCTTGCTCTTGCACCCACAGCAGCAATGCCTCGGTCATGGCTCGGGTGGTCTAGCACATCAGCAGCAGTGAGGTGACATGGCAAGGTCTGACCCAGCCCTATGGCCAGAGCAGAGGGAGCTGCTGGATGTCTGTGAGGATGGAAGACATTTATGTCATCTTTGAGGAAGCTTCTCTACCTTGAACTGACTGGCGAAGGTTAGACTAAACTTTCTGTGCTGATTAATAAAACCTCTGTGGATGGGGTCCAAGCCAAACCTGTGAACAGTCCCTATCTCTGAATTTCAGTTTGTTTTAGCATTTACATTTAGTTGTAGATAATGTGCTCATAAAGCATTAATCTAATACTCTGAATTATGAAGCCGTTGCAGTTGAATTAATGTCTTTTTACAATTGAGTCTTATTTACCCCTTATGTTCAACTTCCTGAAAGAAACTCCTTTCTCCCTAAAATTTGCATATCTGTTTTTTAACAAGTCTGGTAGAACTGTTATATGGAAAGTATGAGGTAGATTAGTGAAGGTATTTCACAGGCTTGGGCATGTAAAATGAGCTGCAGTATTTATTTTGCTTCCTCCATTTTCAAACCGTGCCTCGAAGTTGCCGTGTTTTGGAAGCATGAGCTGTAAGAAAGATGCAGATTGCAGAGGAAACGTGCTGTTCACTTTGAATTTAAATCAGTTAGACATGCAGTAGCTCACCTCGTGAGTTTAGGGGGAAGTCAGTTGAAGGCTGGAAGAGGAATTTGGCACGTATTTACAAAGGCAAAATTATAGGACCCATCAACCAAGCATTTTATTAGAAAGACAAGTTAAATTCTGCTGGGGCATCCTAAAATAAGGTGACCCTGAAATCAGAAGCATGTATAATCCTAATACTGAATGTAGTGGGGTAAATATATTTTTTTTAAAATTAAATACCTTTCCGTGATGGAAAACCCTGATGTATGTAGATTCAATTTTTTTTTTTTTCACCAAAGGGTTATTCTGCTGTTGAAGATTAGCAGAATAACTGTGAGAGTGAAGTTTGAACATTACAGTATTTGTTAACAAATATGTTTTTCCAGCCCGTTTTGTTTATCAGCTAATTATTTGATTCATATTGCCAGTAAGGTAGAATTATGAGACAGCGATTTTCTATTTTTCATTTTTCAGTGATTTTCTATGAGTCCCTTTAAATCTTCAGGTTGACTAGCTCAAAATCCCTCAAAATTTAAAAAAAAATTGTTTGCTATGTTTACCAACAGCAGGAGAAAAAAATCACAGCTTGGCAGGTTAGTTTTGTGATTATATATATTCTTAATATACAGATAAACTTCTAATCCTACTGAATTCTTTTTCTTTGGCTTCAGTCATATCAGTTGACATTTGGATCCCGAAGTTACTTGCATTTAGTATAGAAATAAATAAACCCTTTTATCAGTTTTCAATTGAATGCCTTTCATTTTTTTAATCTTGTTCTTTCATTATGAGAAACAGTAGATAACTCAAAAGAAGATTTTTTTTTTATTGTCACATTAAAAAGTCCTTTTTTTTGTTACTTGTCTAAACTAGAAGTCCTGTTCTTTTCAATCTCTCTTCCTATGGAAATTTTCTTCATATCTCTAATAACATGGCACTGAATTACACAACGACGAACTGAAGCAGGCTGTTTCCTGTTGTGCAAATGGCTTTGATGAGTGGCTCTGCCAATACCATTGACTATCAATTGTCAGTTTATATTGAGTACGTGGCATTCAGGGTTAATGGATGGAGTAGACAGTCTTCCTGGTAGGAAAAGGCCAGGAGGGATTTGCCAATCTAATTTTGGAGCGGATGGTAAGCGGCACTGTTGAAGGGGCGATGTTCCAAATTCTTTCAAAGAAGTAATTGTTGAACACATTCTCAATAAGCCATCTCTTGTTTCTGATAAACTCACCAGTGTTTGTTCTGCCTCTCCTTTTCCTGACAGGAGGATCAGGCTAAGCAGCAGCAGCATTATCTGAGACTTTTGCCTTTCTTAACCTGAGAGGTTGCTGCATTTTGTGAGAGCCCTGTGGGAGTGGTGCTAGCCAGGCGGTTTGATAACACTGCACGGGGTCACGCTGGTCATGCTGCATCCCTAGGGTCTGGGGCAGCTGGGGACATCAAGATTGTCCATTGTGGAAGTGCACAGGCTTTCCTAGAGAAGAGAAACATGGTGACCACGGTGTTAGCACAAGCTCCATGTTGGGCTGTAGTTGTCCTAAGCCTTTCCCTGGGATCAATTACATCTTTGATGGGCCTTGCTCCTGTTCCCTCTCCTGTCATTTTCTGGACCCTGTCAGCCTCAAGCCAGCTCTTAGCTGAGGAACTTCCAGGTGTTTCCTTCAGCACCACCTCCACCTTTCTCCCTCAGCCTACGATGGTGGCCCAGTGCCCCTCCAACCCCCTTCCCTTTTCTAGGTGCTTTCCTTACATCAGTTTCCTTTCCCCATCACTCATGACTCCCTCTGGTATCTTTTTCTCCACTGAGTCTCTCAGCAGCTCTTCATTTTGGATTGCAACAGGAGCATTCAGATGTGCAGGACTAGTGCAGTGTAAGTAGTTTGGGAGCTGCTTCTCAGGAGTGTTTAGATGTTGTCTGGGTATTTTGTAGGACCAATAACCTTGGTTGTCACTTTGCCTGCCCAAAAGTCAACCTTTATGAAATTCTGTGTCCAAATTATGAATACTCACTTCTTCCAAAACTCTTCCTTCTACTGAAGTAGGTGAGAAAAGCACTCCTGTGGCTGTTTACTATTTACAGAAATGTCAAAAGTAGTCTTGACAAAAATGTAGACATTAGCAGAGACAGTTCTACGGTGGGCATTTGATTGATATGGACATTTGATTTAACTTCCAAACACCTTGGTTTTCATTCATAACCTCAGATCTGGGAATGTTTAATTTATATGTATGGATGCTTGGGTGATGGGGAGTTTCCTCTGTGGTAAACTGACTTCAGGCTGAGTGTGTTTGTTGATTTTTGTCATAACAACAATAAAATTCCATTATCCAGATACCATTTCTCAAACTTTGATCTGACATGAGCAAAATAGTGATACTGAATTAATTTTAAGTCATGGCTCCTGGCTCCTATATTGTATGTGTGAAGAAGTGACCACAGGGTATTTTTTCCTATGGACATAAATGAATTTGTGTTTTCTATATTTCACTCTGGGTTTATTGCCTTAAATACAGCAGACAGAGAAGCACAAAGGCCAGAGAAGAAACATAAAAATGTCACTATCAACCCTTGTATGACCCTGCTAAAAGTAGTTACAGGAGTAGCTCTTCAATGCATCCTCTCAGACTTCCTAGTTCTGAGCAAATATTCTTAGAAGTATCACTAGAAAAAGGAGTTACTGTATAGAAAATAAGTGTGTATCTGTGTGTGTGATAAAGGCAGTCAAGGAAAGTTTTGTAAAATTATTATTTTAAATCTTCTGTAATTTGCAGCAAATCAAACCACATTATTGTATGAATAATATATAAAGGGATAATATTATAAATGCATGCTACATATCTGTATCAGCATACCCAAAAAAAGAAAATTTTATTCAATCCCATAATTTTTCTCATCCAACTGCTGTAAAAAAATCTCACTTCTCTTACATCTGTCACTATAGTATCTGAAATATGAATATACATTCAGACAGCAATATCTTGGTAGACTGCAGAGAAGTTTCTGCTCTTCCCCAGACTGTGGCAAAAATAGGTGTTTGATAAAAAAGGGGGGAAATAGTCCTCTTCTGCTTTAGAATTTTTCCATTTTTATTTCATTAAGAACTGCTTTCATGTTTTGTTTTCTGTTGGTTTTACTTCTTCTTTTACCTCAACTTGTTTTTCCAGTAAAGAATAAAGCAGAGCTGTGGGGTGAAGTAAAAGAAAGCAGGGAAAGAAGCAGGATTTACTCATCCCTAATTTTGACATAAATCTTCAGAGAAAAGAGTGAATGAATGAAAAAGTTTGTCCCAGAGCTGTCAAAGGAAAACACTGCTGGAAGCTGTTACAATTTTTGAGGAATTTGAATCATCACCACTTGCAAGGGAGCAATCAGCTGCATTCGCTTAGCAATGCAGTGAGCTGAGGTTTCTTTTTCCTGACTGCTGATGCTGAATTACTGGCACCGTTCAACTACTTTCTGAAATACTCGATTCCTAAGGCACAACATTTTTCTGGGGATCCAAAATGCAGTGATGATTTCTGTAGATTAGATTTATTTGAAATAGCCTGGTGGAACTCATTGCTTTGGTACAGAGGTCTCATCTGAGCCCTGCTTTTAACACGCGCATTCCTAAATTGAGAAACCCATTGTTCTGCCTTAAACCATTAAGGGCATAGATTAAACTATCCAAAGCCAAAGCACTTAATGGGGAGTAGGCTTCAAAACATGTATACATGTGTTTGTGCTAGGGAAGCGTCTGCATTTTGTGCCACCCAAATCTTTATTAATTTTAAGGGGTGAGAATCGTTATTTCTGAAAAGAAAGCGTGAGGGGGATGCGAGGTGGCACTGCTTCCTAAGATCTTTGCAAGAGTACATGACCCAGAAATTTCAGTGTCCTCCGTGTTGCTAATGCATGGATTCCTGCAGGCAGATGTGTATGTATGCAAGGGGATGTAACATGTTTGGTTATGTATGTTTAAATGCATGTGATTTTATAGTTAGGACACATTTGTTTTTCACAAGTAAAATCTACTAGAATGCAAAGTGCCCTTTGCTGGACACAAAGGGGAATTTAAAACAGAATAAAAGTTTTTAAGTGCAGCAACTGCTTAATGTGCAAAACCAGCAGATAAACTTTTTCTGTGCTTCCCCTCACCCTGTGATGTTTAAAATATCCTGCTCACAGCCATCCTTACATTGCCTTTTTCTGGCGTTATATCTGACATGAAACACTTCCATCCTGAGGTGGGTCCTTGACAGTCTTTAATATGACAAAATGATTTGGGCTTCCTGTCATTCAGCTTAAATCACTTTTCTACCCACGCATAAAAAAAAGCTCCAGTGCAGTCCTTGATGGCCTCAAGAAAAACACGGCTGGTCCCAGCCTAACCTTCAGCTGCATGGCACTGCATTGTCATCATAATTGGATGTGATAGATTTTCACTCTGCTTTACTAAAATTTTGTTTGTAATTGAGTAAATGTGCCACTTGCAGTTGAAAATAAATTAGCCCAGAGCAACAACAGCTTGAGTGTTTTTTTGAAAATGTGTGTGTGGGCTTTTTAATACATACACACACACACACACACACACACACATACATACATACATACATATACATATAAATATAAGTATAAATATAAATATAAATTAAATAGAACAGGTCAAGTGCATAGCTAGGATTAGAAAAATATCCCTTTCATTGTTAAATGGCATCCTGAACTCCATTTTCTCGATGTGTGTTGTACATTTTCCCCCTCAGAGAGGGTGAAAACATAAAAGCAATACAGCAGACTGCAGCATGGGGGAGGGTTTCTTTCCTTCCTCACACTTTCTACTTTTGTCAAGCCACCTGAGAAGTTGATATGAGAAGGGCATTTTGGAATAAAGACATTACTCTGACAGCAAATACAAATGAAATAAAATTGGCCTAAGGCTTTGATGCCAGAACCTGAATGGAGAGCTGAGACTTAGCAATGCACTAGTTTAATACACCAGAGAAATAGAACTAGAATAATTTGCAATGCAGGATGATGAAAGAAGCAAATATAACAAACCCAGAGATTAAAATAGAGTTTCCAGCCTGTGTATATTCGCATTTTGCACTCAAGTTGACCCATAAACATTGCAAGAGAAGCGAATATGCACTTTTCTCTTCTTTTGGAACAAAGCTGTTTGACATGTGGAGATACCATGTCAGGATCTCGACCTTGAGACTCCAGAAGGAAGGATTTGAGGCTCTCACAGTTTTGGTTGAAGTCTTCTTCATGGACATCTCCTGACTCTAGAAATAGCCACCACCAGCCACGTTAAGCCATTGCTCTGGTCGCTGTGCAGACAAACGGGCTTTGTGGTGAAAGAGAAGGAATCCTTGAGAGAAAGAAGTCACTGGTAGGGCACCTTGTGCAAGCCACTGATGCTCCTTTCCTTGTACACGTGTACATACATCCCTAGCTTTCTCATGATCCCATTACTTTCCTTAGTGCAAAAACTCTCAAGTTAAGGGTTTTTTTTGGGTTTCGTGCTTGTACAGCATTTATAACCAGAAGTGATCTTATGTGTTACCACAATGCAAAAAGAAAAAAATTAAAAAAATAATAGCTGGGGGCTTAAAGGCTGAATTGTTTCACATTAACTTAGGGGTCTGTTTATTTTCATATCCTCCAGTAGACCTCGTTTATTGGTCTCTAATGTTTCTCAGGTTTGCATGACCCAAATATGAATTGTTTGACTTTTTTTGCAATAGGCATTTTGGCAAGTACTGAATTAATTTTATGGTATTAAGTCAGCTGTAGAGAAAAATAAATAAATTGCTGAAGTATCAGAGCCAATTATGGGCACTGGTTCATATGCTGGATTCTGCATTCCTCTTTTAGATATTTAAATTATTTCAATGCACAGGCCCAGTCATTCCAAGTCTTTGGATGTATTTAAAGCAATTGAAAATCCCTTTTCAACACAACAGTCAAATAATCTTATAGCCCCATTAACAAATAATGATGATTACCTTAAGATTGTGGCATGATGTAAGTTTTAACATAAAATTCAACTTGTTGGTAAAGATGTGTTTCAGTCACACAGGAAAAGTGACATAAAGTACAAGTAATAACAACAACTACTCTTTTTTTTTTTAAAAAAAAAAATCCCAAACCGTGTTTCAAAGACTACACTATCCTCATCTCCTGACATAAGTTGCTTCAGGTTTTTCATACGTAGACCTTGATTGAAACAGAGAGTGATTTGCAGGTAATAAATTTAAGTCATCCAGAATTATACAGGTTTTTCCTAAAGGGAGACTTTGCTATCATACAAACTACCCCTAGGAAGGAAACCAACAATTTAAATAAACTAGTCATTAATTTACATCTAACTCATAAGTCTGAATCCTCCAAGTCATTAATTTTGGGTGGGAAGGGCAAGAGTTCTGCTCTTGTCTGATTTTGTCTGTAGAGTGAGAAGATAGTGCTGCTATCTCTTTCATTGGGAATTTATGTACATTAGAAAAGCAATAACTTCTTCACAAGTGTACCAACTATCACAAGTAAACAGCTTTTTCAAGCCTGATGGCAAAACCTCCAGCATGCCAAAGCAGCAGTGTACTTGTTTATTATCATATAGAGTTTAACCTGTTTTTACACTAACTGTCTGGTTTCTTGCTTTTCAGACAGATATAAAAATTCTAGGCTACTCTGTAAAGGAAGGCAAAGCTTGTAAGCAAGAGCTGGCCAGCTGGTGATGGAGGTTATTAACTGAGGACAAAGCAGACATTTACAACAGTGGCACAGAAAAGGGAGAATTAAACAGAGATCTTTAGTAATGTTTTTCTCCTTCAGAAATATCACTTTGTCTACAGCCGTTCAAACACTTGGGGAAAAGAAAGAAAAAAATAGTAATATGAATGTTTAGGCTTCCCCTAGGCATTTTCCATGCTCTAGATATCCCAACTGTAGCAGAGTATCCTAGCTCATCACTGAACAACGTCTCAAATATGCCCTTCCCCTCACTGGCTGGAGGGACTAATTTATGAAGAGAGATTAAAAGAATTAAATATAGATAGCTTCGCTAAGTGAAGACTACAGTGGGACAAAAGAATAGCCTACAAATACATGGAGGGGGTAGATTCCTGAGGGAGGTGAATTATTTAGGACAATAGGAGTGGGTTTAACTAAGAGTAATGGGATGAAATTAAGAATGGGAAAAATTAGGCTGAATATATAAAAGAATCCTTCTTGACAGCCAGATCAATTTGGCCATGGACGACTGTCCCTTGGGAAGTGATGAAAGACCCATCGTTTGGTACATTTAGAGGCAGGCTTTGACAAAACATCATTTAATGCACTATGGAAAACCACTTGCAGGGAGAACATGAGAGGAGCTGATAGGTATTCTTGGTCTCCCCAATCTTTTAAAAAAAATTTAAATCAAACCAACCCCTCCAACTCAGCACATCAGCTTTGTCATCACCACGCTCGGACCACACGGATCCACATCGCTGTGTGAGAGCCACGCTGCCACCATCCCCTTGCCTGGGTGGAGCCTGGTAAATCCTGCAAGCTCTTCTCTTGGCCTGTGTTCATTTAGCAGGTCAAGGTGCAAATGATGGCCACCTCCATTGCAGGGCTCCTTCTGTACTCTCAGGTGCTGATTTATCATTTCCCTCCTGTTTAATTCTACACCGCCCCATGGAGGTGCTGCTGCAATTTTTGTGTTGTTAAAATCCTCCAGCGCAGATGGCTTCGTGTTGGGAGCCCCCTGAAACTTCAAGTGTTTGAAATGCCTCCCTCTCTTTCCAGCGTGTTTCAGGAATATAGTGCTTGCAGCCACCATCACTGAGAGCAGTGAGCAGTGCAGCATAAGAATTACAGTACATTACCTTTGAGTTTTGTGTTAGGTATAAAAAGGTGGTGATGGCTTCATCTTACATCTAGGAGGAGAAGAGTGGTTTCTGTAGCTAGCTGCAAGATTGTCTACCCTGTCCTGTGCCTGGGCATAAGGAGCAGATGCAGTAAAGTTTGTATGTAAGTTTATTATAATTAAAACTGCCTTATATAGAGACTTGGAGTGTATCACATTTAAAGAAGTGGGGCAGAGAATTAGACTCTGCGTGGCTTTGCTGTTCATTCAGGCCCTCAAAACAGGAGTAACATGTCGTGATAGAAAGGTGTGGCTTTCCAGATGCATCTGACTTCTATCATACTGAGGAGCTCTATTTCGACACCTTAAAATCCTTAAACCTTCTCAGCTGAGGCACAGAATATTTCCATATGACCCCTGCAAATCTCTCTCATCCAAAGTCTTGCTATGACCCCGTCAACTCCTGATGACTGTGCCACCACCCTGAGGGATAAACACCCCAGGGAAAGGCAGCTTTGAGAAGGAGCAGTCTCACACAAAATGAATTCAGAAACTGGTTTGTCATTTTGCCCTTCTTTTGCAGGGAAAAAATACCCACCATCAACAAAAAAACCCCACGCTAGTGATTTCTTTTGACTTAAACTGGGCATTCAAAAAGCTGTTTTTATTAATGAATCATATTAAGCCACCAGTGAAAGGCTCCCTGACTCTGTTTAAATAACAGGCTATGATTCCTCCCTCCCGCACCCCCCTTCCCTTTGGCTCCACTGCTATTAATTGAGGAGTTTCTTTGTTTCTTTTCTAATGAAGCTAACAGAACACATCTGTCAGGTGCTTGTATTCTTCACCCGTCTATAGTATGTAATAGCCCAGCTGGAGGCTATAATGCTACACAATACCCCTGGCCGTTACAGCAACTATTTATTCCTGGGCTTTTCCTCAGATAGGGATTTGAAAAAAGTCTGAAATTTGGGCCTAATTGCTATTTACACAGCGATAGACACCTGTTCTAGCTGAGACACTGGCTCATGAATCCCACACCTGAGACCTTAGGGAAAGGGAAGGGGAAAATTTGAAGCAGCTGCCAGTCCGGTTCAGAACCAGAGAGCTTTTCTAGGAGATATGTATGTACAGTACATAAATCCGTGCCTGCCTATTGCCATAGCTACTGTTTCACGGCCAAATGTTCATTTAAAGGCTCAACATACGCTGGTTGTGTGGACACATGTACACAAGCGGGAGGGAAGAGTTTTCTGCCTTTGCTTCCACGTTTTTGTTGAACTCTCTCAAATTCCTGGTGCCAGGATTTATTTCTCCAAAGATCTGTGGCTGCGGATTGCTGCCAGCCACCGAACTTCCACTCTTGCCTCATGTTGTGCAGCACAATCGCTCCATTTTCCCCTTGTTTATGCAAAGGATCCCGCTCTTCCTCTTTGTTTTTGTTCAGGGGAGCTTTTCTTACCCGTGTGCTCCTGAGGAGCAGCAGTCCACAGTGGAGACTTTGTTCTCATAAGGCTGCTAACAGTGAAGGAGCAGTGTAAAGCTATATATGAATCTAAGTTAGCAGCCCCTCCAATGCAGTTAAGAGCAAAAATTGATTAAAATGCAACCAGCTCATAAAACTCCCCGTTTATTACCTCAGATGTGCGTCAAAGACACAGAGCTGAAGAAAAGGTTTCTTTCCCTTTCTCTCCTCTCCTGGTCATTGGCATTCCTCCCCCACTATATGTTTCTGTCATTCTTCCCCCACTGTATGTTTCTGTTTTGTGCCAAACAGCCCCATTCATTAAGTGAGGGACAGAAATAAAATGTCATTGCCCTGCTACCTTATCAGATGACAATGTCCTCTGCTGCTGCCAGGGAGAGGAGCTGGGGCGTCTGCTTTTTACAGAACTTCTCCCTCCAGTCAGGGGGCCCTCTGAGATTTTCGGTCAAGACCTCTCTTTTGTGGAAGGACCTTTAATTCAGGCTGCTTCTTAAACCAAGCAATGCTCTGTCATCCCAAGCCCACCTTCATAACACTTTTGTTTGGGGAGGAGGGGAGAGGCAAGAGAAGGGGTTGAATAATTAACTGGAAAAATTGCTTCTTATGTCATGCAAAAGACTTCTGAGAGCTGCTGAACATCAAATGCAAAAAGGAAAGGTAAGGAATAGGAAGGTTAATAAATGGATCTTAAAAAAGAAGTGAGAAAAGCTCACACAAGGGATGAAATAAGACTACTGAGCTAAGCGGAATATTCTAGAGGCTTTTAAAAACATGTATATCAGAAACAGAAAGATGAGTCGAGGAGGCAGCAGTGCTTTTAAGATGGGGTGGGGCACCCAGATTGGTGAGAGATGAAGGGGATACTGCTAATATTAATTATTTGCCGCAGGCATCACAAAAGCAGCTCAGTAGCTGAGGACAAAAACAGAAATTCATTTCCCAGAGGAGAAAGAAAGAAGTAGTGAGTGATCCCAGGGTCATTCCAGGACAGGTGATAATGAAATTAGAGTTAATGAAGATGAAGAAGACACCAGAGCCAGATGAGCCTCCATCCCAAGATTATGAAGCTGATGCTGATAATAAATGCTCCCTGCACATGAAGAGGAACCTTAAAGGTAGATGGAAACCATGTCTGCATCTGATTTAACAGGAGCTCTAGGATAATAATAGACATTAACATTTTCCTTCTAAAGACTGAAATTTTAGTAGCTACTGAGTACCTAGGAGCACAGACTCACCCTGATAATGCTGTCAATGCACCTTCTCTTTCTATGGAATAGACTCCAGATTAAAGGGAAAAGGTAATACAGGATGGATTAGATATAATTTCCTTAATAATTTTATTATAATTTCCTATAATAATTTCCTTGCTTTTTGGCCCTCTATGTCACTGGGGCAACTTTGTGATAAAACCAAATCCTTGATGTCTAGTAGAAGTGAAATTATATATAAACATACGTATATAACACTCCTCACTGACAAAACTGTACATTATTGTGAATATAAACCAGAGGAAACAAGATGAAAGGAAACAAAAATAGTCTATTTCACAGACAATAAAGTGACAAGGAGACTATAAAGTGATGAGGAGACAGCTCTGATCCACTGCCGGCTTGTGCCGGGCTGATTTAGGGGGATTCTGCCTCCAGCTGTAGCCTAACCAGTAGCTAAGGATGCAGTGAGTGAGTCTTCACTGTGGTGGCACTGATTTCTACTGCCTGAAATAATTTTATATTTAACAAAGGGGCAGCTGTGAGGCTGTGCTGTCTGTTCTGCTGCTTGTGCAGTCCCTCAGAAACGTGTGTGTGGTTACTTAACATCCACAAAGAGGAGACTTTGGGTCAGTGATCCTTGCTGAACAACGGTCCCGCTGATTCACATCCCATGTCTAGCAGAGAACACAGCTTTTCATCATTTTTAAATGCCATGACAAGATGTTAGTATCCTACCAATCTCATCCATGTTTCACCAGCGTGATGCTTTTACTGCTTTGTTCTGTACTTGTGGTTTTGTCCTCAGTACCAGACTCATCCACTGCTCCTCTCTATTTATGCCTGCACACACTTTATTTCACCTGGTTTCATATTTGAACTTTCTTAATTTTTTATGCTTAACACCACTGTATGTGTTGCAGATCAAATCATCTTCCTTCACATTTCTGTTGCTACAGGTGTCTTCACCTGAGCTACAATAAGCTGGTCAACTGGGCAATCCCTTAAATCACCTTTCTACTGTGAAGGTTTTCTAGGAGAGTGCCTTGATTTTTTTATTTTTCTTCTTTTGTAATCAAGTAAAATGCTTTTCAACTGAGAATGAAAGCATTATGCTTTTGAGTAAATTGTAGTTATCCTCTCATAAATCAGCTTTTTGTGTGATGTTGCCTCAAAATTTTTTGTTATCTAGGTAAATAAGGCTCAGTGGTCTTCCTCTCATTGATTCTGGGTATTACTTCCTGAGTGATTTTTCTCAGCTTTTTTGGCCACAGTGGTCTTCATTAAAGATATGCCTATACCTTTCTTGGACCAAGCCCCACTGAATATTGTATTACTACAGCTCTGTGTGGTTGGTATCTTCCTTGTTGTGGAATACAAATTTACAGCTGTGAAAGGTTTTGTCCCAATCATTAGTTGAGCATCTGAGCTTAGCAGTCTCTGATGCTTACCTTGCTTTCCTCTGTTATTTCTCTAACCAAAATGACTGTATCAGGAAATCACAGTTGTCAGGATGCCATTTCTGGCTCTGTTAAATTTGTATTATGCAAAGCTCAGGGTGAGTAGCACTGGCCTCAGTACACATAAAGAATTTTTTAGGCAAGCAATGCATATTTGCAGTCTGTGTGATACCATCATCACTTTGGTTTGGCTCATTATTAATGGGTGAAGTTCTAGATATAAGGGAAAGAAGAAATTATTGCATTTTAAAAGTTATTTGTTTATGAAAGCTCTTAGTTTCTATTTGTCATCAGTCAGAATAATCAGCAGCAGTGGTTCGTTTCCAGCTCTAGCTAGTTCTCAGATTTCTGTCTAAACTTGGTAAAATCTGCATGGCAGGTTACTTTCAACCTTTCCACCATATTCTTTTTAATGACAAAGTGTAAAAAAAGCCACTTGGTCTTTTAGAAATTTTAAAGTTAAGAGAAATACTTTGCAGGACTTAATCATGATTTAAAACTCAGCCAATTCTGATGAGTATTGCAATATTATCTTGCTACCTTTGTTGAAAAACACTTAACCTTTGAGAAGTCCTGCTTATTTTCAGCAGCGCTACATCCAAGATCAAGCACAGTTACTTTTGGAGAGGGAGAATTTAATATTGTATGCTTTGATCTTCCTCTGTGAAATGTTCTCTAGACCAACATTTATGCCTGTTATAATCTGAAATACAGAATATACATACACATCTAATAGCATATATATGTGTGCCCTAACCAAAAGCACATATATCTCAGAAACAGGTCTCCTGACATCAGTGAGACTGTTCCCAGATAAAGGTGTTGGACAAGGTATGCAAAGATCACAGATTTCAGAACTTTTATACCCAGCTCTAGAAATCAAATGAAAAATAGGTGGGAAGTAGATGGTGAGGACTTTGGGCTATGAACTCTTTGGAGCCAGGGTCTCACCACACCCTGTGTTTGCACACTGCCTTGCACAATAGAGGACTTTTTCTGGCTGACTGACTCTTACACACAGCAGTAGCAAAAATGATTAACACTGACAGCATGTTGTACTGGGGCTCTTGGGGTCAGTCCTTCCCACGTGTGACAGTCTGGCCACACAGACCATCTCCTTCTTACCAGGAGCTGCAAAACATCCTTGTGACCAAGACAGTAATTTCTTACAGACAAAATTAATGTTGTGAGAGTATTTAGTGCACTTTAAGCTGCCTTTTAATCCTATTTAGCAGGTGGAAACAAGAAAGAGGTTTAGCAGTATGTGAACCATCTGTTCTCAGTGGACTACCAAAAGTCTGGAACAACTGAGTTGAGCTGTTGGAGACACTTCCAGATGTTGTCCAACAGCACCCACTTGAATGATTTTGTGGAATAATAGTGCAATCCAGGTGTGATTGAGCTACATCTGAGTTTTAAGGACAAGAAACTTGCCTACACATGATATAGATATTACACAGTGGCTTGGCACAGTTCAGCAGTTTATTTTACATCCAGCGTTTAACCTCTTTTCCCCCCAAGGTACAAATGTCAATATTGGATTTTCTCTGGTTGAATGAACGTGTCACAGAGCAGATTAACCACTGGCAGTGAAAAAGGACTTCCACTTGCCAAAACTAAATTTCTCACAAATGGATCAAAAGAGTCTGAGGTACAGAAAAGAAGCAAGACAGGAAATCTTGCCAAATTTAGTCATGATGGTTCATTAAACTGAACTTAAGACCTTGGTATATGTACTTTAGCTAGAAGCTCCTGCTTTCAGCTGGCAGGATATAGAGGCTTGTGTGTGCCCATGTCTGTTTGTGCAAGTACACCTGGGCATGAGGTGGCAGGGCAGTAGCTAATGAGACAGATGAAGCTAATACTCATCACAGTAGAGCTCCTCAAAAGCTCACTACTCTCTTGGCTATCTCCATTTTCACACTGTAGACTGAATTTCCTCTCTCACTCTCTGGGCAGTGTTGCTGTTCCAGCACTTAATGTTGTGCTTTGCTGATTGCAGAGCAGTGTTTGGGGCACGTGGGCTGGGGAAGGACCTGTGAGCCAGTCTGGGTGGAACATTTGCTGCTGAGGGAGCACAGGCTGCTTCTCCATGCTGGGTACAGCTGCTAACACTCCTGGATGTCTGAGTGCCTGAAAAAATATGTCTCCTTCCCCCCTCCCTAAACCTGAATGGCATCTGTTATTCCAGCATAAGGAATCTCTTTTTTTGCTTACATGATAGGTTGTGTGGTGTAGTTGACTTGTTGGGAGGAAGTGATGCCATCCAGAGGGACAGGTTTGAGATTTGGGCCTGTGTGAACTCCATGAAGTTCAAAAAAAGCCAAGTTCAAGGTCCTGCACCTGGACTGGGGCAATTTCAGGCACAAACACAGGCTGAGGGATGAATGGATTGAGAGCAGCCCTGTGTAGAAGGATTTGGGGATGTTTGTGGATGGAAAGCTGGACATGACTCAGCAATATAGCTTGCAGCCCAGAAAGCCAATTTCATCCTGTGTGGGCAGCAAGATGAAGGAGAGGATTCCCTTCTTCTTCTCTGCTCTCTTGACACCCCACTGTGGGGTCCCATCATAAGAGGAGCATGGACCTGCTGGAGCCAGTCCACAGGAGGGCCACTAAGATGATCAGAAGAGATCTGGAGGACCTGCCTTGAAGGCAGGCTGAGAGAGCTGGGGCTGTTCTGCCTGGAGAAGAGAAGCTCCCAGAAGATTTTACAGCACCTTCAGGTATCTGAAGGGCCTTCAGGAGAGCTGGAAAGTGGCTTTTCACAAGGGCACGTAGTGGCAGAACAAGAGGGAATGGCTTCAAATTGACAGAGGGTGGGTTTGGATTAGGTATTAGGGAGAAATTCTTTACTGTGATGGTTGCAAGGCCCTGGAACATGTTGTCCAAAGTTGTGGAAACCCCCTCCCTGGAAGTGTTCAAGGCTAGGCTGGATGAAGCTTTGAACAACCTGGTCTAGTGGATGGCATCCCTGCCCATGGCAAAGGGGTTGACACTAGATGATCTTTAAGGTCCCCTCCAAACCAAACCATTCCTTGAATCTATGGCAGGTTGGTTAAGTTAGCTCAGCTCACCTTGGATTCAGTTCTTGCTGGAAAACTTAATTGACCTTGTTATTTATTATTCTTTCAGTTTTTCTGCTCTCTGCAAATCTCAGTGGCAATAACTTTATATGTTCTGGTTCACTGATTCTTTTTTTCCTTGGTATCATTTCAGAGGCCTTTATCAGTTTTCCACTTCTGTGGTTTCTAAGTTTTACATGTTTATTGCCTTGTTAATTATCATAAAAAGGGTAGGAGAGGAAAGAAAGGGAAGAAAAATAGGATACACATGGTTCTGTCATTAACATATAATGGATGCAGTAATGTCCCAATTGTTCACCACCAAGTACTAGCATCCACAACAGTGGATTGCAATGCAATGTGTTGTTGAAGTGTGGTGACTGCAAGGTTCAAAGCACAGATCTGTTTTCTGTTTCCTTTGACTTTACATGGCTGTTCACTGGGAGATAATTGCAAACACAGGCGTCTAGTAGGCTATGGAAAAGGGTAAAACAAAGAGCTGTGGGTCTGATTATTCTGGGTTGCTGGAGTACACATATAAGGTCAGAAGTGGTGTTGTTGGATGTTAAAAAACATCAAAAATTAATAAATATTTTAAAATTAGTAGTTCTATATGCTTCAAACTAGAAGAGTTTTTAAAGCTGGCCAAGCCTTTCTTATCTCTGAAAAGTGGGGGACCTTCAGTAAAGTAGGAGAAGGTCAGTATTGAAAGAGAATCCTTACTCTTGTCCAGGCGACTGAAAATACTTTTAACTTGAAAAAGATTCTAGACCAATAACAGGATTGTTACTGGCATCAACACACGGTAAAATAAGTATGGAAACTATGTAAAATGGCTAATTTTAATGGCTTTTTAAAGACAAACTTGGTACCTTTTAGTGGCAAGATTTCAAGTGAGATGGCTAAAAGTACCTGTAGTGTCATGGTGAGCATTTATAAAGTGCTTGACTTCGTGCTTGATCCAATTTTTTTGGTTTGGGACTGTCATGCCACAAAAGCCTAAGGTGGTTCAGCTGGACAGGCAGTGGAGACATGGGGAACTTGCACCAAATCTTGCTGCACTCAGACCATGTCTTGGATGAAATTGCCTTGTCTTAACTGAAAAACATGAATTGATTCAAAACCAGTAGGGCAAGAGTGAAATTGATTGTTTTTCTTTTCAAATAACCTAAAAACAACTGTATCACTACTCTAAGTGAGGTGCTATTTTGGAGTGAAATATTGGTGTACATAATAGATTGCAATGACATTTTTATGACAGTCAGAGTCAAACCATCTGACAGATCCAATAATTTCATGGAGAATGAGTTGATCCTAAAATGATCACAGAAGGTAGTCTGATCCTGGTAGTCTGCAGCTAGGTCAAAAGTTGTGAGCAGCCCAGAATTCTTCCTTTGGGTTCCAGAGGGAAATGTTGGAGCATTGCCCTTTCCATTTAGGTTAATTATTTTCAGTTCCACGTCTATGTCAGGCTGTCAGCAAGCAGACAGCTGTGTTACTAACAGACTGTCTGGATAGTATCTGCTCCTCAGGAGTGCCATTTTACAGAGTTTTACCAAAGTCCTAAATGTGGCATAAGCAGGAAATACTACCCTGAAAGGTAGAAGTGGTGTGTTAGAGAATGCCAATGAAATTGTCAATATAAAGGAGAGGGGGATATGGCCAATAGTTAGGAGCTGCTCCAGGAGCAGGTGAATGAGGACAGGGAAGTCATCTCATGTAAGACAAGAGGAAACTCAAAGCAAGAAACTCTGGCATAAACCAAGAAGTCCAGCCCTGGAAGAGCAGCCAAGAGGACTGCCTTCATCAGTTGTGTCTAGTCCAAACAGCTGGATGTTTGCAATATTGCAGGATGTGACAGGTTCTCAGGTCCCCATGCCTTGGGGGAGAATCTGAACAAAGGGCACTGTAGCCCTGTACAGACCCAGGCACTTTGTTTCCTCCTCACAGGGGTGTAGGAGGTGGTGCTGGGGAAAGGATCTGTGTTAGAGTTGGGTGAGATGAGATCCAGCCCTCTCTGGTGTTGTCTAAGTTAGCTGAAGTTTGATCTTGAGATACAGCATGACATTTAGTTCTTGTGTGGCTGCTAGCAGGTTTGCAATTGAATGTTTTACCCTGAATGAACAATGCATCAGGGAGCTCTTCTGCCTCCAGTTTTTATCCATCATGTTGCTTTGCAATAAACATGTCTGGTGTAATCTGTTGCTGAAAACTGAGGTATGGTTTGTAGGGAGGAATTAGTGTGAAAGGCAGCCCTAGTGCCTGTCACCCAGCATGAGCTGTACAGGTCTCAAAAGCTGGCATGTGCTCTCTGCCAGCCTGCTTGCCATGCCAAAACAGCGCCAGGGAGCTGCTTGTTGCAGATGTCTTTGACATCCTGCATGGTTCTTTCACAAAGGGGCTGGTCCAGGTCCTACAAGCTCTGAGCACTGTTCCTCAGAGGAGCTGCAATGCTCAGGGGTTTGCTGTGCCTGGTCTGCAAGGAGAGCCCTTCCCTCTCCCAGCGCCATTAGCCCTTCTTTCCCATCAGCACTCAACTTGCATGTGAAAAAATTTATATTGATAACTTAAAAAGTCAACATCAATGACTGGAGTCAGAGCAATAAAAGTGAAGTGCATGGCTGCTGCCAGGCTTCTATCTCGCTCCTTGGTGTTCTGGCTCCAGCATTCAAGCCATAGATTTAAATATAAAACAGATCATTAACGGCTGGCTCAACATCTGCTAATATTATTTTCCTTGCATTGTCTGTGCGTCTTTGTTTATCTCAGTGTGCTACTTTGTTTTTCCCCTCTTATAATAAGGATCATTCCTTTATTTTAAAGCGCCGCATCAATTTTCAATTGCTCGGGCTCTTGGAGCCTCCCACGCTTTGCCCACATGCTTGCACCGCACGGAGAGGTGGAGAAACAAAGAGAATGCGAAGCGTGGGATGATTGTTGCTTCAAAAAACAGTAATTAAGGATCTGTTAGAAAAAATAACAACTGAGTTTAATAAGAGCTTAACTTAGCTGCGTGAGCTGGACGGAGAGAGTCTCCTGGGCTGTCTCATAGAAACCAAGCAGCTCGACTCCTCAAGAGTCTTTCAAGTGACATTGAAGCGGGTTCACGAAACTCCAGTAAGAGGCATTGTTCTTGTTTCCATTAGAGAGATGACTTGCCTTTTTCTTTAGAAAGAAATTGTAATAACCAGCACTGTGACAAAAAGTCAAATACAAAAAGTGAAAACTTTGGTGTAAAATCTACCCTTATATTAAGATAGCTGATTTATACCCACAAAATCCTGGCCAATTCTCAGTGAAGTCCCAAAGCTTCTTGTTATTATCCATGTCTCTCTACCTCCCTACCATGGTGCAGATGATGCAATATGCAAAATCACCAGCTGTTCACATATTCATAAAGTACTTAAGCTGAGAGAATTGAGGATAGAGTGTGCTTTTTTACCTTGAAAATCATCTATATTTCTTTTGCCCCCACTCTCCCAACTTCATACCTCTTAAAGTTCATAACTTTTATCCTGATGAAAAAGAACTGAAGAGAGACATTAGATCCATAAATACCTACTGAACATAACTTTCTGGGAAGCAGATGGACCTATAATATGTTATCGTATGATTAGAGCTGTCTTCTGCTTAGAGCTGTTCAAGAGGATCTCACTCCTTACTTGCCAGAGACAAGTAAAGGAGTCTTTCAAGTGGGCTTTCAATTTTTTTTTCTCATAGGCAGAAGTAAAGAGCCCCTTTCCTCTTTCTGGACCTCAATAAGTCTTCTACTACCTCAAGAGACCTTTCACTTTATGAGGGGGTTTCTGGTTGTCCAGAGGAGTCCCCAACCCTGAAAGAACAGGGAATCTCCACCACTTTTAAGGCACTTTTAGTTCAGGGAATCCAGGTTCAGTACTTTATTGCTGGTCCCAGGGCCAGGAAACACTGCATCTCCCTTTGTGCCCCTCACCTGGGCCTGACACAGCAGCCTTGAGCTGCTGGCATGCTTACTCCTCCTATCTTGGAGACAAATGCCAGAAGATGATTGTAAAGCATGGTCCAATTCCCCTTCTGTACCATCTGTGCCTCCAAAGGCCTCCTGTGCCTGTTTTCATCTTCAGTGCTTGCTGGGATTTTGCTGGGACTGGTAGCAATTACTGTACATCTGCCTTAGGAGAAGTCTCCCACCAGTGTAATAAAGACATGGACTGTTTAGTGTCACCCCAAGAACTCTGGACAGTCCTTCTCTACGGCAACATATTGCCATTGTTTTTTTAGGGTCCTTAAATTTGTGAGAGGCAACAGTAGTATGTTAATGGTGACTCCATAAGTAAGAAATTAGGCTGCTCTGCCTTGGCATGACTGGTTCCTTTCTGCTACCTCTGTCATGCTGAAATTTTGTTTGGGAATGTGACATTTCCAAAAGGTTTGACCAATAAAACGTTGCCCCAAGTGTTATGATGGCTGGTAGCAAGTTCAAGCCAGACAGAAATGCAAGTTATATTAACCAGTGTATCAGGATAGTTGGGCTGGAGGAGAAAAGGGCTACTTGCAAAATCCATCCCTGGAGTGACAAAATTTGGAATCATTCTCAGTGCTCACACACCCTTTGGCTTCAGGAGGTCTTGCAAGGCCCTCCTTGCTGGTAACTTCAACATGACCTCATTACAGTAAAATGTTAGGAGAGATAGTAGCTTCAGTAGCTTCAGTAACGATAACTCAGTAGTCTGAAAATTTCCTTTGGGTATCTCACACAAAACACTTCAAAAGCTGAGGCATGTCATTCCCAGTATTAAGCAATAATTTGAAATACTGCAGATCCAGATGCTGACTTCCCACTGAATTCATTGTAAATTACATGCATTTGTACTGTCTTAGTCTGGGCAAACAGCTCTCACCCGAGGAAACAAGTTATGCTCAAGTCTGCATAAACAAACCCACACACCAAGCTTATTTCACAAGGCAAAATTCCCCTCCTAAACACAGGTGGGGAGTTCAGACTGTTGGCTACCCTCCACGGAGACGAAAAAGGCTGTGCTTCAGTGTTGTGGAAAGCCAGAACATCTTCACTACAGTCCTTCAGCCATCATCCATCTGGTTGGTGTTCCATGGTTTGCATTCACACAGAAAGTGGTTTTGGGTCAGGGTCACAGTTTTTTCACTAACAACCTACAAAGTGCCTGGCATGCATTTAGAAAATGGATGGAAGTGGAGGATAAAGTTCATCCCACGAAGGGAGTGTTGGAGGAAGTTCATCAGAAATCAGGTGGATCTCAAGCTGTTGGAGCCCATCACCCTCCTGAGCAGACTCCATGAAATAGCCTAAACTAAGGTTTCCCATCTGCTCCAGGCCTGGCAGCTGCTTCACTGTATGAAAAAACTGAGGACATGACACCATTTTGCTTCTGTGCTTCTACAGTGATTCTCTCATGTTTTAAAAAAAACTTTTGTCTTCTGTCCAAATGCAGTATCTGGGAGGAAAAGGAAAACTCAAGCTGCTTGCAAACACATGAAATAGGTGATAAGTACATGCAGTCTGCATGGTATTATATGGTAACTGAGCTTGCATAAATCATAACATTTCAATCTTTCATTAAACTAGTGGGACTGAGTTTTACCATATATTTTTTAAAAGACTAAGAGTATTAGCTATGATGAGGAACAGATCACTCACTTAATTTATTCTGGTTCACCACATTCCAACTTCTCCTGTGTCACTTGTTGATAATTTTTCAGAAATCAACCTGGAATACTACCTGAACATCTGAAAAAAGCATCTGCTTCCAAAACATGTGAAAGGCTTCAGCATGCTAACAACTGAGAGCTCCTGGACAAAGAGTTTCAAAGGCCCTAACTCTTCCCACTGCTTTGAACTGAGGTTCTATGTCCCAGACTGCTTCCACCTGTGGGTCTTCCTGAGAGACCTCCCACAAAGCAGGTGCCTGCTGGTCAAGCTCTCATGGCTGTTCATGAAAGCACCTTTTGTCATTGTGGAAAAGGACTTTAGAGATAATTATTGATGTATGAGAAGAAAATTTCTTTACCGTAGCTACCAGCCACATAGATGGAGAAGGTTAAGCCTAAAACCCCATGGAGGTTTCCTGAAAATTTGAGCCTGTTATATCCACATATTTTTTCAGGGAGGCAGACACTTGCTCTGAGGTCTGACTGTTCTCATACACACTTTTTTTCATCTGGGCAGATTCTCTGAGGTTTGGCACCATACTGGTGTAGCCACATGCTTCCTGGCTGGCTTGGAGCATGGTCAAATCAAGCCTGAGTCTGCCTGCAAAATGCTGTATAGACATAGCTTTTGATGTGTTCCTGAGCCAGATGTAGCACTTTCCAGCATAAGGAATGTGAAATAGCAAGTTTTATGACATCTGGTAGTGCAAATGCTACCCCAGATTGAACATTGATTCCTATCCAAAATTATAATCTCATTTTGTGGGCTGCACTTATTTAGGGTCTGTATCTCCAATGCTTGAGTGTTTTCCTCACAGTTTGCATTTGTCTGTTCAAAATAGATTGTGCCTTGCATGGATATGCATAAAAACACTTGATTTGCAGGTGGAAATGAATTTCTCCTAATATCTGGAAATAATGAGAAAAATGAAGAATCACAGAAAAGCTGATACTCTTGTGTTAAATGTCTTTTAAACGAAACAAAGAAGTAGCAGCATATGTAATAGGGCTGTTTATTGTCCCCAAGTTATGAAATGTTTTCTTGACTGAGCAATGCCTCTGCCAAATGTTTCATGAAGAGTTTTGTTGTGACATAAGTTGAACTCAAGGAAAATCCGTATTGTTATAGGCATTTTGATCTGTCATGGACTGTGTCTGCAGAGTGACTGGACTGTGTTCTCTACAATGAAGTACACATGTCAACGCCCACGAGTCAATGCAGACTAGGGAAGAAGCAAGATAATAAAAAAAGCTGTGAAAACTTTTGGGAAAGAAGCTGAGCAGGGAGAATCTGTACGTGATATCTCTGAGACTTGTGGGTGCTCAGCAGCTCCAAAAAACCAGACCACTGATGGTGGCTCTTAATATATTGACTTAGTTGCTGAGCTGTGAGCAGAAAACCAGAAGTTCTGGGGGGATCTGCAGTCTGTGCTTGTTTGTCCTCCTTGGATGCGTGGCAGGAGACATCTAAGCACATGCTCATCATACCATAAGAGAGCTTGGAGGGATAAAGAGAAGCATGAAGAGGTTGCTGAAACCTCCAGTGTAATTTTTCTCTTCTCAAACAACTGTGCATCAGTTCATGAACTTTGAGCAGGACATGGTGGAGTACAGTGTGAACCTGACATGAAAAGCACATGAAGCCAGTCAGGAAGAGCTAGTTTTGCCATTTTGTACTTTCCTGGAAATCTGTGATCATCCTGATGTGGGATAGGTACCCAGGAAAATCCTGGGAACAGACCAGATGTACTCTCTTGTCCTAAAAGTGCTGTGTCATGTGAGCTCCAATACCTCTCATCTTGCTGATTAAGTGTGAGAGAACAAAGAGTACCCCATCACCCCTCCCAAACTCAACAGCTGCTACTTGGAAGAGGCTTTTTTCCCCCATAATTGGTATTAGATGATGATGATGCCACAGGCTTTGAAATATTGGAAGCCAGCACTGATCACGCTTACAGATAGCTGAACAATGCAGTGCAATGTAAACTAGGCAAACAAATCCATCTGGGTTGCCAGAGAAGGCAGAGAAAAGCTCTAATCTTCTAGAAGCAGCTGTTGGCCAAGCTGACATTGAAAGGCATTATTTTTAAAATGAAAGCTTCTGTACGGGTGATGAAAGCTGCTGCATTTCTTGCTTTGGACTGGAAGCACTTGTCAGTAGCCCAGACAGAGATCAAAATTATTGAATTCTGCAGAGCAAGAGTGATAAGCAGGACCCTCTTCAGTAAGTAATGGATTTCTGTCCACTCTGGGACACGATGGGTTTTGCCAGGAATACCTGCTTACTGGGGCAGGGTGGGAGCAGGACAGCTGATGGTGCACCTGAGCCAGCTGAGAGGCTTGTGGTACGTATCCTGCCTCAGATTCTCACCAGACTGAATGAGCAAGAGGCTGATTTCCCCACCTGACTCCTCCTGGAGAAGTCCCAAAGCATGGAGGAGTTTAGAACCAGACTTTCTAGCCCGTGCCAAATCCTAGGGTGGGCCTTGTTAGGATGGCAAAACCCTCCTCAGGTAGCTACAGCCTACGGCAGAAAACAAGTAATGTCAGGGGTCTGGATGTGCCATTCATGTGAACCAAGCTACATCAGTCAAAGCAGCTTTATTTCAGAAAAAGTGAGTTAAACACAGGGTTTTTGCCATTATAATCTTATAAAGGTTGAGGAAAAAGCCCCCAAAGCCTAGAATTACATAATCATACAGGCAAGTGTCTTTAGAGAACTAATCTTAGTGCCTGAAAATAATTCAGTTAAAAAACAAATGTGAAAAATGATAGAATAATTTCATTTATGATGACAGCATTTTTTAGCAACAATAAACTGTGGATTTTCATCCAGGGTGAGAGGATACAGTTCAAATGTGGAAGAGCAAAGGAGAAGAGATTTCCTGTTCATACAATGCTCTCAGGAG
Organism: Rhipidura dahli; assembly: GCA_013399225.1. Taxonomy (NCBI): domain Eukaryota; kingdom Metazoa; phylum Chordata; class Aves; order Passeriformes; family Rhipiduridae; genus Rhipidura; species Rhipidura dahli. The sequence goes on along the minus strand of VXAC01000333.1, from coordinate 680,871 downwards.
GTTGGTGGTAGCTTACCAATGGCAGCAGCAGCCGGTGAAATAGTTGTAATTTGTATTGGTTTTAACAATCTCTGATGCCTGGGGGATGCTACAAAGATGTGTATTTTTCTTTTGTGCACTGTGACTGACAGAGAAATAAAAGCCACCCCTACCAGGATAAGTAGCATCATTATCCATGCTGCAGACAGGGACACTGGACCACAGAGGGGTTTTCTCAGAGCTGTGGAGTCATGGCAGGGCTGTCAGGTGTTGGTGGGGGCCAGGACCCAGGCCTCCTTCACAGGGAGGAGACAGGCACTGGAGGATGCTGTGCCACGGTCTGTTGCGAGCAGTTAGCAGCTCCCCTGGTACCTGGCAACCAGCGAAGGAGTAATCTTGACTTAAGGCTTCTTGGCTTGAAGGCTGGAAGGAGGAGCAAAATATCCAGGGTTAGTGCTAAGCTTCCTCTCTGAAAGCAAGTTTTCCTGTGGGCATTGATGCTGGTGGTTGCTTGGCAGAGCAAACATGGGAGTGGAGGAGCAAACAAAATGTTTCATTATCCTTTTTGCCAGAGAGTTGAAAGAATCTGACAGGGAGACTTGTTTAGCTGCAAAGCCATATAGACCATATTGTCTAAATACATTTTGTTTTCCTGTTAAACTCCATTTATAAGACCGACAAGAAGACTAATAAAATCTACTAAGAACAAGGATGGTAATTTAGCACTCAGAGGGTGAGAGAGGAGCTGTATCTGAGGAATGCCTATGCTGCTCTCATGTCTTCAAGCTATGCCCGAAGCACGGGCAATTCTTCTGATGAGCTATGAGCAGGAACAAAATGAGGTTTTTTTAATAACTCTTTTCTTCTGGACAACATCTACTGCCTGTGTTCTGAGGCTTTTCATGTGAAGTTGTTGCCAGCCAGCTTCACAGAGAAAAGTTAAAAGGCTCAGTAGGTACCACAGTGTTCTGTGAGAGGAAAAATGAAGCACCCTAGACTCAAAGGTTACTTTTGGAAGAGGTCTCCCCTCAGCCTGCACTGGTTTGGGGTACTGAACACCACCAAACAGCCTTGTCAGTCAAATTTGAGATGTCTTGTTTTTAAAACTGTGTCCACCAGCAGAAATGCATGGGTCTCATCTATCATCTGCTTGGCAATGGCAAGTCGATGCACTGCATAGTCAGATGAAACCTAAAATAGGGTCAAAGCTGCACCCAAACTTTCAACAGCTTTGTTCTTTCTTATTTGCTTTGGTCTTTCATTTTTTCAGCACAATTTTTGAGGAAGAAAACAGATGCATTTTAAATGAACATTTAAAAAACTAATTCAATATTCTTATTTAAATACGTCTGTGTGAATAGTGAAAAGCAAGGGGGAAAACCACCAAAGAAATGAAAACCCAAATCCAAAATACAGTTTTGTGGAACGACTCAGACTTGAGATTTTTATAGTTATATTTTGGTGTCCGGAATTTTCCCTGAGATCAGCCTTTATCTTAATAGCTCCTGCCCAGTGCTGCTATGTGAGGAGAGCTTGTGTGTGGTTAAACAGCTGCTGTACTCCGACCAGAGGTGGAAGCATTTTCATGATGGTCTGAAAAGAACTAGTGTACAGCATTTGTACAGCTCTTTGGGGATCTTTCTGGATGAAAGGCGCTATTATACGGGTAAGATCATTATCATTATCATGAAAAACCTTCTCAAGGAAGCAATTCCACCTTCTGCTTCTGACACCTCATTTCTCTGTTGTCTCAGGAGCCTCTTTTGTATCTCCTAGGAGTGTCAGTTCACATCTTAATCTCTTTGTATGTAATCTCATTACAGATAATCCCATTTGCTAGAGATGTCAGTACTTCTCCACCATGTGAGGAAGGATTTCCACACCGCTCATTTTGTAACTGAACCCAGCTATGTTCACTGTGCAAAACAGACTGGCTGGAAGCTCTGTTAGGTTAGGTTTGCTGTGGGCAGGGAAATGGAAGGGAGGAAGGGAGGGAGGGAGGAAGGAAGGGAGG
>VXAC01000333.1:668325-678867 GCA_013399225.1 Rhipidura dahli | reverse complement strand
AAGGAAGGAAGGAAGGAAGGAAGGAAGGAAGGAAGGAAGGAAGGAAGGAAGGAAGGAAGGAAGGAAGGAAGGGAACACCTTTTTGCTAATAACATCCACTTATTTTTTTTTTCTACATTTCCTTATTTATGTGAGAGAGGAATTCCCCTTTAAAAAAATCCAAGTTGATAAAAAAGTGTTGATAAAAGAAGTTTGGAAATGGCTTTCACAGCCATTCATCTTCAGTCAGGTCTGCCTGGTAGAGGCAGATGCACTGTGAGCTTTCCCCAGTTTGATTCCTTATCTTTTAGTAACTCTTGTCAATTAAGGAGGGTATAGTCTACTCTCAATTCATTAAATGCACTGCAATTGTCAGTTAGTGACAGGCTCAGGGGAGGCCAGGACTAAGTAAACATAAGGGATAAATTATACAAGAAGAGCACAGTTTGGAGAAAAATGAGGCCCCTTATATATAACATGTTTATCCTTAAAATCTCAAGTAAGCTACTATCATTGATAAAATATATGTTCTTGAAGGGAAGAGTGGGGAAAAAAAGAAAGCAGTCGCTCTCCTTTGACGGTTTGAAAAAAGAAAAGATGTTTGTACCACTCACTGACTGGCTAATGAATAATCAGATTTCACAGCTTGAGTGCTGGGGTGGTAATTTGGTTGCACGCCATGCTCCAAATCCATGGAATAGTGCTTCATTAATGTGAAGACCTGTATAATCAAACAATTAGCAGTCTCTCTGCTGCTAAAGCAGCTTTTCATCAGCATATATACTTCGTTGTAAGATGAGTCTCAAATTACTGGATCTGACAGCAACTAGTCTTTTACTAAATCACAGCAGTAGTAAAGTAGGGTGGACAGAACATTCATTTTTTAACCCATTTCTACATATGCAAGAGGTTCATTCTATCCATGCCACATGCCATATGTAACTATCATTGAGAAGGTCATGACATTGTAGGTGAACTGAAATTGCACTTAAATGAGTAAATCACAGATGAGATTTTTCTTTAGCTGAATATTCAAGTGCCATAAATTAACAATGAAATACTGATACTTCTCACTTCACCTACTTCTCACTTTGGTTATCTTCCAGGAAGGAAGAAGAGACTTCAACCTGTATTCCAGTACCCAAATGTCACCCCTGTCCCTTCATTGTAGGGGGTTTAACTGTACAGGCAGAAGGAAGCGCCACAAGTTTCAACTCTTTCTGTATTTTGGATTTCTTAAGGGTCAAGGGCAACTGCCCTCTGCTCTCCAGTTCATTTACCAAAATTGCAGCTAGGGAAGAGGAGGTGGAAAAAGTGAAGATGAGTCCAGAGTGCAGCATTAATCTTCACGTATGGAAATGAGTCTCCCGCACATTTCAAGCCCAGAAAGCCCTGGTGCATAAAGAATCTCATGCCTTTTATCTCCATGCCAGCTTGGGATGTGGTTGGCACCTTCCAGGGGACAGAAGCATCGATATGGGCCTGAGCAACTGCTCGTGCACCTGCTGCCACCAGCCTGGTGGGCAATGGAGTCGTTTGTTGGAAGGATGGGACAATGCATAGGATCCGAGTAAGCTAGAAAAGCACACAGAATGATAAAGTCATTTGTGTATGGATGTTTCTTGGAGCATTCCTTTCTTTAATTACAGACAAGTAAGGCTTAATATTATTTATTTATCTTTGTACAGGCTACGTGGCTTTTTTGTTTCCTTTCACAGTGCCTCGATCTTTCCGGAAATGGAGTGAGCGCCAGTGGGTTTGTTCTGCCCTGTGGCCCAGCAGGTGCTCACTGCTGAGTGCACTGGAAACATCCAGAGGGTGTTTATGATGTTGGCAAGGACATTGCACCAGGACCTCAGCTCGTGTGAGACAGCACAGCGAAGTCCATTTGTGTCAGCTGAGACACTGATCCATTGCATTTAAGATCTAATCAGCAATGCTGATTTATGGTGAAATACTGCTGGACTCTTTTCATGGAGGCAGTGTTTTATTTGGTTTTCTTTTCTTTCCTGTTTGTCAAAAATAAAACCCAACCAACAAAAACCATCTTGTAGGTGCTGTATATGTTTCAGAACCCAAATGTCTGAAGTGAAACTCATTGATAGCTAGAAGGTAGCTCAAAATACCTATTAGTCTGCCCTGTATGAATAGGTGTTTTCTAAAAATCAGATATAGTAGAGATGATGAGTTCAGGTTCACTCTAGGGAAGATTTTCTCCAATAACAATCTCAAGCCTGACCATTTCAGAAAAGATGAAAGGAAGGGTCTCCTGCTTTCAATATCTGTGTCAGTCTAATACCAGCTTGAGAAGTGTGTGCTGCAGAGGTCACCCTGTTTGTTTTATCAGAAACAGAGAGATGGAAAGTGGAAAAGGTCAAAATATCCCTCAAGCTGACTACCTGGTTTTTGAGCAAGAGCTGTGAGGTACTAACACATAATCGCTTTTAATACTGCTGACCTCCACCAGCATTTTCACCCAAGCTGTGATCTCCTTTTGACTTCCAAGACTCTGTAATCACTGAATTCAGAAAATCTGTCACACTTCAGTGGTTGTTTGTTGATCCAGGAACTGCCCTCATTGTCAGGAGCACAAGTGAACAGAGGACAGAACCCAGCACAGGATTCATCGTCTGCTCCCTGCCTGTATGTGCTGTGGCTGACTCACGAGGGGCACCCCAGGTAAAAATGGATACTGTTTCTACAAAAACGAAATCTCAAACAAAACAAGCAGGAGGTGTTTTTCCTTTCTTTCCTTTTTTTTTTTTTTTTTTTTAATAGTATGATTTATCTTAATGCCTCTCTCTAGTGCACACCAAACATGTCTCTAGCACAGGCCACACCTCTGCCACTGTCTAAGTAAAGAACTGCACAAATGAAGATTTGCATTTCAGGTGATGGGGTTGGCTGATTTGAAAGTATTAATACCTGGATTTAGGAAAAAAAAAAAACCAACTCCAACATGTGGCTTTGAAATGCTGATGATTTTAAAAATCTTTGTAATGGTGTATCTCATGAGGTCAGGTGCAGTGTTCTCTTCATTGTCCCAGGCAGAGGAAACAGAGTCCATTACTAAACACTAAATATGCTCTTTAATTTTCTTAGGCATTCATTTTGCTTATCACAATTTCTATGTGTATTCTGAAACCTATGAACACATTCATAAAGCTGTTGCTGCTTTACGAAATGATGTTGTGACACACTTCCTCCAGAAAGAGTGCTTTGTCCAATCCTGGCCTAAAAACCAACTAGGAATATTTTTCCACTGGATTCCTTTACAAATGTCCTCGATTATTCATGGAAATAGACCAGAAAGGGGGCTAATCCCCCTGGGATGAGGACCCTTGTTCTGGGGCAGGCTCTCTTCAGCCTCCCAAGCAGAGGAGAGGTGGTGGGTTGTCTTCTGCAGCCACCCTGCCCTGTGGAGCCCCTCGTTCAGAGGCACAGTCCTGCAGGGGCTGGCAGTCCATCACTGGTGCTCTCCACCACCATTCCCAGAAGTCCCACTCAGGGAAACTGGTGCTGCCTAAATTTTCAGGGGATTTCTAGAGCACAGCCATGAGAAGAGGGTAGAGCTGTGACCACCTGCTGACAGGCTACGATGCCATGGGCTCTGGCAGAGGAAGCATTTATCTTCAGAAGGACAGAGTGTGAAAGAGGCTCAGGAAATTCATAAGGAGGAGTAAGCTTTAACAAATGCCCTAGAGGAACCAGGCATAGAGTCTCCTCACAGGGGTCATGTGCCTACATCTCACCAATGCTTTTATAATCTTACCCTTAAGCCACTTGCTTGATCTCAGGTTCAGCCTCCCTCCCTGCAAACCCCTGGAAGAGAAAAAAACAAGAAAGAAAAAAACACAGGCAGAAATGCAGTAAAAGCAAGGAGACAATGACTGTGTTTTCTCCTTGCTTGTGGAAATGGTGGGTGTCCCAGTGCAGCAGGAGATGCAGACCCCCAACAGGGGATCCCAGCTGCAGGAGGAAAGCAAAACCAGCACCTTGCACCTGCTGCAATTTTTTCTGTTTCAGGATGCTCTCCCTTGACATACACTGCAAGTGCACACTCTGCGCAGACATAGGTAACACAGTGTGAATTTAGAGTATGATATTACATTCACACATACAGACCCTTACCATTTTTAACCACATATTTTTCACCATTAATTGTATTTTTTTTTCTATGCATTCCTTGGCTGTAAAAACCCTTCTCCTTGCCTGAGATCCCTGCCCCTGACATACCCTGCATTCTGCAGATGCTTCTGTGTGTTTTCAAGTACAAGCATCCCCACCATAAGAAAAACAAACCCCAATAGCAGTAGGAGGCAAATAACATGAAATAACAGAAATGTAAGTGCTGCAGGAATAGGGCCAAAAGGGATGGAAATATTCTTATGGTGCTACAAAAGATACAGTTACACAAAACTTGGATTGGAAATAAATGAATGGATGTACGTAAAAAAATCAGTCATAGTCTATTTTAGATTGATCACAACAAATGCAACAGCTCTAAAAACGTGAGGTCCAATATTCTTATTAAATGAGTTTCATTTGTTGTTGATTTCTAAATAATACTAATGTTATTTTCAGAGCTAATTATTTAAACTCTGACAATTCAGAATAAATTCCCCCCCAACATCTTTATAAAGATATTAATTTTACCCTATATTTTGAAAAACAGTTTCATTTTTCTTTTATCTTTTTCTTCTGTTTCATAAAACTTGTGTTTTAACAAATCACTGCCATGAGCTAACCCAGATCTGAATCCAGCAAATACTCTCAACATTATCCTTCTCTGTTCACATATATTTGAAGTAAATTACATCAAATTGTATTTGAAATACCAAACTGGCATTAATGGAAGCTTCTTTTGCTCCAGGCACCATTTTAAAATAGATGAGCATAAAAATGCAGTCTGCATCATTAAGTTTATATGAAACTAGTGAGAATAAAAATCACCATGTAAGTTCTAATAAGATGTGTTTTTCATTCCAGTTTAATAACCCAAGACTATATTCATCTTCCAGTATAATAAATACACTGAAAGGAATTCATTCTTTTGTGTTTTTTAACATGTTGAGGGTTTCAGAAGATGGAGTTTTCTGGGAAGCTGGGTGAAGAAAATTCTTTAATATGGCAGTGCGGAGTATTATTATCATAAATAATTAATGTGCACAGCAGAAGAAAGCCTAGCTTCATTAATAATTCTTATTTTTAGTTGGCATAAGCTAGAGGTGCTGTATCTTCTTTCATCCGATCTATGTCAATTTCCTCAATTTAAATTTACTAGATGTTAAAATTTTAAAGGTACGCTACATTTTGCAACGGGTTTTTTTATTTGTGACTTTGCATTAATATCCTACTGTTAATTCTTACTCGCTGAGATATTTTTAGTAACAAGTGAAAAAAGAATCAAAAAAACCCCCGATAGCAGCCAGGCAAGGTAGAGTGGGCATCAGTGTCAGCTCCTTTCATCTTTCATTTCCCTTTGGGACCAGTTAAGATGCTTCTTTGATTAGAACCTCAGGAAATATTAAAAAGCTCTTCTGTGAATTTAAACTCATCAAACTTGTCTCTGTTTATTTTTTTGAATACTGAGATAATTCACCTCCCACATTTCAAGAACACAGGTTCCTTCCAACCCAACAAAGTCACTTGTCAACATCGCTGAATCTCTCTCCTAACAAACCTTAGTGCTTCATTAATGCAGTGCTGGAGTCAGAGCTGCTCCTAAATGTTCCTTATTAGCACGGATGAGGAAGTGAGATGACACTGGAGATGGCACAGAGCTAGCATGTCACAGGGTGGGTGCAGGTAGTGCTGGATTAAAACAAAGGAGGAATATGTGATGCCTGAAGGAAACAAAGCACGGGGTGGGGGGGGCAAATAATTTTCTTTTGTTGCAAAATATTTCTGGGAGACAGACTAAAACTCTCATTGTTACTTGGGAAAAAGCAATACCACAGAGAAGGAATGTTAACCTGCATTATTCCTTTTAAACAGAATTGCAAATGTTCTTGTTAATCAGAGCAAATGTTAGAGCTGGATGAAAAGGGATTTTTATTTTTTTCTTCTCAAGCATTTCAGAAGAGAATGTTTGGGTTTTTTTTTTCTTTGAAACTGTAGTGGTGATGGTGAAAAACTCCTCATGATTTTTATACTTTTCTCTCCTTTTTAATGGTTTACCTCCTTTTGTTTTGCTTGAGACCAGAAGAAGAAAAAAAGAGGTGCTGATGAAGAAGAAAGAGAAGAAGAAGAAGAAGAAGAAGAAGAAGAAGAAGAAGAAGAAGAGGAAGAAGAGGAAGAAGATCACAGAGAACATGGGAGAAGGAAGCCAATAAAAAGCAAAATACATGAGGCTGCTCACTTTGGAAAAAAATCAATTTTAACTTCATTTATTTAGGGATGATTTTGGCAATGCTCCTAGGATCTGAAGTAGCTCAGGTAGCAATTTCAGCTGTACACCACAGCATCTTCAGGCAGATATTTGTATTCCTTATAAAATCAGTATCCATTTAAGCGTTTTCACAGTTTTTCCTATACTAACATGTGGTTCATGTTATTTAACCTGGAGATGTGCTGTGGCTTGTGTCCCGTTGAGCTCCAAGGGCCAAGCTGGGCAAATTGGAGTAATTCACCCATCTGTGAAGGGTTGATTCCTCTGTGTATTTGCACCCCAAAAATGAGTGATGTTATTGTTCCTGCATGGACAAATTCAGAAAATGAATTTAGACACGACCTCCCATGTGTCTATCAGAAGTGCCACGTGGTTGTCAAACAGGAGATAGAACCTGGGCACACACACAGGAGGGGACATGAAGCACATGGACACTTAACATCTTCCCTTTGTTAGTGTCTGCATGGAATAACACACTTGGACACCACCTATCCACTGGGGTGTTGCTTTTGCTAAACTTCAACTCTTTCTTTAAGGCACTTAGTGAAAAGTATTTTCACTTACTTTTTTTCTTTTTTTTTTTTTTCCTCTCCTTTCTAATTTGTTCACTTCTCCTTCCTTTCACCCTGGCAAATTGTCAGGTTGTACCATTCTGGAACAGCATCATGTATCTGTCATCTTTCTTTTCAAGGTTTCAGGATACTTTAGAAAGCTGGTGGTCTGTGATTTTGGTGTGCTGTTGTCAAGGACTGCAAGAGATGACATTCCTTTATTTTATTTGGGTATCTGCTACCATTAAGACAGAAAAGAGTGGCAAAACTTTGTGTTCCCAAACCATCATACTCACTAATCAGCTAACACAAACCAATTATACAATAGGTGAAAGACATGGGCTTGCATGCTAAAATCTGCATTTTTCTGCTTTCTTTATTTTCTATCAATCCGCTGTGACAATGGGTTTATTTTGCAGGAAAATATGCAAATACCTTAATCTGGTAGAACAGTATGACAGTCTGAATGTGAGTCTCTTCATGATATGTTGACAAACACTTGTTTAAGAGGACCAGCCCTAGGAAGATGATAAATTTCTGAGAGCAGAATCAGAATCTCTACAGAAAAACTGCATGGCCATTTGAAAAAAAGAATGGATGCATACTGAAGATCAGTCTCTTGAAATAATAAATTGTCATCTTATCTGAAATGTGATATATTAGCAAAGGAGTAGGTGAAGGAATTTGGGAACTTCTGCTGCTTTCTTTCTGCACCCACATAATGAGAAAGCCCAACATTTTTTGGAAGGTCTGTTGTCTCTGTTTTGTTTTATACATTAATTATATAGCATCAACTGTTGGAGAAATAGTTCTAAAATATTCCTGCAAATGTTGAAAATGTATCTGCGGAGTCTTTTCGGTTTTTTTTTCAATATCCTAATTTCAAGAGTGATTTAAGAACTGATTGGCATTTGGCAAAAAATGAATGATAATGAACTCATTTCAATAGAGATGGACCAGATACCATGCCGGCTGTCGAAACTTTTCAAAGCTGGTTTCTCTCCAGTAAATGTGATCCTGCAGGCTCTGTCCATCTGCCTACAAGAAAAGAGACATTCTCATTCTGCAGGAAATACTGCTGAGAAAATACCAGTGAGGATTATTGATTTTATGATCTCTCACCGTTCTCAGCAAGGAAACTGGACGACAATAAACACCACAGCAAAACAACAGGACTGAGCTACTTCACGTCCCCTCTCCCCCTTTTTCCCCCTGTAGTTTTTTCCCTTTTTTTTTGGTCCTTTTTGCATTAGCAGGTAACAAGCTTACTTCAGTATGTTTGCCAGACAGAGAAGTAGCAGCTCCAACAAGTCAGAGCCCTCCCCACAGCAGGGATGCTCAGGAGTGACCTGAAGCTGTTGCTTACAAGGATGGTTTGATTCAGGCCTCACCCTAATTTTTGCCGGTGCAAACTGAGTCACAGACACCACATTAAACAGCTGAAGTGAAAAACTACACCAGCTGTTAGGCTTCTCCTGCTGCATGAAATTGAGACAGCTCTGAGATTTAGGGAAAACAGCACAAATTCACCCCGATTCATGACACCTGTGGGACAGGCTCTTCCTCACCCAGTGTCCAACAGCCCACCTTGTTCTCCCCTTGGTGGCCAGTGCTGGTGGCAGGGTGTCCAGCCAGTGCCCTCCCGCAGGTGGCAGGGCCAGCAGAGGTGCCCCAGCCCCTGGAGAGAAGCCCACCCCAGCCCTCAGCCCTCAGAGCTGGTCAGCTCACAATGCTCTTTTCTCAGTTATTTAATTTTTCCTCCAAAGTCTCTCACATTTCTCTCTTCCCTCCATCCCCTTCCCACCAAGAGATGGTTTCTGCATCTCCCTCGGGTGTTTTCTGCTGCTGCCAAGGTCCCAGTCCTCATCCCAGTCTCCTCTGCAGACTCTCCCCAGCCTCTTTGTGCCTTTGTTTTCGAGGGTGGCTCTCAAATGCAGTGCCTGTAGGCTCACCTTTGCACAACATCACTGCTAAATTTTTAATCAGTGGTGGTAAAACAAAGGAAATGAAGAAACTCCCAGTATTTAATGAATGGCGTGTGGCTAAGCCACAGGCCTCATCCCAGTTTACAGACATGAGCAGGGTGTCAAGCACCAATCCTACAAACCAATTAACAGCCCAGGAGACTTTGCTCTGGTGCATGGCCATGCAAATATCATTAATGTTATGTGGTGTTATGGTTGCACATGGCCAAAACATAAGAGAGAGGAAGTACTTCTACATTTCGTGCTGAATTCTCTGCTACATCAGTTGTTAATTAAAAAAACTTGGCTTGCTTCTGTCCCTTTACACAATCAGAATGATGTAAATAAGAATCTTTTCCAAAAACTTTTAGAATTCATTTTAAAAAAGGCTGGCTACAATATTTGTACAATATTTGCAGCTCAGCAGAACGAAGCAGGGAATAACTAAGTTTTCAGCTTCCCAGTTCCCCCACACAGCTTAGATCTGCCTGTTGCAGTGAGCAGGTTCCTGTGTCTGGGAGGCAAGGGGCTCACACCTGCCTTGGTGTGGAGTATTTGGTACTGGTCACTGCAAGAGGCAGAAATCTGTGTGCTCAGGGTCATGGCCTGATTCATCTGAGCAAAGTCAGTGAGCCCAATTCTCTTAATTATGCACAAGGAAGGATGCTTCTGCAAGCTGAGCATCACCCCAGACCTCAGCACACCCGATTTATGTGTGGGCCTGAATCATGTCTTGAACAGGAGGTGCTAATGGGGGGTGGAATTTGTAGCACAGAAGCAAGAGCCCCTCTCTTTGATCCTGGTTAATTCCCAAGAGTACAGAAGTGAGACCCTACCTCTTCAATCTTTATATTTTTGCCCAACTGCTTTATTATCTTTGAAATGCTCTGATTTGTGTGAAAGATAGAGATAAAAGGAGTTTAAGTCATACAGCAGCTTTTGAAATAAAAGCCATGATGCTAAATACACCTGTTAGAGCCAAAAAGATAGGGTATGATTTATTACACATATTATGGTAGCCCCACAAGGACTGACCAAAGATGTTGCCCTTTTTGTGTCTTATTCACACATGGGCTTGTTAAAAGCCATCAAAGATATATCTTGTGTCCCAAAGGATTAACTCAATTTTTATTGACACTTTCATTTCTGTGCTCCTACAGCTTAGGCTTTATTCCACCACACCTTTGAGGGGCAATACTTGCTCAAAATGTGTGTTTAACACAAGAAAGAAGTATGCCACCAGCCCACAAAAATATATATAAGCTTCTTATTACAGTAAAGTGTCAGCCCTTGGCACAAAGGGCACAGAGCTCTGCAAGAGGTGAGCACGCATGGAGGGTTATCCATCCCTGTCCTGAGACACCAAGGGAAAGACAGTGCACTTTGTGGTGTAAATGAGCAGCAACAGAAAGGACACCTGCACTGGATGTGTTTCTGGGATGGTGAGTCCCCATGCTGAGGACTGGTTCTCTCATCTCAGGGACTGCATCACCCTCACCCTCTCATCAGCCGACCACCTCTCATTTCTAGCATGGTAAAAGAAGTAGTCATTGATGGGGGTACAGATAGGAAGCCTGCTAAGAAATATTTTAGCAATTAGGACAAGAGGAAATACAGTATCTTTTTTTTTTTTTTTTTTTTTTTTTCCGAGGGAAAC
>VXAC01000333.1:647071-668319 GCA_013399225.1 Rhipidura dahli | reverse complement strand
TTTTTTTTTTTTTTCTCCAGGGAAAACCTATTTCCTCACTTCTTTTCCATCCAAGCATAAACTGGTATTTTTTTTTTTGCCACATTGAGAGCGAGCCAGAGCCATCACTGGAGACACAGAGAGGAATTGCTATAGTGTGGATTCATTAAACTCATCTCAGTCCATCTCTTTTTTTTTTGTTTTTGGTATTAAAGGAGTATGGAGTAAAGCAGGGCAGAACGAAGTGTTCTGGAAAACTGATAATCAAATGGCCTAAAGCTAATGTTTACTTTTCTGAATGTTTTATAGCAGCATTACTTGGAGATGTATTAAAAACAGGGAGCGAGAGGGAGGGAGAGAGGGAGGGAGCCTAATAATAGCCTTCCAGTTACAGAAATAGAGAAGCAGCATAGATATGATAATTGAATTTGGTTTGGATGGGTGATAATCCGCCTTTATGCTACAGCTGTAGTTCTCAGATTTGAGCCTGGCTGGTGGCAGGTGTTGGGCAGCCTCCCTGGCCACGGGAAGGCTGCTGCACCCTGCCCCCCTGCATGCCCCCGTCCCTCTCCCTCTGTGCCCCCCACTTCTCTCCTGGAGCCTGCAGGGCCATGGGTTTTACTTGTGTGGCTGTTTTTTCTCTGCATTTAGGGGGGTTGTCCTGAAGGTGACCTGGAACCTCTCTTCCCCATGCAGCCAGGAAAAGCCACCAGTGAATCTGAAGGGGAGCTCCTCTCCTCCCCAGAAAAATCCATGCTCAGCCATTCTCTTTTTCTCTTCCACTCTAAATTATTCAGCTCCACACTTGGGGAGCTGACACTGCTAGTAAACCGAGGAGTTACATATTTTTGGTTGCACTTGGAGATTAAGTGCCACTTGAGTTATAGTGCCTAAATTCCCAAATATTTGTGTAATTTTAGATCATGAATCCTCTTTCCTGACTATGTTTAGTATCAATATTTATTCACACAGCTCTCTCTGTTAGATCCCTTGGATGAAAGTGGGTGGGGGAAGTGGGAAGGTGTCTCCAAGCTGCCTCTGCTACAGGCATGGGTCCCCTTGCTGTTTTGCTTCCATGGAAAATATGGGGTGGGAGGCAGTGGATGGGATAACTGGGCTGCAGTGGGTGGATAACACGGCCTCCCCGTCATCTCTGCTGCCCTCCATCCTCCTAACATGATCCTCCAAGAAACTTTAGCAGTCTCATTTGTTCTCTTGGTTTGTTTGTTCAGAAGCAGAAGCACTTCTGAAGAAAAAGCATTAATTAATTTCCTCTGTATAAGAAAATGTGAGAAGATTTTGGTTTCTGCAGGCACTGAATTAAATTCTGGCTGCAAAAAGAGTTTGCATTTTTAATGCAACTCTTGTGCAGGTCACCAAAATTGTTCCCCATTCAGCCACTCTCATCATCTGGGTCATTATGACAGATAGCCACAGCTGATGCCTGGATCCAGCTCCCACAGCCCTCAGCTGGCACTCAAATGCCACTCCTAATGATAACGAAAAATGCAGTGGCTGCTGTAGCACCTTTCTGCAGCTGTCCCAGAAGGCCCATATAGCTGTGACTAAATCAGCCCTGTAGAGTCATTGTGAGGTGGATAGGTAGCACACAAGTCCTGCAGGTGAGAAAACAGAGGCATGAAGCAGTGTGCTGCTGCAGCTTTGCTGCCAGAGAGACCAGGTGAGGAATGAGGACCCAGGCTGTGGGGCTCAGCAACACAGCCTGACTGAAAGCCAGTTCTGTGATTGACAGGGAAAATAATCGTGCTTATTCCACTTTCCAAGGAATTTTAGATGAAGACTTGCTTGCCACACAAGACTTTTTGGTTGTGCTGTCCATGCTGCATCCCTCAGTGGGAGTTCTCACTGTCCTCAGTGCATCTGTGTTGGCTCAGCCCTCTGATTTCCTTTTTCATTTTTCCACACAATAAAAACCTACTTATTGCCCAAAGTGCGTAGTTAGACTTGGTAGGGCAAAGTTTTGGAGAGATAAATGTCAGTGCAATGCTGTTTGCTCATACTGCTCATTAATTGCTAGCTACACAAGAAATACTCACTGTATCCTGAGAGCAGATACCTGTGACTATGCCACAGTCAAAGATAGGATGGAAAATGCAAGATGTATCTACGAGCACTTCTTTCAGTACTCAGAAAATGTCAGGCTCTTTCCTGTTCAAATTCCAGCTTTGCATTCCTGAAAGAGAACAAAAAAATGGTAATGCATTTCCTCCAAAAGAGCACCTAGCAATACAAAACCAAAGCCATCCCTTTCAGTCTTTGGCTTTGATGGATGTCTTTGGACTCTGAAAAGAATATGGTAGATGCCCTATTAGAATAATATTCCAGTGTCTTGACAACCAGCTTCAGATTTATATCACTTTTTTATGCCGACAGATATGTAATACCAAAGGACCACAAAAGACATCATGCACTGTTATGATTTTTAATTTTATTTTTATTTTTTAATGGAAAGGTTGTTGTAATCCAAGAATCCTTGTTTTTTCTTTCCTGTTGTCTTCTGGCACCTTTGTCACTTAACATTCTTCCCTTTCCAGTTTCCCCACCACGAACACATCCCTCTTTTCCAAAAGCAGGGGAAAAATTGGTACAAAAACAGTCTCCATACAGGTTTATTATTTGAGTACCTCTACTTTGCCACTCACTTGACCAAGTTCCCTACAATCCCTGAACTCAGACAGCTAACTGGTTAATTGGGAAAAAACTATGGTAGAGGTGGGAGGGGGGAGAAATACCTTAGGAACTGATCATATCCAGATCTCATGGCAATGTTAAACCTGTAAATATTTCAGTTAAGGCATATCTGGATTTACTGCCAAACCTTGCATTTCTGTGTGTGTAGCCCAGTCTGTCTGAAATGATGTGCCCTTCATCACCTCTGGTGGGAATCACCTCGTGCCACTGCAATGAGCATTTTCACTGCTCACTCAGGGGGGTGTGTGAATCAGCCAGGCAAACACCAGCTTTCAAAGAGGTGAGGTGGATATCTTGTCTCAGCTAACCTGTCCCTGTTTCTTCTACTATTCATGAATCTCTGGGCAAATTTGGGGAGACTGTGAGCTACCAGAAGTGCCTGTGGGTCTATAGTTCTGGCAGGCAGAAGACAAAGGCCAAGCTGCACCCCTGCCTGGACGGATGGGTCACTGCATCAGAAGTAAGAGAATACTCCATAATCTCTCCTCTCTGGGTAGAAGACATCAAAAAAATGCTCACTTTTAACGGTGCAAGGCCGTCCCTGACATCCTGTGAACTAACAACAGAAGCAGTAAGAAAACATGTTACAGACGAGAGAGAAAATGCCTTGAAACACATGGGAACAAACAGGCTCCATTCTGCATATCCCCTCTCTCAATACACACACATCCTGATGCAGGAGAAGACCTCTTACACTCTAATTTATTGGAATAGCCACCAAGGAAGTGTTCCCAGCATTCCCACTCAAGCCTCTGCATTTGTTTTTCGCCCAGAAAGAAACTGCATTATTGGTTTTTAATCTTTATGGGAATAATTATTTTTTGAAAGGGAATCCAGTGTTCAAGTACAGAAACAAATTAAGGTCAGAGAGAAGCACCTAGCTTTATGTAAGTGTTTAGTCTCTCCTTGTGAAGTGGCTGGTTCTGCATGAATTACCATTAATAATAAAACATATGTAAGATAGTGACATTCGGCGCTCATGTTCTTAGTTCCCCATTAAGCTGTGCTCCCTAAAAAGGTTTCCAGGTTTATTTAAACATGCAGGAAAGAATTTAATATTAAACAGATATAAGATGTAATAGAATTATGTCAAAACACCTGAGGGAATTTTGGATACCTTAAAGGAATGAGCTCTGAAGTGATTCATAGCTGGGGCAAGTGATAATTGAGAAGAAGGGGAAAAAAAAAGGGAAAAATGAGTTAATTCTTCCACAGCTATGAAATACTGTAGTTCACAGACTTATCAGGAGTCTTGCCTCGGTATAGGCATTATTTTACTTTCTGATGCTGAAAATTAGTGTAGTGATCTTGCTAGCACTTTTGCATGCACTTAGCATAAGCACAAGAGTAGCTCCCTGGGGTTTGCCAGTGCAAAGGGAGTTAACACATAATATAAGTATTCAGAGACTTGGATGCTATTCTACAGCTTCTGGAGATAAATGTGTGATTTAGTTGTAGACTAAATTACAGCTCTCATTACATCATCCTTGAACATTTTAGATTGCAGAATTGCATCATATCCTGTGGTGGGATAAAAATTTACCGTTTCTAATTTGTGTAAAATTTCACACAAAACAGACCTTCTGCCTAGTACCAAAAGGGCCAAAGCATAGGGCACAGAAGCTTGACTCATTTGCATCTTAATGCAGTTATAGACTTAATGTAAGATATTCCTATTTAAATTAATATTTTCTGTGTCAGTTCAGCAGTATCAGCACACTGCTAATGATCTCCATATCCATTAAGATCAGTTCAAATGCACCTCAGTGTAGCTTTCTTACCCTATACTCCTGACGGAATTTTTTAAACTGATCTGTAGCTTATTATTTTTATTATTCACAAATGTCACAGGCCTTTTCTCTCCATTTTGGGATTGTTCTTCTCCTGTTTTAGGTCTTTTTCTTTCTTCTAATGTTGCTTTGGGAAAGCTCTGGGGATATATGAAGCAAAATAGACAGATGCCTTCACCTACCAGATTGTTGTGAATAATAATAATCACCTCTTATATATCCCTTTTCATTTTCAAAGCACTTTGCAGCAATTAGCTAATTTGCCTTTACAACAATCTCTGATAGATAGGTAGAGGCATTTGCATAGTGACTATTTATTTATTTATTTATTTAATCATGTATAAAATTGTTGGGGTTTTGTTGGTTTGGTTTTTTTTTAGTTTTCCCCTCTTTCTTTTACTTCCTTTGCTGGATATTTTTGCTGCCCTTCTTTTTCTGAAAGGTAAATTTCTGTGGGATTGTTATGCCCATTAGCACTCCTAATCACTGAACCTAATTAGACTCTCATAGAAATGAAAGCACACACCAGCAACAGATGAACAACAATTTCCTTCAAGAGTATGATCCACATCTCCACAGCAGCCAGATATGGCTGGAGAACTGGAAGCCAGACTCGAGCCACACTTAAGGCTGCTGGTTCAGATACCACCAAGGAGGATAACTATGGGACATCTATTCCTTTGCAAAGCACTTGCACAGTCCAGCTTGCTGAAGGCATTGACCAACAGAATATGGGAATTAAGAAATGAAAAAACCCTGCTCTTTTGAGGGAAAAAAAAAACCAACCCAAACCCAAACCAGAAATGTCAGAAAATCTGGTGCTGAAACTGCAAATCTGTCATGGAATTGCACATGTATTTTTGGTCAATGGAAAAACGCACCCAAGCAGGGTCTCAGTGATTTCTACAGCTCAGTTCCCTAAAGAGAAGACTCTTGAATAAGAAGAGCAGGCCAGACAACTCGATCCCTCTTGCCCCACATTTTCTAGCTAGTGCACACTACATTAAGTCTGTAACCCAAAACACTACCTTGGCCCTCTGGTGGAGTGAGCCTGGTGCTCTGTTCCCTAATCTGAAACACAGGTTACCACAGCCTAACCTAGAAGATGGTACTGGCATGGTGGAGGGTGATGGGAGTCTCCTACAGCCTCCTCCACAGCCCAAGCAATAGGCAGGAGGGCTCTGCCAGCACGACTTTTCCCACATCCTGCTGCAGGAAGGGACTGATCTCTGCATGCCACTCGTGTTGGGATTACCAGGACACCCATGTCCTAACATCAGCCCAGGCAGCATAGTGGCAACCAGCCACTGCTACAGCACTTGTGCCATTGTCAGCCCTTTTTGCCACTGCTTCACAGCCTTTTCTTCACCTATTCTCATCCCAGAATAACTCTTTTCCATAATAACTCTTATCTTTCGTGCATCAGAATAGACAATTTAAAGCTTTCTTCAGAACAGGGCAAGGAATTGGTATGAATACTAACACCAGATACAGTAGTTGAGGGAAATGTCTTTAATACATCTTTTACAACTGGCAGGGCTAATGGATTTTGTAGTGACAGAGCTGCAGAGAAGGTTTTACTGGCAAATCCTAACTTACATGGAAAAGAGCACGGAAGCCCCCACTGTACTATCTTCATGAAGTGTTAATGCAACAGGGATCCCCTGTACTTTGTGATAATTGAACCATAAAATAGTTCAGCTTTATCTATGAACTCTCCAGCGCAATGCTTTGAGTGTATAACCGTTTACATTATTCCCAGAAAATTAGGTCAGCTTTTCACAGAAAAAATGTCAAATTAAAAAAAAAAAAAAAAAAGAGAAGAAGAAGAAATAATGAGGGGGAAAAAAAAAGGCAGAAGAAGCTTACTCTAAAAGAACTTTTCCACCCCAGATTGGAAAATGTCACTGTATCCTCCCAGCAGCACCGGCCCCACTTATGAGCCAGGGAGGGAGCAGGGGCCGAGGAACAGTGGGCAGCATCTGCACTCGGCTCCTTTGAGCTGGAACACAGCTGTGTTATGGCTGTGTCATCACTGAGAGAGAATTAAAAGAAATGGAAACATTAACTCTGTGGAATCTTTTCGGAAGCTGGTGGTGACTAAACCAGGAGGCGCTAACAAAGGAAAGCTTTCAGCAAGTGTTTGGCATCTGAAGTGCAGCACGGTCTTTCCATTAGGCTGTTGTGAGGGTTAAAATTAATCTCCATTGTAAGGGAAGAAGGCCGTACAATGGATGTTTGTTGTGGAGAAAGACACCTGGAGATGTGTTTTGCTGTCAGAAGGCTTAAATAGTTTCATTCTAAAATTTCACAGCCTAATAAAAGAACCACAAGGAGGGAACATCCCCGAGATCCCGAGCATCTCTGCAAACCAACCAAAATCACTTGGAAGATGGTGGTGGCCCTGCCAGCAGACTCACAAACTCAACCACAGGTTTGCTCTGGCACACAGAAATGCAGGATGCACCCCTAAGTGGGGGAATTGAGCTGGCTTCAAAGGAGTATCTCCCAGTTTGGCCTTGAACCTCTGAGCACCTCCCTACTGGAGAGAGAAAGCAGAGTTCTGGAGGAAAAGAGGTCAGGAGTACAGGATGCAGCAACATTTGGCGACTCACCATGCCACTTCCAATTTTCCAAAACATCCACAGAGCATTTAAAATTTCTGAAATGTGCAGGCTGCCTGTGCTCTGAAATGGAAGACCTGAGGGATGCTGAAAAGGGAAGGAATGTATTTGCAGCAATGCACAGTATGCATTACCTGTACTGGGGACACACGTTGTGCCTGTGCTCTCTGCTCTGGAAATAGGCCTAGTAGGGTGGATAGGAAAAAGACCCTGAACACAGAGAGACTGGGCTATTAGAAAATATCTGCAGAGCTTCTGTGGACACAGGAAGGGGGAAGCTGCTGCTTGCACAGAGGCTGGCCACACACACAAGGCTGCAGAGCTGGTGTCTGATCCAATCCTGCATTCCCTGGCTTCTCAGGCAGTTTCTTCCTCGGCTGTTAGATTGCACTTATGGCCCATTTTTGGAAGACATTACTTCCAGGCTGCCTGTGTCTCCCTGCCCCAGTGGCACCACAAGGCAGCAGTTGCTCCACGGGATGCAGCGTGCTATGGCTGGGCTGAGGCTTCCTGTCCAGCAGCCTGTACGCTCCCATGCTCTTCCCAGGAGGTCCCTCCTGCTATTTAGCAGCTCTGACAGAACTGGGTATCGTAGCCAGGGGATCACCAATGGCTTTGCTGTGCTGGAAAGGAGCTGGTGGTGGCAGAGGCGTTGCATTCAGGCAGCTACCACTGTGTGTTGCTATGGGCACTGATGCAGAGGCGAAACACCAGCTAAGCCATCACTTGATTTTCTATTCAAGCAACTCTTGAGTACTGAAGGAATGGCCATCTGCCAGTGTTTGTAATAGAAGGTCAACATACACTGACATTCAGCAAATTGGTATTATATGCATTAGATCTGTGCTTTATGAGGTATTGCTCCACTTTGGAAATGTGAAAATTGACTGAAATCATGACTGAAATTTTAGAGGTGCCAATCTGCAGCTGCAAGCGCACTGACAGTGCCCAAATACCCAGGCAAAGCAGCAAGTCCAGCTATTTAAGACAGAAAAAGCTAAAGATAAGTGTGCATGTGTGCTGTGAAGTTGTCATTAACAGTAAACTCAATGCTCACTGCTGTCCCTAGATGGGGTCCTTCCCTTGGGGGTGGGCAGTGGCCCCTACTCAGCTGATTGCAAACACTGTGGGCTGGCAGCAGGTACACAGCTCTTGAAATGGGGCTGTTATGAACTGCCCTCTGCAGGGTTCTCTCCATCTGAACTTGAGAGTCCCAAACTGAGTCACAGTCCCTCCTGCCTCCAATACTTTCCCTGTGCTGGACAGAATGCAAGAAGACAGGAGGAGCAGCTTTATACCCCTAGCAGAGGTGCAAAGTCCATGGTGGCCAACAAAGAGTGAGGTTTTTTCCCAGAGTCAAGCTTTTCTCTGGGAGAGCCAGGCAAGCTGGGCTGAGGCAATGTGGTCCCAGCACAGGCAGGCGCTGTGCCTGCATCCCATCATCCCTTCCCAGGCACAGCAGCAGCCTGCATCTGACTCCCAGCTCCAGTACGTGGAACAGCTACTTAGTGATCCGCCCCCAGTGTTATGCCCCATTAACTCAAAGTTAGGCATGATTACTGATTATCTTCCCTTATTTTGTATGCATGTGCCAGGCGAGCAGTAAGAAACTGAGAGGATTTCCTGTTTGCAGCCTGAGCAGGGTTTGGGGACATGGCTCTTTCAGAGGATGAAAGAGAGCTGGCATGTGGCACAGAGAATATGGTTCTTTCCCAAAAGCTGCCACAAAGAGAAGTTTGAAAGGCACTGATGTGACACGAGTCAAGAGTTATGTTCGTCTGCCTTTCTCTCTCTACACCGTGATGAATTGCATATTATTTCCTTCATTAGTTTTAGGCTTCAACCACTTTTCAGTGCAGACATGAATAAAAATACTGAGCGGTTTCAGTCTGGTGACGATTTTATTCATTGGTGCTACATGTCAGATAATAGCTGTATTCCACTTCTTTGCTCTGTGAGCTTTTCAAATATTTCACAGGCTGAGTCGTTTATTAGGTATCCTCATACAAAGTCCTCTGCCTCTTCCTCTGAAAGGTAATTGTTTAAGTGGATTAGTAGCTTTCCCTGATGATGTGTAGGGAGTGGCATAAAAGAGCAACACGGCTGTGACACTCCTGTTCTGACCTTAGGAATATACCCAGAGGCTTGCTAAGATCATAGGCTGCTCCAATTATTGTCAAGGGAAATTAATATACCATTTTATTCCAGCTAATACTCATTGGTCAGGCCAGGGAATACACTGTGGTACAGAATATTCCTCCAAAACCAGAAAAACAAACCCTGCTGAAAACCTTATGATTTTAGTGAATTTACACTGCAGAGTATTCCAAATATTTGTGTGCTGTTTCATATCATGGGGATTTCATATTAATTAAGCACTCACCTCACCTTGGGTGTCTGAAAGGGAAGTACAATAGAAGAAGGTGCAGCCCCTGTCTGAAAGAGCTTGCAGCTGTAATGGGGTAAATGCATTTAGCAGACAGACTGAAAAATAAGATAGGAGCATTCAAAGGCGAGAGAAGATAGAGGCTTGGGAGTTGACAAACTTGAGCTTCTCTGTGTGCTGCTTGTAGTGATTCTGGTAACATTTTCATATCATCCCTAATACATCCTCCTGCTTCAAAACAAAAGATGGACTAAAGGCTGAGGCTGCTGGTTAGTAGTGAAAAGGTAAAGACCAGCTGTTCTTCTTAAACGTGATGTTTTGCTCTGCAGTTATTCAGAAGGTTGTATGAGACTGTAAAAAAACACATCAGGGTTTTAACCCTCCTATTCCCCATTGCTGGTGAGGTGCCATGCAGGGAAGAGCTGTGTAGACCTGAGCACCTTTGTGGTATTTGTTGTTAGGTGCTTTAGGCTGGCTGGGAAGGATGGCACTGCAGAAGGAGCAGCTGCAGGGGAGAGGCATGTGAAAATGCTGGGGTGGGGGGGAGTCAAACAAACAAGCAATGCCTGTGAAAGTTGATATTGCAGGTATTGCCATGAGTGGCATTAATACAGATTTGTAAGGATTTTGTGTGTCTCAGAAGTGTTTGACATTGATGATATTTTTCAGCTTAGAAATTTAATTTAAGAGGTCATTAGTATTTGTTAAAAATTGATAGGGTATCTATTTCTTGTTGTTAATTTTGGACATTTAATATCTAGCATTAAAATAGTGACATGTAAATGTCTTTCCATTTGAATTTTGAACATAAGGCATGTGTTCACTCTCATCTCCTTTGCTGTGTTTATTCCCAATATCATCTAGCCCTCACCATGCACAGATGTTCCTTAACCTAGGGCCCATTCATGTTTCACCAGGATCTTCAGAGATCAGCAGATTGTATTAATTTCCTCATTTCTCTCCCCATACCCCCATCTTCTGCTCTTCCTCCTGTTTCTGTGTGTCCCTGTTTGCTTTCCTGCTGTACTTGATCAGTCCTCTGCCCTGCAGCTCAGACATGAGTATGGCTGCTTGTGCCCTGTCCCAGGTCAAAGGGAACATTTGCAAGAACCCTAGTTCATATGGAGCATCTTTTCTTCTCTTTATGTGCTATGATTTGAGGGAAGAAAAATTGTTTGTAGGGGAAAATGTAATCACTTACCTTAGAGGGGAAAGGGGAAGGAACAACTAGTTCATGGCCAATCTCAGCAGGTGCCCTTGTCCTACAGATAAAACCACACCATTTTTCAGCCAGTGATAAAGGACAGCCTGGGCCTCCTGAGCACGTGTACCTGCTTGCTGTCAGGGTACAGCAAGCCAAGGGGGTGCTTTGAGTTAAACAGCTTGGCTTCCCAGACTCTTGCTCAAAGTCTGCACCTGGCATGAAGAAGTCACCCTCCCTTTTCCATGCTCCTTTTTGGGATAAATGCACAGAATTGCTGGTGAGGTGCCTGCCACGCTGGTCTCTCTTTTCAGATGTTTCCTCTGCTCATATTGTCCTGGCACTGCACTGAGCTCGGACAACCCCAGGGCCCCAGGTTCTTCCAATCCCTCCAGGGGCTGCTGCCTAATGCACTGCATTTAAAAGAGGCTTCAGTGGTGAAGCAGAGATGTGAATACCAGAGACCATTGCTCTGTTTGCTGGAAACTGCCATGTCCCCTTTGTTCCCCTGGTAGCTTGGTCCAGGAGGTGCTTGGACGTGGTGTGGCCCAGGCTCTGCCAGGAAATCCACAGAGTGTTTCACTTGGGTGCTCACCTGGCTGCTGTGCTGAGACCCTCCCTGCTACATACTCCATTTATTTTCCTCATGATGGTTTTAAATGTGTCCCTTAGACTTTTGAGGTGCTTTTCTGAGTAGGACAGGTTGTGCTGAGGTTTCAGTCACAGGAGGAAAGAGACACAGCTTCCCCATACATCTCAGGATGGATTGTGTGTTGCAGTATATATTCAGATGCATGGAGCTGGTGCTGTCTCTTTTATCACAATTAATTGCATTAGTAATGCCAAACTCTGAATCCAGGGGGATTAAAATGGCATTAATACTGGAGGGGTTTCATTGTGTCCTTGGGTTTTAAGCAGAACTTCCCATTCATGGCAATAGGGACTTTCATGGGTGGCACCACGCAGCCCATGGAAATTAATCTCATATTCTTTTAAGTTTCCTGGACTACAAGAGGAGGATGGAGTGTCACTGCTTCTGGTTGTTTGTGACACATGATTGGGTCCCTCACACAGGCATTGGCAGGTTGAGTGGTACAGAAGGCAGGGAAACCCAGCAGCATCTGCATAGCTCACTGCTTATCAGGAATATACACTGGCAGCCATACTGTAGGGCAGCAGCAGAAAAACAAAGCAACAATCAAGGGAGCCCTTTGTGATGGATTAAAAGGGTTTAGAAATGTCTGAGCCATGCAGTTTTCAAGCACTGACACTGCCAATGACTTCTTGACTGAAAACTAGAAAATGTGCTTACTGAGTGCACAGCCTGAGTTCTGCTTGTTTTCCCAAAGCCTGCCTTTTGTTAAAGGCCTTTTATTTGAACAAAGTTTAGACACAGTCGCTCCATAAAGTGACCCTTTCCTTGAAATAAATCAGGATAATTATATTAGAGCACTGCAGCCTGTGAACCGAACCAAGGGTCTGTGTGTTTCTCTATTATTGGGGCATAATTTTCTTTTACAATCCACACTGCGTCTCTCTCAGCCTCTGTGTGTCTCTCCTTTGTGTGCCCTGCACTGACTCTGCTCATTTTGGTTCCTGGCATGGGGCTGTGATGGGGGAGAGAGGAGACCCAGAGTAGGAACTGTCACCCAGGGGAGAACCCTTCCCATCACTTCGCTCTTGATTGCTGAAAAATTCATGCATTTGGCCAGTGTTGAAGGCTTAAAACCATCCTCATCATCATCCTAAATTTTTTTTCAGCCTGAGTTTACATCACTGCATTATCTTTAGCCTTTTAGGAGGGCAGAATAATCCGAGCAGGATGACTCAGTGCTGGTACGATACAGCTCTCCTCTCTCCTTCCCTGAGGGGGATGTCAATCAAGATGCTTTTTCCACTGTCTCTCATAAATGCTGGCTGACACAGCAGAGGACAGTGGGGATGAAGGTGAGTTTTTAGGTCTTGGACATCAACAGAACAACTCTTGGTGGCTGTCACTTGTCAGAATGCAGCCAGCAATGGCACCCCTGCAAACAGAGAGGTCTCTGAGCCCAAGGTCACCAAAGACCCCTCACAGGACTCAGGACCACATTCAGGAGTCCTCTACAGTGTCTCTAGGCATTCAGATTTTGGTGTTTTATTTCAAGAGAATTATGTGTGACCCAGAATATCTGTTGCCTGGAGTTTCCTGCAAACCCAAGGGCCAGAAATGGTTGTGGCAATGGTGATGAATGGCCTGAATATGGTCTGTGCCCTTAAACTTGACTCAGCATTTAGTCAGGAGCTAGAGGGATGAATAGAGAAGCAGGCAGTTTGTGCTTGCAGTGACCCGTGCTGCTGAGCTGGTCAGCTGCTGTGCTACAGACGTATTTTTGGCTTTTTCAGGGAAGCTCTTTTGTTATCACATCAAACTCTTCACTCAGCTGGCAGAAGGCATTCTAGCAGCTGTGAGTCTGGAAGAATCCAGCATACAAGAGATGACTGCAAAGTTTGTTGGGTTTTTTTTGTGTTTTCTTCCCATTCCTGAAAGATTTGTATATAGTTTGATTTTGTGTGTGTGTGTGTATTTTGCTTTGTATTTTTTAAAGCATATGTTTGATATGTGTTTCTAAAATAAGTTAATTAGACAGCATTAATAAAAATATTCACTCTAAACTGACAAAACCATTAATTCTCCCACCAGATATTACCATTCATACAGCATAAATTTTCCAGAGAGAGAGCCATTTCATTGGTCCAGGGGAGGAAAAAAAAAAGAAAAACAATATGTGGGGCTCTAGGTGACCTACTCAAAAGCAAAAATAGGTAAAGCAAATTTTCTCTTTTTATTACAAGTCATGCAAAATGGAGATGGTATTCTGAATAAGCTAGTTAGGCAGGTCATATTCTAGTTGGTCAGGCCAGCAAAGTGCATCCCATATAAACAGATTGCCTAAATAATTTTCAATTTTAATTTCTATCAGAATTGCTATGGTCTTTTTGGATAATGTGGAAAAAATAATGGTCCTTTTCCTTGGGGGTCTAAAGCACCAAGAGTGAAGAAGACATGACTGATGGGCTTTTTAAACTTAGTGCCTTGGGAGCAAAACCAAGCTGGAATAGAAAAGAATGGGTCTGTCACTGGAAATTAATGGGGGGGTGATAAATTCCCATTAATCCCTGTATGTCTTCTACCGGGGTTTGACTCGGAACAGTTTCAAAATAAAGAATCCTTCAGTTACACTTGTGTAAATGTTCTATACCACCACCTAAATCAGTGGGGATTGGTCTGCAGTGATGCTTGTGCACCTCAAATCACATGCCAGCCACCTTGCAAACCTTAAAGGCATTTAAGTCAGACTTATGTAAGCCTTTATCCCCTCTTTCCAAAATCCTTAAGCCTTCTGACTTCTCCGGAGTTTGAAATGCCTGCAGAGAAAACAAGTGTCTCTGCCCCTGCCTTAAATGAATTGGTTCTTCCAAGGATAAGCTATAAAAAAGTTCAAGGCATAATTAAATTTTTCTCAATAATCCTTGCATCCCAGTCCCACCAAATGGCTGAGGGACTTGGGCATCCAAGAAGAGGCATGGTCTAGAAGCTGAAGAAATACGTGCAATGAGGCCTTTAGATGTAGCCTTGCCCCAGAAACCTTTGTCCACCTTGGGGACACAGACTCCCAGACAATATTGCACACATGGTTGCCTTGGTGTGCATTGTCCAAAATTATCTGATGGGAGGATAGACACAGCAGAACAAAATGAGATAGGAATGTAAGGTGACACTGCATGTGCTGAAACAAATGTTTCTTGCCAAAAGGACCACCTATTGGCAATTTCACATTATAATTCCAACATCCATGCTTATGAGTTTAGAACAGGGTTGTTTCCTTGTGTCTGGAAAAGGAGTGTTATTTCACAAACCTGTACCTATCCCCAGCTCACATCCCTTTGCTAAACTCTAAAGCACAAAGGTGCAACAGGTCAAACATTGATCACTGGACTTACAAGCTTTTCCAGATTCCAGATGTGAATGAAAGGATTTTTCTGCTCTTCATCTTACAATAAAAAGGTGGTGAAGTAGAGTATACCCTGGACATGAAGATATGATCTGTGAAGAGGGCAGGTTTAAGGCTAACCCTGATGTTTGAGAGTCAGAAGGGCAGAGCTGAAAGGGGGAGGCCTTAGAAGCCACCACAGTTTAGTATCTGAGTGGCATGAATTGTGCTCCCTTGGCATCAGGGAGGTGCAGGTGGTCTGAGCTGGAGGGGCAGACGGGCAGAGCATCAAGTGCCAGGGCTGCAAGCCAGGCTGGGGGGCTGCCAGCAGGGCAGGGGAGCCTCTGCTACTGCTGCCCCAAGATTTCCTTTCCACCATCAGGAAATCTGGTTATGGTCAAAAATGAGACTGTAAACATTGAGTTGAGATGTTTAAACATGATGAGCATCTGAAAGTTTGTTTCTAATATTCAGATAATGGCAATGTTTCCAACCACTGCTCCAGCCCTCACGCCAGCCCCAAACACTCATGGCCCTTGTCCTTGTCCAAGGATACCTGGGGAATATTAGCCCAAAGCTGAATGCAGGAGCAATGTAGAAGCAGCTGAAAGTACATTGGTTATAGTAATAAGGACATGTCCAAAAACCTGCAAAGAAAACCCGCAACATAAGTTTGCCTCTTTAAGCCAGATCAAATCTCAAGTAAGCAAGATTCAGTAATTGCTATCAACTTTGGAGAAATTTTCCTAGGAATCCGTTGTTGAGGGAGAATTCCAAATTTTTTCCTGGGATATTCATTCCTGTTCATTTCCACAGTTTCAAAAATCTTAGCATACCTCTTTGGATGTCAGGTGAGACAATTAAGGAAGTTTCCCTTCTTGTTGCCTGTGTGATTCCCAAAAAAGTGTGGGGATGCAAGGACCTACAACACTTCCAAGTGGTGGGGATGCATTTAAGGTGCCATCGGGGGGCAGGTGTCTCTTTTTTAATAGACCCACCAAGTACAATTCCTTTGACAGTCTAATCCACAGGGCCCTCTAAACAAGGTTCCCACCTGCTCTTCATACTGTCACTGGTTTGTATGTGTTTTAGATAGCGCAGCTTCTGCATTTTTTTGTCATATGATCTGGAAAAAATCTGCATGATCTTAAAGGTCTTTTGCAACTTTAATGGTTCTATGTTTCTATGCATACATACTGTAGGCTCCTTTTCCTGTTCCATATCTGAGCATGACCCCCAAAGCATTTGAGTAACCACTAAACAAAGGGGAGAGAACAATGGGGTCTGAGGAATTCAGCTCCTGTATGATGGGTAAAGTTGCTTTGCAGAGACTGTAAAAATGAATTCACCTTCTTTCTACTTCTTCTATACCTTCTGTCACCCATCCATACAAATAAAGAGAGGGCAGAGACACACATACATACCCAACCACTCTGTAGACAGTGAGATCACTTTAATGAACACCTCTCACAATGTATATGTTTGCAAGAGCAGTTCTGCTTCCACTGACATCTCCTATAATGTTCTTATCAATTTAATGTACAGCAGCGCATGAGATCACCTGCAGTAACTCATTAGAATGAAACAGAAAATGTTTACATCTCCAAATTCCTTCAGGTGCTATTGGATGTAAATTTTGGCAAGGGAATTGAATGGAAGCCCATGCCCATTCTTCTTCCCTGACATGCACTCAGTGGCCTCAGCCTAAGTGAGAGCTGCTTAGATGTATTGATTCAGGGAGCAAGTTGCCCTTTGGCCACCAGAAGATTTAACCTCAGTGTGTGCTGTACCTTTTGCTGGGCATCACCACATGAGTGAATTTTACTTTTTCAGACAAAGGAAGTAAACCAGCTCCTTTTGGAGAGCAGAGCCACACTGAGCTGCTGCAGGATGGCTCCTGCTGTCACAGCCCTCTCTGCATGCAGCACTCCCCTTTTAACACACCCATATTAACCCTCACAGGGGCACACAGCTACAGTCACTGCTGAAAAGGCACCTGGGCTGCTTTCCTTTACTTCCCACAAGGTCTCAGGATAATCTAAGTGTGGATCACATATATGATGCACTCATTTTTCTGCCTCTGTCTGGTTTATTTCACCACATGGCAGCTGCAGGAGTCGGGACGGACATCTGAAGTGTGGCGGTGCTCAGTGTAAGTTCCCCAATCTGGATTCGCAATCAGTGCAGAGAGCCCTGCTCAGTAATCTGCTTGTAAAGGCTGCCTCTCCACCTCCCCATCCCCAATCCAGGAGCCTATTAAATTAATGAGACAGAAGTCAGCGCAACAGCAGTCAACATGTTATGTGTGTACAGCACTGGTGCTGTTACAATGTGCCTGTTTTTTCTCCTGGGATGTTTAATTTCCGCTTCTCAAATGAGCTGCAAAGCTGTGAAGCCTGGCAGTGTTCTTTCTAGACACTCTGTGATGCAGATAATGAGAGTACTGATAGGTGCCTAGGAGACTGTGATGGCTCTAAGCACAGCTATGGTCTGATAATGCTTTATGCCAGTAGTGTCACAGCGGAACCACTATCATCCCTCAAGGAATGGTTCATCTTTATGTGTAATACAGCAGCTGTCACCTAAATGGCTAATGGGGAAGCAAAGTAGAACCTTAGTGCTAGTAATCTTTGTCACTTAATAATTTTAAAGGTATCAGACTTCAGTAGCTCCTGCAAGTTCCAATAAAAAGTGTGCTTGCAATTTTTTTTTTTATTTTGTTTGCCATGGATTAAATGTAAATTAAGAAATCCGTGATTCAGCTCTGTGCAGATCTAATTTACTATAATTTGAATAGCCAAGTAATTAAAATGTATTATAGGTATATGATGCTGGGATGGTGGAGTGTCTGCATTTAAGAGGAAGATTTATTGGGCTCACTGCATCCCGTAGAAGGTGAACCTTCTACAACCGCATTAGACAACATCTGTTGGAAAATGTCAAGACACGGGGCATAAGACATATCCTCATGGAGTGTATGGCTGCACTTATTTTCACAACAGGCTAAGAATGTGTACCAACTTTTGCAAAAAAAGCTGCTTAGAAAGAAGGTGCTGAACTCAACTACATTAGAGCCTACCCATGCAAAGAGCCTATACATGTGCCTACAAGACATACGTGTGTCAGCACACGTGCATGTAAGGTAGAGTGGGCTAGCGGGTACATTTTGTGTTGTAGGAGCACGCAGGGAGAGAGGGAAAGCATGCAAATACAGAGGGGTGCTTCTGTAGACCTTTTCCCAATTAATGCTGGTTTCCCACAGTGCTAGAACTGCAGTTGCATTCAATTTATGCAGGCAGGTAATGATAATAATTAATAGGGCAGTTGACACACATGATGTGAGTATTGACACTGTGCTATTAGTGTTTCCTAGAAGATTATTTTGTTTGTTTTTGCTTAAATGCTCAAGATTAGAGCCGGTGATTTAGCAGGCTAGGGCACTGCCTTCTTGAGAGGAGCAGAGCTCATTTCAATCACACCTTCAGACAGGCTGATAATCTCTGGGGAGTTAACACACTAAGGCTGGTGAAGGTTAAGAGGAGAGAGGTGCTGGGACGTGTATGTCCGGGAATTGTCCGGGGGATGAGTTACAGACCCAGACAGCCCACAATTCAATCTGCACCCAGTGCTGCAAATGCTGAGAGGATAAATCATAGAGAATTTCTCTGGGTCTGGGAAGGGAAAGAGGGGCTGAATAACCATTTACTCAGTGCCAGCATAATAGCAGGATTGCTACCGAAATGTCAGAAAAGCCCACCGATAGGAGAGGGGTCATCACAACACAGATTGCCATGACCTACCCGGAATATTTAAGGGAATGCATTGAGTGGAAAACACCAGCAGCTTGGAGCACTGCGGCAAGATGGGTGCTGAGTTTCCTGCTGGCCAGGCTGCTTGCCTGCATGTGCTGTCATCCTTCTGTGTGATATGGGGGCCCCACGTGAGCCAGCGCTGCTGGACAAGGGGTACCCAGCCCTTTCACGTGGCTGCTGCCTCACCAGGGGGAACCCTGTCACATAGATATGGCAGAGGACTAAAAGCATGCGAGGCAGGAGATTTCCTGTGAAAATCTGTGCTCAAGGTGTAAAGTACAAAGGGCAAACAGGAACAAAAATGCAGGCCCTACAATATAACCACGGTTTTGGATTCCCCTGAACATTGCCTCCCTTCCTCCAGACTCCGAGAAGGGCAAAAGCATATAACAAAAATAATTAATTCACATGTTTGATTAAAAATTAATAAGTGCACCTAGAGTTTTCCAGAGGAAGATGATTTCCACAGTTATGATGGCTACCTTAAGGAGAAAATGGGCACAGTAGGGCACAGTGACAGGAAAACAAAGAAGCAGAAAAAAGTTCTATTATTAACACTTTTCCGTAAATGACAAATATGGGTATGTTTAGTTTTGTAACAACATATGATAAAGACAGGCCTTTTATTCCCCACTGCATAACAGGTTCTTCAAATTCCCTTCTCAGGACCACTTTGAAGGACGGATGTACAAGACCTGACTTGCCCCACAAGTAGAAATTGAGAACATCCACAGAGCTTCTGCCTGAGGTGGAAGGATGTCTACATTTGTGCTTTTAGTGACACTGCTTCATCAGAAAGGTGTTTAAGCAGGAGATCCTGCAGCCAGCCACTACGCAGCTTCACGCAGCTTCCACTAAAACTGCAGGTGCTGTTGGAAGGGAAACATGGCCTGCAGAGGCCAGAGGCCTTATTCAGCAAAATAATAGGGGTTTTTTTGGTTTTGTCACAGTTGTGAGGGACAACATCAAGCCTCCAAACCTCCCAATCAAGGAGCTTCAAAGCCCTCCTTTGCCACCCAGCTCAGGAGATGTGCCCTGTGGTGAGTCCTTGACACTGGTGTTGGGATGCCCCTTCACACCTCTCTGGACAGACACAGGCAAAGGACTTGGAGGGCAGCAGTGTGCCTGGGAGAGGTGACCTCTAGACAAGGCTTGCTAAAACAGGAGGCACATCTTGACAGCACTATCAGTAACAGGTCTCATCCTGCTCAGATGAGAAAATCTCCCCACTAGTTTCTAAATCCAGCTGAAGACGACCTTAGGGCAGCCCTCAGAGCTGGACCACCTGATCCATGTTCTGCTGGGGCTGGGATCTTTGTGCCATAGCCATTCTCCCAGACTTGCTATTCCCTTCCTTTATTCCTTCTTTCTTGAAAAAGTGAGCGTGCAGCCTCTGGGGAGTTATCAGCTCTATTTCCACCACTTGGCAGATAGGAAGACACTTAAATAGGATTCCGCAGTGCATACTTGTACTTCCTATTAAATTTGAGGTATGAATTTATATTTCCAAAACCACAGGGTAACTAAGTGTCTGGGGCACATCTTCAGAAATGTGAATCACTGCAGTCCTGTCTCCTGGATATTTTTGTCTTCACATAGCAGGAAGCAGAGCAGGCAGAGGGAGCAACCTGGACTTCTCTCACCTGGGCAATCACCACATCTGGATTTCAGTCCAGGCCATCTCAGCTTCTCTGTTTCAGCATCTTTGAAGAAGAGATGATAATACTTTCCGCCCTTCTAAAGTACGTGCATAAAGAGAGATTTGAAAGGAAAGAGACTGTGTTTTATTAGAATGACCACTTTAACTGGAAAAAAGTTTCAGGCACAGAGCCTTTCTTCAGGCGTGACATGGAAAGCCATTTGCAGCCTTTGATTCAAAACTGGGAAAAATACTGTGTGCCTAAAACTTGTCCACTTTTTCCAGCTGCATCTGCTTGTCTAATAAGAGATACTGCCCCTCCCAAAGATCCTTGCTTCACTTACACCCTTCGTCTGTTGTAGCTACACCAGCACTTCTACAGCTGGAATTAGTGGAGCTCTGTCAGAGTTAAGTGCTATTGATGAGACAGTGGAGAAATGCACATGTGAAGCTCACAATTAAGAACAGGGGAAAAACTCATTCCAAGGAATGCGTCTCCCCTTCCCCCCATTTTTCCACATGTAAATCCTGGCTGTTCACTGGAACATCATTAATCATGCTGAATTGTTGTGTTATACCTACATATGTAAAGCATAAATTCCTGATGAGTTCTCCTGCAATTTAGCATTAATTAATGTCCACTTAGTATAAAATGTGACATCATATTTCAGGTCAGTTCTTCACTGCATTTGTTACTGCAAAATGCAAACATAGACTGCAGAAAAAAACTGGAGGATCTGATTTTCCTGCAGTGTCTCTTTGACAGGGTTACATGAAATATAAAGCTAATATTTTACTGGACATCAGTTTTTTTTCCCACTGTCTGTACTGTGCAGTACTGTGTATTCTGTGTACTGCGCAGCACACACAGCTCTGTGGCACTTTTAGGACACCAGTTTCAACAGCAGCATAAACTTTGTGAGAAACTGCTACCTACATTCAATAAAGTATATTTAAAATGTTTCCATTGCACCAAGTATCAGCTGATGCACCTCTTATTAGTATAAATGGCATAGATTAGTGTCAGGCATTTTCAACAGTGAAGAAATTACAGAAGCCTGCATGCCTCATTAGGCTCTTGTTGCATGTTAAAGAGGGCCAGACCTTATTAATAAGAGAAAAAAGGTGGGG
>VXAC01000333.1:626447-647023 GCA_013399225.1 Rhipidura dahli | reverse complement strand
AAGACAGTATAATGGGAAAAGTATAAAATAGCTTTCTGGTTTGGAGAAAAACAAAAGCATCAATTAACCTCTCCCAGTCTCTGAACACTTTCTAAAGTCATCTTAAGCTTTGTTTCCACAGACAAAGACTTCAAGCAGAGAAAAACTGTTTGCAATCACACTGCACCACCAAAAAGGATTTTTGATGATTAAATGTTTTATACTGTTTATGTGGGTCAGTGTTTACATCCTGCTTCAGGAAAGCATCACTGTTTAAGGTAGGATGTACACCCACATTTGAGTTGAAGTTCTTGCTTATATCCTGCTGAATTGAATATAATTTGAGCATTTGTTCCCAGTTTAGCACCTGGTGTAAGCACATGCTGAGGTGAAGACAGGATTTAAAATACATTTGAGAGCTTACTGTAATTGGGGCCTCAATCACAGGGGTCCTGAACCAGGAGAGACTGACACATCAGCTCTTTGCACACCAACAGTCTTACCACCTTCTGGTGGGCTGCATGTGAGGAAAACACAGGTGAGTACAGAAACACATCTCTGTGAAGAGGATGTGGCTGTGGCCCTTGCCACTTCCCTGTGCTGCTGGGCAAGGGGCACTTTTGCTCACATTTATTCTCTCTTTTCCTGGGATTTGTGTGGCTGCCCAGGATAGTATTGCTGCTGGTGCTGCTGTTTAGAAAGGGGTGAAGGGGATCACGGAATCAAAGAATGGTTTGGGTTGGAAGGGACCTTAAAGATCATCCAGTTCCAATCCCCCTACCATGAAGAGGGACACCTTCCACTAGAACAGGTTGCTCAGAGCCCTTTTCAACCTGGCCTGGGACTGAACCACAGCTTCTATGGGCAACACATTTCAGTGTCTCACCACCCTCACAGAATCAGAATTAGAATTTCTTCCTAGCATCCTACTCTCTTTCAGCTTAAAGCCATCCCCCCTTGTCCTACCACTACATGCCCTTGAGAAAAGTTCCTCCCCAGCCTTCCTGTGTGCCCCTTTAGGTACTAGCAGACTAAGGTCTCTCTCTCTTTTCCAGGCTGAACAGCCACAACTCTGTTAGCCTGTCTTCACAGAAGAGGTGCTCCAGCCCTCAGATCATCCTAGTAGCCCTCCTTGGACTTGTTCCAGCTTGTGTTTTTCTTGTGTTGGGAACCCCAGGACTGGAAGCAATATTACAGGTGGAGTTCCAGGATGTGGAAGAGCTCCTCTCAGGAATGGCAGTTAAAAGCTTGCTCTCCCAGGGGCAATAAGGGACACCTTTAGGATCTCCTTTTCAATACAACAGAATGCAGTCTCACTCTTGGATGCTGAGACACCCAGAACCTGCTGTACTCCTTCTCTGCTGAGCAGCTGGCATGGCACAAGCAGCGTGGCAGAGTCTGGTCATCTGCTGCTGTTGCACAAGCAGAGAGCAATCTGCTCCATCTCTAGGTTTGACTTTCATTTCCAAGCCCGCTTGCAATTTACTGTCACAGCTGCCAGAACACTCACTGTCATGTTAGACTTGTCCTAAGGAGGCAGTATGTGGCAGCCACCATTTTGGTAGAAAACAGATAAATATAAATGAGTTTGAAAATTATAGATTTAGGCAAATAAAGCTAAATATGCAATTTTTCTATACTTTTTTTTTTTCCTCTGGCTCTCATGTGCCTCAAGATGCAAACATAGATAAGGAGCATATTGTACCCTTGACCCAAGATGTCCAGGTTTTCAGGCACTGCATTAGTGGGGTGGAATTGCTTCCAATTTGCAGCTTAATTCAGAGCTAAGTTAGTGAGTTACTTCCAACGCCAAGCACCACAGATCAGCATATTGAGTTTTTTATATTTTTTCCCTGTGTGATTAGCATTTTACTTGAGTCTGAGACATTAATCAATAAAAGCAATACCCTGTAAACAGAGTAAAATGAAAAAGCAAGTGCTGCATTTTAATAATATAAATAGAAGACTGTGTGGCATGAGGGGCCAAGGCATAGCCTGCAATCTGAATACCATCAAAGGTAAAAGAATTGAAGGCAAAGGAAATTTTCAAGGCTGATTGCACACGGATGAAAAAAAAAGAAAGATAAAATATTGAACACTGGTTAGTATGGAGGATGTGACTGAAATATTGTATTCTTCTGGTTTTTAAAAATTTTGCCCTTGTTGATGTTGATTTTAAGGGCAGAGAGGAGAGGGGAGGGAGAACCCAACCCACAGACTCAATAAAATAAGTAGAACAACATAGAAAAATATCTTAAACATTGTTGTTAAAGCAGGGTTAAGTTTTTAATAACATCTCCATTTCACAGTTCTTGTTCTTTAAAGAACACTTGTAATGGTTACTTAGAAAAAAATAAATTGGAATTTATCTCATTGTATATGGTACAAAATACCATGCTGGAAGCCTGAAAATAATAGTCAGCTGCTGTTCATTGCTCTTCATCTACAGAGCTCAAGTGCTCTGGGAAGCTGGTGAGTATTGGCTTTCAGACAGAAAGTGCTGAGGCCATGCCCTGGTGCCAGGGAGGTCGGGAAGGAAGCCAGTGTGAAAGTCGACACCACCTGCCAACTCATTTTGTGCAGCATCCAACAGGTCACACAGCCACCAGGCAAAGCCATTCAATGTATTTCCCAGCAGAGACCCCAAAAACCAGTGGCAGACATCAGCATAGCATGGCCAGGCACTTCAGATCTGGGGGAAGCTGGGCTGTTCTTCCAGCCAGCCTGGGGCTCTGCAGCTGACTGAGCTCCCCCAAGCTGGGATCTGCCCCATGGTGTCTCACCCCACTGGGGTGGCACCCTGAACTTTTCCAACCATGATATCACATGGCAGCAAGGCTGCATGACCCATAGCTAAGCCACACCACTTCACCAGGAACTGTTTTTTAACTTTTCCTCTCAGTGCCTGCTTACAGTATGCATGGCATTTCTTACTGAGCAGAAGTTAACATTAATCTTGTTGTTTACTTCCTAATTTTTACCCTGTTGCCTTTTCCTCCTCCCTCTTCCCATCCTTCATATTCTTAGTAGTGTTACCACAATTTAGTGTAGTGGTTTGGTTCAAAACAGCTTTTATTCATGATCTGCTTTATTTATTAACTTCTTTCAGAACTCCAGTAATTAGTGGGGTGAGCTTTCAGCATTTGTCTCCCATAGGCCCCACACAAAGACCTGCCAGTTGGTTATGCTTTTCCTTTACAGGAAAAGACTGTGTTTTAAGAAGAGATTTGGAATAAAAAAAGGACAGAAAATTATGAGCTACATACAGATCTTGGGAGTCCACTTTAAAAGGGAAAGGGTCAGTGAGCCTCAATTTCCTCCTATTGCAGCCTTTCTTCCAGTGCTGCTTGAAGGTGGTTGCTGCCTACCTACCTTACTTCTCCTCTCCTCACATGGATTCTGGTTCATAATGCTTTCTGTCAGAGGCTTGAAGGTGGTTTTTTTTTCCATATGAGATAACCTAGATGGTTTTTAACTGTTTCGAAACTGTACACCCCTAAAAATTTCTAGCAAAAAAGTGTATCATTTGGTGAACCCTTCAGGAGCAACAAGTGGTTCCCAAAAAATCTGAAGTCAAAAGCCTTCAAGCTAGGGAGGTAACAGTGAAATAGGAGGATTTTTTAAAAAGTCTGTGGGTAACTCTATAATTTTCTAAACAGAAAAGTGTGGCTGCTTGTGGATTCCCCTCTTGGAAACAAAAACCAGGAGTCTTGGTGTGACTTGCTGCTGGACTGCCTTCCTTCTCCCCTTCTTCCTCCAAGTTTTCTTGCTCTTCAGAAGATGGGCTGCTCGTTACTTAAGCACGATCCAAATGTTTCCTACTACACAAAAGTACCAACAAAAGGACATTGTAGGCCATACCAAAAGTGACATGCTATTAGTATGATCCTACAATACGGGTGTAAGGCTGCAGCTGCAATGTTCAGACTGTGGGACTGAGGTAAAAAATAACAGCAGAGCAGATGTGTTTCCCTGCACAGCAGGGAATAAAAAGAAACATCTGGCCCTTGGCCCCTAAAGGATATTTCTCAGAGAGAAGAGTAAATTAAGGGTGCATTGAAGATGCAGGGACTCAGCTAAAGGGAACTGCTGCCTTAGTAACCATCTCTAACCCAGCTCCCAGTTTCTGATGCATAATGCCATTTAAAATATAGGGCAAAAATAACGGCATGCAAGATAAATGCAACCAAGTAGAGGCATCAGTGTATCCACAAAATATATGTTGCTATCTTGCTCAAACAAATAAGTAAACAAACAAAGGAAATATTTTTAAACACTAAACATACGCCACTTATATTGCTGCAGGATAAAACATGGGCTTTTTAAAAATCTATTGAGTCATAAATCTCTGTATTTCCCTTTGTGTTTGATCTCATATATTACTCCGAGTTTCTAAAATGATAACAAGGCATGCATTAAAAATATTTCTCTTATTGTTACATTTCAAGCACGTTTACTGTTAGCTGCTTAGCTTCATTATGTATCATAGTCTGAATCTACAAATCAAGTATAATTAGACTTGGAGAACTGATTGGATTTCTAATTAAGCTACATTGGAAACAACAATGCACAATCAGTAAATATTCTGACTAGGTACATTTTAAAGAGCAACTCTTGGGCTTTTTGCTGATGACTAGACACCAGTGTCATTAAATTTGTTGGTGGCAAGCAAATTTTAAAGCTAAAATAGAGGCAATTAGTAAAGATCTTGAAATATTTAATCACGTTTGTCCAATTAGTGTGCAATTAGGCAATGGTGTGGCGTGGGACAAACATTCTGTTTCACTGTTTGGTAGAGAAGGATCCCTTTGAAATTTTGCTATTTAGTTTATTGATATATAAAAA
Organism: Rhipidura dahli; assembly: GCA_013399225.1. Classification (NCBI taxonomy): domain Eukaryota; kingdom Metazoa; phylum Chordata; class Aves; order Passeriformes; family Rhipiduridae; genus Rhipidura; species Rhipidura dahli. The sequence goes on along the minus strand of VXAC01000333.1, from coordinate 642,199 downwards.
GGAAGTTATGGTTGTAATTTCCAATTTAAAAAAATACTGTGCAGATGGTCTGACTATATATTTAACAATGTTAAACAAAACTAAACAAGGGAAGCATGTTACCTGAAATTACACAGCTGTGATCAGTGAATGAGCTCCAGATCACATTAGATTACAGCTGTGGGCACCTTGATCACACAAAGAGCCAGGTAGTTATGCTGGTGAAATCAAAGCTAAGTAAGCTGGCGTGTCACAGCTCGAGATGATGTGATTATTTTGTCCTTGACCGAAAACATTTTTCTTCTTTGAGCTTTGCCTGGCTGTTTTGCATTCCTTCCATGAAGCTTTACGTTGGCAAGTTTGTTGTGGAAAGTCAAGTGGTAGCTTTTCATGAATAAGCCACTTAAGCGTTATCTTGACTTGCCTTCAGTTTGGGGATTTGACTCCCTTTTTGGCAAATTTTAGACTCATTTTTAAAAGCAATTGCTATGTTTATTGGTTGATTTGCAAAACTTCAGCATCACGTGGAACGCCCCAGTCACGCATTTCAACCCTGCCCCATCCCATTGGTGTTTTATCAATGGGTTTGCTCCGTTTGGCCACGTGCAGACAGTGAAGGGAACAGAGCCAGGGAACGTCCCCAGGTGCTGGAGCTCAATTTTCCAGATTGTTAAATTGTTACTGCAGTCCTTGGCATGGTGTTGACTTGGGTCAAGTATGACTCTTCCCCAGCCATCCCTGGACACAGCTCACAGCTAACACTTGCCAGGGACCATTCCCAACAGGCATTTGGAGAGGGAAGGGGGATTAGGAGAATGGATGGGGGCCATCCTGTGCCAGCTGTGCTCCTCATCAAAGTGCATCCAACCCTCTACTGTCGGCAGTCCCTGTGGGCTCAGAAAGAGGGAACTGGAGGGAAGGTGTGTAACAGAACCAACTGTGACACCAGTGACACACACACCAACCTGGCCCCCGGCTTCCTTTCCACTGCAAGGGCCGTCTTCTTGGTTCCAACTCATATTTAATATGGGCTAAGAAAAAAGAAAAGGCTCCTTCTTCCCCAAGTGGTCATAAAAGAAAGAGAATTGGTTTAGCTGTTGTTTAGATTTGATTACCAGTTTGGTTTTTTTTTCAAAGGAAATAGGTGATCTAACTTTAAAAAGTCTTTCTGTGTGTTTCTCATAAATGCTTTAAATTCTGAAATGCAGTTAAGCCATTGTGGATTTAAACATTGTCAATTTTACTTTCATGTCTGAGAGATTTTTCTGTGATTATAATACTGAAAAAATGCTGAAATAAATCAAGTAGTACTTCCTAGCAATGCTATGCTTTTCTATATTTTTTTTCATGGATAGATACAGACCTGGAAATTCAAAGTAGAGGTTTTGCCTTGCAGCCAGGCTGGTGCTCACAGGAATTTTATGAACATGGTTGTGTTCATTTCTTGAGCAATATTAAGTCAAAACAGAATATTTTTGAACTGAAAAAAAGAAATTATGCTAAGAGGAATATCGTATGCGAGAGAAATGAAACAGGTAAAAAAGCAGATAATAGATAATTACACAGACATTCAGCTACTCCAAAATAATAGGCTTGAAAAAATTCACCTGGATTGAAGGCTAGGTTTTAACTTTTTGATATTCAAAGGTGAAAAACAAAGTTCTTCAGGTTTGCTACTTCCCACATCTTAGGAGTGCATCGTGCTTTCTCTCAGGCAGAAAAGAGACCAGGAAGACAGGATCCATCAGCCCTCTCATGGCACATGAGCATTACTTTAAATCCTCTGTACACCTGACTGCAGGGGAGGGATTTTGAGCCCTGTTTTGAAGAAGTGAACCTTGTGATATATAAAAGACACAAGCTTTAAATTGTGATTGTATTGTGAATGAGAATATGATGATAATAATAATATTTGTTGGTGTTTTATACATATGTACATGATGTCCTTAATAGAATTTTTTGGTTTCACTTAGTTTATAGATATGCCCTGATTCACAGAAGAGTCAAATTTCACTGGATGTAAAAAAATAAGAGCAGCAGGTCATCAATATGTTGAAATTGGCTGCCAAATACTATATGGAAAAAAGATGTGAAAGCAGTATCTCGTGGTCTCTGCCTCACTGTATTTTTGTTCAAGTAAGAGATTAGGAAACCAAATCATTAGGACTGAATAGCCAGCTGCAGATGCAGAGCAAGAGAAGAGGTACCTCTTACAGCTAATGCCTTGTGAAAATCACACAGGTCCCATAGGGGTTAATCACACATTTAGGGCTGTGGCTTACAATGTTCTTCAGTCCCTGGAAGAAACCAGCTTTTGAACATCTAAGAAAAAGAGAGAAACTGCAACTGTAGTCGTAGAAAGTTAGTAAGCCTAGCTTTAAGCTGCACTTCAGTGTGAGTACTTGCATGTTTATATCCAGGACTGTGTGCCCAACCTTCACAAACTGTGACCTCTACCCTCAGGCATATATATACATAATAGAACTATATATATATGTGTGTGTGTGTGTGTGTCTATATATGTATATGTATATATGTGAGTATCCATGTGTGTGTATACAAATGCTGTGCATGTATAGGAATCAAGAACTTCAAAAAGGAAAATAATGTTTGGGAAATTCAGAAAAGGAAACCCCTGTTTATTTGATAATGGAAACAAAACCATCACTTCAATAGCAATTCATACACCGCTGTCAAAGCAGGCTCCGGGTGGATGTGCAGACCCGCAGGTTCTCTGTAGTTGCTGAATTCTTCCCAGTGTTGTCTTTATCAAAGAGGTAAATGCAGATTCAAAAAAAAATTGCTTTGATGTGCAAGACATCACAGAACAGCAGCTCCATTCATTGCAGAGAGAGTCCATTATTTAAGTCTCTCAGGCAACTGTACAGATTCTCCATAAAGGGAAAAATAACAGGACTGTGGAAATAAACCCCCCAACAATATGCATTCTGCCTGCTTCTGCAGCCTTTCCCTCCGTTTTTCATGGCTTTATTCTGTGAAATGACATTAGCCTTGGGCTCATGCACTGACAGTTCGGATGGGCAGTGACTCCTGACCAAAGCAATACCTGTATTCCTGCCAGACTCTCCTGTCCCCAGCTGCAAGGGTGAAGGGAAGCACTGCTGAGAGGCACTGAAGACTTGTCACCTGCTTTTTGTCCTTGAGTCTTCCCCTTGGCTCACCTTAGCTTTTGCTCTGGTGCTTGCAGCAGATCCCAGGGCCTGCTGTGACTCGAAGGGATGGGGCAGATCTGCCTCAGTGCTACTGGGGAGCTGCAGGATGAGCCAGGCTCATCCCCAGGGCAGCATCCTCCATGGAGATGGTCATGTACAGAGATGGGAAAGGCAGGTGGGAGCTGGGGAAGAAGGAAAGGGGAAATCAAGCCCTGTCATCCCTACAATGGCAGGACTGCTGTGAGACCAGCCAGGTGACGCATCATCCAGGCACTCTCCTGTGACAGCAGGGGGAACACAGCTTCCCCATCTCCCCTCTGTACTGTCATAAACCATGCCAGTGTGTAGAGAGGGTCTGTGAAATTAATTATACTGTGAGTGCTTGGTAACCAAATGAATTGTAAATTGTACATTATTAAAACAGCATCAGAGCAACGACTGATCTACTATTCTTTAGGGAAATGTATGAAGATAAGAGCTTTATATGCTTTAGGGTTCTTTCCAGCCACCACACAGCCAGCTTTGTAAGAAAAAATGTGGCAATATTTTGTTACTGCCTGAGTTGCAACTGACACAATACTGTATTGTTTATTTTTATTACTTTGTCTCATATTTAATACAGATGAGGTACTATACAGTGCAAGTGACATATACATGCCCAGCCTCCTTCTGTTTATTCTTTTTCAAATTGCATTTGGGTTTAATCACCTCACAAAAAACCCCAAAACTGTAGGTGCAGAAAAGTGAGATAAACATTAAGAAGTATGTCCTTTTGCACAAATCATGTAACAAACAATATTCAAAGCTACTGTTAACCAGTCATTTTCCCTGCATGTGGCTCCTTGCTGCCTACCTGTCTTTTAGTTTCTGAGAACTGTAAGAGGGCTGTATGGGGAGGGGAATGTTCAGAAAAACCTTTTAAATAATAGCACTAAAGAAAAAGACCATAGGTTTAGATGTGTGTGGGTTTTGTTTTTTTTTTTTTTTTTCTTTTCTTCCACAATGCATGCCCTGCTTCACCTTCCTCTCATGCAGTATCTGATATCCAGGAAACTTGGTTCTCATGTGTGCACTAGCATCTTCTGGGTTAATACAGACTAAAACCTGCATGTCCTCCCTCCTAGGGATTCTAGCTTGCTGCAGGACTATTTTCTAGGCAGTCCCACTTTCTAGGCAGTCCCTCCTACACATCACATACTGGTCTTTTCACCCCTTGCCTCCAGCAGAAGAGTACACGTCTTTCTACAGCCAGGGGTGTCTATGGGAGAAGGGACAGGATTTTTTTTTGTTTGTTTTAATGCCCCTGTTGAAGAAATGGGTGTAGAAGCTACTCCAGAATAGCTTTTCCCACAAGGCCTCCTTTATATTCCCTCTTTGAAGGAAGATGCATGAAAAGTGTGCCCTATCCATGCTTGTCAGAGGAGAGGAGAAACAGCTGGAGAAACATCCTCCTCCCTCCAGCTGCAGACACATCTCCTGACTAAGCTGTTCAAGGCAGTGAGATGTTGGTTTCTACAAGCAACACATCTGTGGTCCCACACCAGTGGGAAAGCTTTGGGGGTTGTCATACACTGGAGTGGCCCCAAGTATTTCCTTTCAGGTGCAGAGGACCAGTGGCAGTCAGTCACATCCTCCCTCCTTCAGAGAAGGCCCATCAGAAGAGAAGTTTTCCTTTGACTGCAAGATCTAGATGGGCATTCAGCAAAACTCACAACTCAAGCAGACAAAAAAATAATTTAGATTTGAGTGAAGACTCATTTAAAGTAGTCCAAAGAATTTCAGGACTTGGCCTCCTCTTTATGCGCGCCCAGGAGACAATGACATTTTCCTGGCTAAGGTGTTTCCGTAATGGAATAAGGCAACTTCGCTTGTTTTTCAGTTTTTTTCAGAAGAGAGAGAATTTATAGTTTAGAGAATTTGCATTCTTCGGAACAACTCTCTTAACCCTGATTACTAAAATACAGTGGTGCCTTTCTCGACACTCATCAGCCCTGCAGAAGTCACTACCATCTTTCAGAAATGGGCTGCCTCCCGCTCCCCGAGCAGCCTCTGCCAGGAGGTGCACTGCGTCCTCAAATTCAAGAGAGGGCAGCATTTTCCTTAGGCTGATCCAAAGGAAGGGGACGACTCCCAAGCATGTAAAAGAATGTCAGCAAATGAAAATCGTCAGTCACAAAATTTACGAACATTCTGAAAAATTAAATTTAATGGAAAACATGCAGTGCTCTTAGCAGTTTATATATATATAAATATACTAAAAAATATAATGTATAACCAAACCAAAACCCAAACAAGCCCTTAATTGATTGATGATGGTAATGAATTTATCCCTTCTATGTTCAAGGAATCCTTGCCCAGGCTGTTGTGCAGCTGTAATGCTGTTTCTGCAGCACACCACAATGACTTTGCCACCAACTTTTGCACTGTAATAGTCAACTAATAACAGACTGACCCACCCCAGATAAATACCATACATGAACGAAGTGCTAAACTGTGCCTGAGGTAATTAAGGATCCACTGCCCTCTCATTAAAGTCCCTATTCAATCAAATTCTTCAAACTACGCCTAAAATGCTACCAGGCTGTTATTTCTGATCACTTCAGTATTTGCTTAAAAACCAGCAAAACTAATCCAAAGCAAAGAATCAGACTTTTGTGATGTAACCTTGAAATATGTGTCTTCTGAGGTGAAATAACCATGCCTTCAAAGAAAGATCAAAATGCTTGCTTTAATCCAGCAACCCGGACCCTTGTGATCAAGAGTGTGCTCCTTTCAGCTGACTGTGACTTAACCACTGTTTGTGAAGAGTCCATCCAGTGTTTGCTCTGCTGGAACAGCAGCACAGCATTGACTTCTACAAGGAAATTCCAAGGATCAAGGTATATTTAAAGTACACACTGGATTGTAAAAGAACTAGAGGGCACCCAAGCGTAATACAGCACTTTTTAGTTTACCCCATACTCAACTTTTGGTGCAGTTTTACTCTCCTGAAATAACTGTACTGTCAGCACTGTCTCCGGCACATTCAGCCAGGTTGCCTGAATTACTTGAAGAGCTCAGGACAAGGCAAACACACATTTTCATTCTCTGTTTGCATCTAACAAATAACAGATGTTGCAATATTGAAGAAGCACACCTGATGTGACTAACAAGGGATTTCTAAAATATTTGCCCAAAGATGACAGCCACCCTGCTATTAAGCATTTACTTAATGAAATGTGTACAAAGGGAAATGCTGTAGCAATTCTCCTTAAGATGGAGCAAGCTGCTTGAAATAAAGGTTTCTTGTGTGACCTTGGGCTAAATCTGCATTACCAGAAGAATGCAGACCCAAGCTTGGGAATACTTGCTCCCTACCAGCCTTCAGTACCCACTAAAGAATCCCTGAAGGAGCCTGTGGAACCCAGGACCTGGTGCTGCTGCCCTCACAGCCACCAGCCCTGCGTTCCCTCAGGTGGCAGCCCCTGCCATGGGACTCTCCCCCAGACCCTGGGATATGCCAGCTGAACCCTCCTGCATCCACTGGAGGGAATCTGGCACGGCACCTCCCGGCCAACCTGCCAGGAAGCAGGGTCAGCCCTTTGCAAATAAACCCTGCCTGATCTGAGTAACACAAATGGACGCCTGGAAGATTAATTTATCCCTGTAATAATACAACTACTGTTTGCACAAACCAGTGGCATGCAATAGTTTCTTATTAAAATGCTCAGGATACGCATTAAGATACCTCTAAACAAAGTATGGCTTAAGGAGAGGAGAGAGTGAAAAATTTCCTTGCTTACAATTTGTCCCTCTTCCATCAGATTTGATATAAAGCTATGAGCAGCACTGTAAATGGACGAACGAGTTGTCTAATCATCTAGAACACCCTCACGTAATTTATATCATCTCTTAATTTCTGTTTTGCAACCTCCATGGCTGCCTTCGGTGAATCATATTGAGCATATAGCTCTACTTGGAGAGCATACCAGGGTATGATTTTTCCCTTTGTTTCCCACTTGCCCACAATGGAAACATGCAAATTTCAGCAAGGTATGTACCTACCGCATTAATCCTTTCTAATGTGATTCCAGTCGTCTCCTTAAAAGCAGAATCTAAAAGATTATTTTTACTGTTTCCATTCTCTATTGTGGCACACAGTTTTCTTGCTGAAAGGATATTAATCTAACTCTACACACACACAGATGAATATACATTCGAATCACAGATACATATCAATTTAACACACATCACAGACTGGAAATACATTATTAAAATTAACTGCATTACAGAGAATAGATGTATAGACAAAACTGCTGAGGTACTTGACTCTCCCAATTCCACGGTGCCTTAACACTTGCCGCAAACCTGCCATCCCTTTGTAATGCAGTCCTGAGATGCTTAATCTGCTTTCTCTCTTCCACTGACATAAATCAGCAGCAAAGTTGTCTGTGGAGGAGCAGAGTCTGGGGGATAATTGTGGCCTGGTGGGTTATCTGTCTGTAGCTGCATGCACGGTGGGTCTGCTCACCAAATTTTTAACATGCATTTTTTTTCAGGTTCTTTTCCAGCAGGGAGTTAGGAAGTGAGAAACAACCGAACTAGTTTAATGCACCAGGTAAATCAGACCAGCTTATTGTGAAACCCATCACCACACACGATTGTTATGATAATACACGCGGCCGAGCTCTGGTTATTACATGCACAGCCCTGTACTAACTGCTCCCTACAGCTCGCCTGTTCTCTCACTTTAGCAACACCCCACACACCTGTTCAAATAATATTACTATTACCTTGTGTTGACACCACATCCACCCTTTCCTTTCATATAATAAGAGCTCCTGGTGAACTGTAAATGGAAAGTTTGTGGTAGCAGAAGCTGATTGTTTACCTGTCTCCAGTTTGTTGCCACAGATACTTGCTTGGGAGAAGGGAACAAAGATCAGTTTGACATCCTTGTTAAGCAGGATTTGCCCCCCACCTTACCCACAAAAGGTTACGAGTTGCTATTCAAGCCTGAGCTCCGCAGGTGTGCCATCACACCTGTCTGAAAGAAAACAAAATACAGTTCGTTTCAATATGGCTTTTTCCACAGCAGAATAAAGAAGACCTTGCCCTGCAACACAGACACGAGCATTTGTTTTAATATTTCAATGAATCCAAGCAAATAGGGACATACAGCTCTGTTTATATGTAGCATACAAGCCAAATACAATGCAAGTTTCCCCAGCAATTGATGGCAGTGAGCATCCCACCGTGCCCTGCCCACTAAACCAACTCATAGGCAAACTTATGGAAAAACTCAACTCACAACCCATCTGGCAATGGAAAAGAGAATTTAATAACTCTCCAGATATTTCAAAGGCAGGTCAGATGGAGCTTTGAGCAACCTGGTCTAGAGTCCCTGCCTGTGGCAGAGGGCTTGGAACTAGACGATCTTAAAGGTCCCTTCCAACTCAAACCAGTCTATAACTCTGGGATTAACAGGAAACTGAGTCCAAGGCCAAGCCAGGGACAGGCTGGGCCTCACAATTAATTTCTTTCACCATTTAGCCATGATGGAACTTCTGCTGCTATTGAGCCACATGTAACTCTTTGCATAGAGAGCCATCATCATTTTAGAAGAGGGGAAAGTTAAAAGCTGTGGGTCCTGGTGCTGCTCTGCTTGGTTGAAGTCTACATCCAACTTCTCACACCAGTGACAACAGTGTAGGTCTAGGGTAAATTGGCAAAAAATGGCAAAATCTACCTCCTAATTGAGGCCTGGAGGAAGCATAATGGGGTTTTGTCCATGCAAAGCAGTGCACTCCAGAGACCTAAATGTACCCATTCATTCATGTGAATTCGCCATTTGACATCTGCTGAAGGTGATGGAAAGACTTTGGTGGGCATTTGGTCCAAGAGCTGAGTCACTGGAGTTTCCAGCCTTTTAGGTAAAAATATTTTTCACCAAAAAGCACTAATGAAATTTTTCCCCCTTTTTCCAGCTAAAGCAGTGCTCTATTTTTACTGCTCTATATTCCTGTAAGAACCCTTAACCATATCTGCTTCCATCATGGTTTAAAGAGCATCCTTCATAGTCGCCTTCTTACGAAGCTGTCCCTGAATTAGAATAGGAAGTGTGGTAGATGTGTAGCACCAGCTGGCTAGGAAGGAGTTTGTATACTGGGCTGCAATGTACACAGAGGAATGTCCTTGAGGCAGGAGGCTTATTTTATTTATTGCTTTATTTATTGCATATGTCAAGTAAATGGAATCCCAAATTATGAAGATGCAAAACACAGTGTGAGTATTTATCAGCACTGAATGTTTTTATGTGCTCCAAAATAACTTGGGGTTTCCCAGCTGACTGTGAGCAGCTTGCTGGTTTTGAAGATCTAGCACCTTTGGAACTGAAGGGACATGCTGAATTTTAAGCACTTGGAAAGAGAATTAATTGCTTGGACAGCACTACTTTTTTTTTCTTTCTTTTTTTTTTTTTTTTTTTTGCATACGCTCATCAATAGGAAATGATGAAGCCTCTGGGGGATATTAACACAAGTAAACTAAACACAGGAGTGGGACTGTTTAAACAAGGTGAGACAAAAGCCTTCATATTACAAGAAAATTAATTTGAGAGCAATTTTTTTATATTTCCACCTCTATTGTTGCAGATGTCTGCATTTAAATAAGAATTTTATCTTTCTTGGCCCTGGTTTTCCTTCTTCATTAGCCTGCATGGAGGTCAGAGACCCTCTTATCTCACAGGCTACTCCTGCAAGGACCTGGGAGCTTGGGTTCCCCTTGCAGCTTTCTCTTGAGGTGGGAATAGAACTTCTGCCTGCTCCCCCTCCCTCTGAGAACAGGAAAGGATTTGCCCTGGCTAATAGTTGCAAAGGCATGAAGTCATCCGTGTCCACGCTTTCACTTGCATGTGCACTGCACCTTCACACCCACCCCTGGCTTTGGTAGCTGCCTGGCAGGAGCCCCCATGCACCTCAAAAACACCACAACCCCCCAAAAAATCCTGGTACAATCTGAAGCCCTGGGGCAGCTCACAAGGTAGTGCTGATAATATTGGCTCCTACTTATTTGGCCAGCCTGTTCTGCACAGGAACCAAGAAGCTGCTTCCTCGTTAAAGCAGGAGAGGGCAATGTCCTTTTACATGATTGCTACCCCAGTGCTGTGATGCTCCTGCCAGGATGGACCCCCCAGTCTCTGAACAGACACATCAGAAGTCAGTGGGAAATACTGGCTTGTAGCACTGTGTCAACCTGCCCCTCTGAGTCAGGCACTATCCCAGACTCTTCCAGGGATTCAACACCTGCACTGCAGCCCATGGCCAAATGTCACCCGTTTCTGGCCCTGTGCATTTCCGAGGCTGTTGGAGAAGGTAAATGGGAACAGAAGACAAAGCCTTAAAAAACTGATCCTAAATGGATGTATGTTTCAGTCTTACTAAGTTGAAGTATTCTTTCCTGTTAGCACATTTTTATGGGAATCTTTCCAACCTGCTGAAAAGACTGAGCAATATTGATTTTTAAATATTCTAAACAAGATATAGATGCTAGACTGCTACAAATATAGACACCAGCATCTCTGAATGAAAAGATAGCCTGTTGAATAAATAATGCATATTTAAAAATGTCTGAATAGGAACTTACAGGATAAACTGTAAGAGCTTCAAAGGAGCCATTGATCTATGGAGTACATAATATGCATGTCAAAAATTATTGGAATATTTATTTACATGACACGTGGCTCAGAAGAAGCCATTATGGTCCTTAAGCAAATTATACATATTGTGAAAATTATCCAAGTGCTTCTTTTACCAGAAGCAAGTGTATCCTATCACTTGATAAACACATGATCTTTGGGGGGAAAAAACCCAACAAAAAACAAAATGAAGCAAACCTGAGGCTAAAAGGTTAAAAGAGAAAAGGGGGGAGGAAAAAAAAAGAGAAGAAAATAAAAACCAGTCCTTGTACCATGTCAAAGTGTTCCATGCCCATCAAAGGAAGAAAAGCCCGTGCTGCCCTGCCCCGCATCCCGCGCAGTGCTGCCGTCGCACTTCATGCGGGGAGGGAATGCTCCTGCCCCTATGTGCCAAAGTCCGGGCTGCCAGCTCTTCTCTCTACAGGCCAAGAAATTACAAACAGCGACTAATTCATTCCAGCCACTGCCGTGTCCTTTAATTTGAATTAAGCTGCCAGAAGAGTGCTCTGCTTTCCCGGCCCGTGCCCCTCTGAGTGACAGGGGGACAGGCGGGGAACCGCAAGCCACCGGCATCGTTCGCACCTTTGTGTGCGGAGATGCGCTTTTTACGGCTACGCTTACAGGTCCTCAACCTCCTCTGCACGGCCAAGCACGGACTGAAAACAGTCTTGTGTGCCCCCTCATACCTTCAGGAGGAACAAACGGGGAAACACTGCCTTGCAGTGCCCAGGAGCCAGGTCCACCGCTCACCAGCATCTGGCTGATGGCTTCAGCTGCGTGCTTGTGCCTGGGCTCAGCACTGGGAACGGTTTGCACTGCTCCTTCCCCAGTGCTCCGAGGGTGACACGGCTCTTCTCCGGCAGATTCTTGGCTAAGGAGGAAGGATGCCAACTTAGAAAATTCCCCCACATGTCCATGTTGCTACGATCACACTGCAGTTTGTGCCATAGCCTGGTTGGTCCCTGAGAATTTTTTTTTTTTCCGGCTGTGAAGGGGAAGAATGTTTTTGTCAAGAAGGCATGACCAGGACGGGGTGGCTCACAGACTGCCTCTGGCCCATAGGATGCTGGCATCTGGCTGGCAACTGCCTGCAGCCAAGCTCCCAAGTGCTGTACAGCCGCAGGGTGCCCAGTCCTCAGATCAGCTCTGATGTGCTCCAAGGGCTGGTGCATGCATGCCTGCTTTGGACATTTGGGAAAGCAGGCTCTACTGGTAGGCAGAGCACGCAAGTTTTCTCTTACCCAGGAATGAGAGTAAAGGGTGGATTTTCTAATGCAAAAACGCAAGCAGTTGTATGGGGGAATATATTTAGCCAGTGTTTTCAGATCACATGTTCTGGGACTGGAGAGCAGAATGTTTTCAATACTGTTTTGGAAGCACGCTATTCAGTATTGCAAACCTTACTATTGGAGAAACCAGTAAATTGTGTTGCATCTAAAACAATCGCTTGAATTACTTGTACCATGGTTTCTTCTTTCCAACTGCAAAGGTTTTACAGAAATGTGACTTCTACAGCTACAAAAGCCTTGAAAATACAAATAATAGTAAAGTGCAGCTCTGCATTTGCATAAACCTGTTTATCCTATACATGGTTTATTCATTAACTCTCGGAACAACCAGCAGGACAGCTATGGCATTCCTTATGACCACTTCGCTTGTGGCTGAAAACGCAACTGTTAAAAAGGAACACTACAGAAAGTGAAAATAAATACCATTCCGATGTGAAACAGCAGGAAAAATGCCACAGGAGCTGGCATTTGGCTTTTACATGGAATGAACCTTTCCTGTCACTTGGAAATTTCAGAGGGGAGCCTCAGCACCTGCTGAGGTCCCAAGGACTGGGACCTCCACGCCGCAGCTCACCAAAACGGATGTGCAGTATTAGCAATGTCCATCGCTGTGCTCTGCGGACAGCATTTGAGCCAAGGACAGAAAATACCTGGCTGCCTCATCTATTCCTCCTAGAGACCATTTTCTAGTCCTTTACAATTTCAGTGTCCCATGAAAAGAGGTTCCTCACAACCTCTACTTGCAATGTATTTCCCGACCAGCTCCTCCTTAGGACAGCTTTTCTGGTAATCACCCTGGCTTTCTCCAAGCTTCCTTTCTTATCCAAAACTCGCTCCACATAAGAAAGATGATAAAACAGGAATGCATTTTGTGTGTTTCATCTCCTTGCTTCTATAAAGATAAGTACATGTTGCCACCGATACAATTGGAAAACTGGAAGTTTGTTGAGCAGCCGGTGACTTGCTCAAGGTCACAAAAGAGCCTCAGTAGCAGAACTGGGAACAGAATTTGGTATCCTAATTCCTAATCTGGCAGCCTCACCACAACTCTCATCACGCAATCAAAATGCTCCTTTTAAGGAATGCTTTTGTGACTAAGAGAAAATTCAAGGCATTAGAAGAAAGAGTCCTTTTAATTTGCCTTTGTTCAAACATTTGCGCCTTTTGCTATATGGAAAACGTGATTTAAACAAGATACGGGATTACAGTATGATGAAAGACTCTAGAATCTAAAAAACAAAAAATAATTATGGCTGTATTTTGGGACTGTACTGATTCCAGGCATTAGGAAGCAAGTGTTTAGCTATTCCTTTAGTTTTATACATAGCGTAAGGAATAAGTAAAGACTGGCATCTATTGTGACCTGGTAAGAGTTTTCTATTATGCAGGCTTTCACATTTCTTAAGAATACTACATATAACAGGCAAAATTTTCACAGCTCCTTAATAAGACTTAATTTTCGAAAGGTCCTAACTTGTTGCACCGCAAGTTTTTCAAAAAGCAAACCCAAATCCTTAAGCCGCTGCACTCAACAGGAGATTGCCCTGACCTGAAACAATCCAGGCTTTGGTACGTTCTTCCTTGAACAGCAGCTCAGTAATTTACCAGCTCTCCCACGATACGTCAGCTTTGATATTTAGAAACTTTACAGGATAGTTTTATATTTTAGGACAGCACCTTTTGCTTGCTTCCTTTCCTTTTTAATGGAATACTATAATTTGACAACACTGGATAGAAACAAATGAGCGTACTGACAACCAATGTTACTGAAAAAGTGTATACAAAATAATCTTGAGCTGCAAAGCTGAAGTAAGCAGAAGACTACAAATATTAATAGGATAAATAAAGAAAATTAATGTAAATTTAAACCAATCATTTGGAAAAAACTGTTTCTTCTCCTTTTTTTTTTTAAACACAATAGAAAAATTCCCACAGTGCAGTAAAAATCATATTGATAGCATTTTTACTGTCACCAGAGTAGTTGGGATATTCAGGATGAGGGGTTAGTGACTTAGTTTTACAAGAACGCGTATTTTGCTCAATGAATTACTAAAATTACAACAGAAGAGCTGGGAGAATACAATGCAGGGAGACCCACATCCCATCCCTGACATCCTGGCTCAGCCTGTAAATGCCTGTGCCTTTAAAGCATTCGCAGTGACAGAAGGCCTTGTGTTTGCAGATGTGTTAGCCACTTTTTGATTTGATCTTTATGCAATTATTTTGATAAAGAAAGTGTTCATCTTGTTGACACTATCACTGTAGTCAATACCTAATGACCCCCATAGTTAATTTCCTTATAAATATTTAACTTAATAGAAGTTCTCCCTTGGGTTATAGTACTTTTGACACTTGTATAATCTGAAACAAATCCTCTTTTTTAGTCAAACAGACCATGTTACACACACAGTTGGCTAGCTATTTACAAAGCACCCAATTAAATCCTACTTAATTCTCCCACTCTGAAAATCCCATTTCACTAGTGCGCAGGCTACTGATCACACAAGATGAGGATCTTTCACTGAGCCTGGACACAAGTTTACAGCCAGCAGGACTTGGTTGTACAAGAGCTTGCTGTAAAAATAATTCACCCATCAAGTGCTATAAACAAATAGCGAAGAGAATGTGCAAATTCAGAGGATTCAAGAAATAAGCTGAAGAATCACAGTTAAAGACAGGTAAATCTAGTTTAATGTTCACATGTAGTAGTTACACATCACAGAGATTAAACAGGATTTTAACTGTAACATAGCTGCAGTGAAATGTAAGTCATTTTGTACTAGAAAAATAATCTTGACGCAGTTATCCGATTTTTGGTCTACTTAAGTTCATTTTAAGATGAATTTACATCACTGATCATAATGACTTTGCCCATGTGCCTTTCTGCAGTTCACTATTAATACTCTTTGGATGAAGGAAACAGCAACTGTTTTTGTTAATGGTTTGCCCTTTGGTTGCAAGCAGAGAACTGTTTTCAGTTTTTAAGCAATTAATAAGCTGTAGGAACACATATATTTGCAATAGAACATTTTGGCGCTAAATGAAATTCCCAAACAAATTTATTGATCTAATTCAACAGCAGATTTTAAAAAAAAAGCTGATTAGAGATCTAAAGCATTGCCCCCATAATGCAAAAAAACTATAGAATTTTTCAATTCTCAGTAAAAAACACTACATCTTACTGCTACTTTTATAGAATGCACTAAAAACCCCTGTGCCTAAATGACAAAAGTGTAGTCTCAATGTATAATACACTTACAAACATTTTAAGTCTAGATTGAGGAAAACACGTTGTATGGACTCCAAACAAGTTTATTTGCAATTAGACATCTCATGCAATCATGCAGGACCACTAGCTATAGCTGCAACTTTCGAGTCTAAAGGACATTTGGGGACAAAAAAAGTCCTAAACATTCAAGGTATTTCCATATTAGCAGCTCCATACTTGAGCTGCGGTTTTCTAAAGAGATAGTCCCACAGATTAAAAAAAACATACACACCTTTATAATATTTACAAAAAAATATTTAATTAAAAATATTTTATAATTACAGTAGTCTATTAAAGCATATACTTTTCTCACACTTATAGAACATCTCTATATATACACAGTATGAAATGTCACTCATTTGTCTATA
>VXAC01000333.1:613657-624290 GCA_013399225.1 Rhipidura dahli | reverse complement strand
CCCCCCCCCAGTCCCTTTTCCCGGGAGGGTTGGCATCTCCTCGAGTCGTGAAGCGCGTTTTTATCCTCTCGGTGTCGGAGACTCATTCCGGCTTCACTCATTTTTTGAGGGACTTGGGGACGCTGGTTTACAGGCAGGGAAAATCCCAAGAAAAACTTGAGGAATGTGGGGGAGAAGGAAGGAGGAGGGTTTAGGGACTTCAAGCAAAGCGATGCCAGGGAACATTAAATTAGAGCACATAACTATTAAAAATGCATGGAGATGGGAGTATTTAAAATTCCTTCATGACATATAATATTAATCCGTTTTATGTAAAATTCATACCTGTAACTTAATTTGGTCCATTAATGCACCAGATCACGTATTAGTAGATGTACCATGTTTTAAATATGATGCTGGAAATGTCCAGAGTTCTGTACTTTGAGACAGAGCATTAAAATTAACAGACATATACTCCTGAGTCCTGCTTAAGTCATCTTGTGGCAGATTGTAACCTTTTAATTTAATAATGCAGTGTTGAAACTCCGTGTTAATTCCTGCTAAAGATTAAGAGCCACTGTGTATTTGAATGGGACGCCGGTGTAAAGAAACTTGGCGCCCAAGCCTAGGGATGCTGCAGCACTGTGAGCTCTCCATCGAAGTAGGGCTGATTGCTTGGGCAAAGGACTGAAGGAAGGAGTAAAGGCTGCAGGATCTGCCCCTAAGCTTGTAAGTCAAACCCAACAGAAGGGAAGAAATCCATAATGGTGATTAATGATTACATGTCCCCTCAAAGCTTAGTCACAACGGGTGACATATAAAGGATACAGTGGGAAGCTGTCAAACCCAGAACCTGAATGAGCGGAGAGACTGGATCATCTGAAGCGTGTAATGAAGCACACTTGCATTCTCTCTCACCGCTCAAAAACACGTTTTGAAGGCTCTTCTCACAAATAGCCACACTCTTGTTTTACTTATTTCATCCCACATTGGCAGTGCCATCCATGGCTGTTAGGCTCCTCTCAGCTCAAAATCCAAGTGTGTGGTGTCAGTCTTTGAGGTGTAAATCTAGACTGGGGTCTAGATTTGTATGCTACATCATGATGATGTGATGGGAAGATGTATTTCCATTAGCTAGGGGCTGGATGATCCCAATTCTGTTACAGTCATTGCTTTTATTCAGTGCAACTCCTTGCAGTTTCCTTGCAGGGACAGGCCTTAAAGTGTACATTATGGCTACTTTTTCTGTTTTCTGAAGTCCTGGTAGTATGGACAAATTCGATGTGCTGTCTAGAAAAATACATTGGAAATTATGGTGAAAATGCAGGCTCAAATCTTGCTGGTGCCATTTCATTAAAGTCTGCATGAAGCTAGATAACCCTGTAATACTGGGCTGTTCTGAATTGTACTGAATCCTCTCTGGGAGCTCCTCTGATCTCACTGGAAATCTCTGGGAAACCCCAATATGTAACTGGCTCCCCTCTAGCTCTCCCAGAGCTAACTTGGACAGATTATTTCTGTATATGCACAGACAAACACACACATACACACACCCTGGAGCAGCACTACAGCAAATCCACTGAGACCACGCTGGTTCTTGAAGATGACTCAGTATTTCTGTAAACTCATGAAGAACCATGAAATGCCTCACACCTCTTTTTCCATCAGGCTACTTCCATCACAGAGGGCACAGAGGAAAATCCGAGGGTCTGCAAGCTTTGAAGTTGCGAGAGGATTGCACGCGTTTGTGTAGCTAATGTCTCACAGTGGAGATATGAGGGAGAGGGAAAAACAGCCCTCCCCTTCAACTACCATGTAAATATTCAGGGTTTTCCTCTAGTAACTCCCTTTGATACTCATGAAGCTGATACATGCTAGTCTGACATGCTCGGCTGAACAATATGCACCAATTCCCTGTCAACAACAGGTCTGCTTTTGCTCTCCTTGAAGTCAGTGGCGGTTTTGTCATTGACTTCAGTGGGACCAGGTTAGGTTGGCTGCTTTTTCAAAATTTAGATTGGATGTGCTTAGTAAATTGCTTTAGAAATGGGCTGGAAAACTCAGAATGTTATCTATCTAGGTGGGCGTAGTGAAACTCTTCATCCCTGAAGAGGATTGTACACAAGAAAGAGGGACAGTGGCTATCGTTCCTTCTTTTGTCCTATTAATAGCAATATTTTTCATGACATGAGTATATAGGGATTAACACTTCTGTTTTTCACCAGACCAAATTTGGATTTTTAAATAAATTCTCTGCATCTTTAAACATCTGGTCCCTTTCTGTCTGGCTGGAGGAGTTTATCTCTCTTGGCCGGGTTTTTATGAGCTTTCGTCCCACATCCAGAGTCAAGATTCATTTCCATTACAAGCAACTCTTGCAATATTACCACAAGATCCTTGATAATGCTTGAATGGACCAGTTTGGTCTATTAAAAGAGAATCGATGAGTTCAGATCACATCATAGGTGTTCTCTGAAGATTAGAAAAGTTGCTTTTGATTCAAACCCGAAGTAAAATAAGTTGAAAATGAAAATGTAATGACTGGCCTCGTATGCCCTGTGTCATGAGGATAATCTCATTGAATTTAATGAGAATGAGTAATGTATTCCAAATTCGTCAGCACAGGTCTGAGTATATGAATGTGCCATTGAATCCAGGTGAAGAAATAAACCTGAGACATTGATGCTGTCTCTTGAGTCATGGCACCAGGGAAGGGGGACAGCCCTTTCAAGCACAGAATGCACAGCATTTCCTCAGACAGCACTCTGGATCCACAGATGTTTTTGCATGATATGGTGCCATTCAATCAATCGTTGCACATTAGTTAAAATAGTCTCTGGACAGATAAAATTTGAAGGGAACACTTCAGGTATGCAGAGGGAAGCAAGCAATCAACACGGTTACTTACACAAGGTTACTTGCTATACCTACCTTAAGAGGGCATGAAATGCACACAAATGCTCAATGCATTTTTATTCTCAAGCAGGTTATGAAACAGTGGTTGAGTCAAGTGTCCTCGTTTTTGAGCTTGGGGCACACCGTGTCAGAACAGTGCAGTAAAATCCCAAGCCTTCCTTTCCTTGAGGCTGATAACTGGTGTGACAAGTTTCATCCTGGTGGGCATAAAGATATGTAAAACTGAGACCCCCTGCTCCCTATTCCTGTTGACTTCAGCAAGCAGCCAGAAGACTCAGGATCTCGGAGGAGCTGCTCAACACCTAGAAGGGCTGATCATTAAAAAAGCATTATAAATCTCTGAATGGTTTATGGTTTATGAGGGAAATAGCAATTGATTCCTCAGTGGTGCCATTACTCTCCACTATTGCTATCATTCAAAAGGCAATAATGTTGGTTATTTACCTTCAATTAAAATATCTAGTTAGTTGTGATGTCATTTAAAATAGCAGTATAATGTGTTTAGTGCTCCCTTATCAAACACCATAGATAAACTCCTCTTGGCAACAGGGGATAGTGATATGAAATGAAAAATTGGGCGGGGGAGTGAGATGGAGGAAAGACTATGTAAATCTTTTACTGGATTATTATTCCTACATGCCAGTGTCCCTTTGGACAACAGACTGGAGGTGAGATTGCAGGCTCCTCTGCAGCAGCACCCCATGGAGCCTCCAAATGAGTGAGGGAAGTTCCACTGGGCATTCAGAGAGTGTAGAGAAGTCACCTCACTCTGCAGAGTGTATCAGTGGACTGAAATCCATTGGTCTTCTGTTACCCCTCCTCACCAGGGATGATTCATCACCAAAGCTCTTGATCACCAAAACTCGACTTAACACAACCTTTTCCCCAAATAACATGAGCCATCTTCAGTACTGTTCTCCCTATATTCCTCAAATCCTAAATCTAAATATACACTTTACTAAGCGTGATTTTTTTTCTCATTTTCTGGTTGTGTCCATTACAGAAATTTCTTTTCAATAAGAAAACCTAAAAGATTCTCAAGAGCTTCAATTTCTCAGTGCCCCCTTGCATGAAGTTTAACATAAAATAAAAAGAAATATGATTGTTGATTGTTCACAATAGCTCTTCACAGACAAAAGAGAATTATTATTTTCCATGTTCATGTAGACATCCACGTTAGAGGAGCCTTCTAATGACAGGAGCATAGTCCTGCCCACTACTTTATGCTTTCTTTCAGCTTTGTATGCTACAAGAAAGTCACATAACAACAAACATTTTGTAGAGATGAGGAAGAGAACTGAAAAAGCCCTTCTCCATGTCTTGATGCTCATGCATGCTTCTTTTTACACAAATGTGGAAATAAATGCATAAAGAAATATTTCACCTCAATTGGTGGAGAGAACCAAAAAAATACTGTGATGAGGCTCATGTCTGCAAGCAATTTCCTTGCTGTGCTGTGTGCAGCATGGCTGTGTTGTAGGAATTTGTTCAAACCCACCTCGTCCCTTTGAGCGTCTGCAGCAGCAGAATGTCACTGACAGGCGCCCTGGCATTTTGCTGGTGGTTGTATATCAGCTGAAGGCTAATGTCATTTAAGAAGGTTGCTTTGTTCAGGTGACCAGAAACACTGGGTTTGTCGGGTAATGTCAGATTTCTGCATTGACTAAAGCAAGCTTGTGGCAAGAAAGATAACTCATGTTGACAACCTTCTGCAGTGTGGTGCAAATATAAGCAATCAAGATGCTTATTCTGGGGAAGGGGAAAATAATTTAGGAGTATTTGGAGCAGCTTCCTGAGGAACACTCCATTAAACTGAGTTACATAGTAACAGATTGAATTTAGAGTCTTAACTTTAATTTTATTTTGTGTAGATTTAGATCAGATTTATGTACAATGTCATGCCCTTTGTTTGTAGACAGAAATCCTCAGCCAATCTGCCTGGAAACTGATGGTATCATACCACCTCATACTATTTTTGTGTTTGTTATGAGTTTGCATTAAGAGATCTATAATCACACAAATAATGCAGCCTACAGGGACAATGAGCAAATCGACCTAAATTAAATAAGTATCTAGATGTGTACATGCTCATCTGCATATGTTATCATCACACCAGTGATACTGGTATTTATTTACAGGGTACCTGAAGAGCTTAATCAGAAAAAGCAGTCAAATTCATGCCACAAAAAAACCCCTCAAAAGTAATATTTTGCACTAATACAACATTTTACTTTTTGAAAGCTAATACTAACATGTTTATTATTTATTCTTTGTGAGTGTTTTAAGGAACACTTCAAAATATTTGAAGTCCTTTTTTTTTTCTGATCTTTTAAAAAAAATTGTTTTAAATTAAAAGAAGAAATCACCTCATTTTCCCTAAATGTGAAGACAAACTTTCCCACAGTGGAAGGACATCCAAGGTAGATGGAGAGACCTTGCTTCCTCTGTGTTGATGCAAATGCACTGATATGTTCTGTGACTGTAGTCAGTTGGTTCTCAAAGTACTTTTATGGGCCAGTGTCACTTTCAGACATTACCTGCTTGCCAAATACTAGTTACCAGTTCTGCATTTTCTTTCATGCAAGTGGAAGCCTGACAAATATGTATGTACTATAGAAAATGCCATTTGCTGGATATGGTTCAAGTCAAATTGGTGCCACCACAGGGAACAGAAGTTAGAAAGAACCAGAAATTCAAGTCTGGTGGTTGTATTTGTGGAGGGCAAGCTTTTCAAAGCATCTTCAAATCCCTTGACTGCAGCTATTTATGAGCCACACCATGTACTTCCCATACCTGCTGAAATCTCTGTAATCTTATTATCTATTTATTTACCTGCTATAGAGTTCCTGTTGCCGTAACATGTGAGGATCTACCAAGGCCTTAGTAACAGAAGCAAAAGGCTCTTCCTCATTCTTCTGTTCTGTCTTGCAGAAGAAATGTTAGAATAGCAGGAAATTACTTATAGGATGATAGCACCAGTTTAATTTGCTCATGAACTTGTGTGTGTTTGAAAAAGCCATCTGCTCAAAAGGTGAGTTTTATATTAGTTTGTACCAGGTTGCTTCCTCTGATCATTCTTTATAGCCTGCATGGCTTCTGAGAAAGTTGTCACTTACAAAAACATGAGACCTCAGCTTTTGTTGACAGAAAACAGCTCTTGCAGGATTTCATGTTTAGAGAGCATGAAAAGACCATCGACAGGTAATGTCTCCCTTAGGCAGACAGGGTCACACTCACGAGTTTAATATCAGCAACAGTATATGCTAAAGAGACCTCATATATTTATTAGGACAACAGGATTGTCTAACGAAAACCACTGTGTAGCACTGTGAATTTAAATCAGGATATACATTGCAGACGGCAAATGGCTGGAGATGCAGAAAAAAGAAAGATGGATGTAGGGAGAATATTGGACAGTGATCCATGAAGTGCAATTCTTCACAGTTAAATATATTCTATGACATACTAATTTTCCCTTAGAAGAAATGGGAATGAATGTTATTTTCCATTTTGGAGTAATTGTATAGCAATTCTTCATGGTTTTGCTTCTTGTGCAGGGGGCAAACTAAGCAAAAGTATTTTAAAGACATATTCAAAATTGTTGTTAAAAATGCTTCAACATGCAAATTTCTTACAGTTTCACTTTTTCTTCTTTAAGCTAATTGATGTGCATATATAAGAATATTTCGGGTAATCACACAGCTTATGCTAAGTAACTATTTCAAGTTGTCCTCGATACCAGTATGTTTCCACATATTTACCTTGAAGTGTTAATGACATTTATTTTGGTAATTTTTACTCCACTAACGTGCTCTTTCAACACTTTAAAGAACTGATAAAATTTTATTCAAGCAAATCTCTTAATTTACCTCAGTGGAGAAACTGACTTGAAAAGCAGCACAAATCCTTGCTTATATAGAAAGTTTGTCTTGAAGTTAATGAGCTTATTTGCCTGAGTAAGGATATGGATATAGGGACTGCTCAAGTGAGCAGGAGTTTCACAACTGGATGCAAAGTCATTAGCTCCTTCAGACCAGCCTCTCGAAATAGTTGCTGAACATTGAGCGCCTGAGAACTGGTTCTCAAAATAACATTTTGTAAAACATGAAAATGCATATGCAAAAGAGTAAGGAAAATGGAAACTTTAAGCACAAATGTCTAATTAAAAGACATCGTGGTTAGTGGTGATTATTCAAAGCAAATGTTATGTCCCCACAGCGTTGTACCCAGTGTCCATTGCAGTCTTTTTCCACTGGGAGTACAAGACTCTTATTAGACAGAAAGAGTTTTCATCTGCCCCCAGGAACTTCTCAACACACACAATACATCAATCTTCCTTGCAGTATGGTATGAATTCTTATTCGAAATACATTAATAGAATATTATGTATTTGTAATCTTAGCATGAGGTATAATTTATTTACAACCTTGCATCTCAGCTTCTCCTTTTTGTCCCTTCCCTGTCCCCTCTGTATCTTCTTTCTTCTGAACTGTCTTACACTTGCAGCATCAGGATTCTCCACGGTGTTTAATGTTTTAGTAAGGGGGCAGTCTCTCCTTTCACTCTTTAGGATACTGTTTCATCCTCATGTGCTGAGAGATGCGTGCTTTTATCTCTGCATCTCACAAAAGCTACTCCACCAAGCGTGTGAGCACCCGAATGGGGATGTGTGTGTGTGTCCTTCCTTCCTGCATTGCTTCAGACAGGAGCTGAGATAGTTACAGCCCATACAAAACTACACCAGATGAAACTTAACTGGCATTGCATAAAGAGGATGCACAATGGGCAGGCACTGGATAAAACATTTATTTTCAGTTGTTATTGATGACCTCTCAGAAGTTGCTCGTGGCTCTACTTTGGCCTGTCACTTGTGAGGTAAAGGGTCATCAATAACTTATGGAAATAAATGTCTTGCTGATAGTCTGGCTACGGCAAGTCCAGTATATTGTCTCACATACAGACATGCAGGCACAGAAAATACAGATCACAGAGAAAACAATTTTGATATCAGTTTCTGTCCTTCTATCTTTAGAAAAATGTGGCTTTTTAGATTTCTTTTCCTTTCCTTTCCTTTCCTTTCCTTTCCTTTCCTTTCCTTTCCTTTCCTTTCCTTTCCTTTCCTTTCCTTTCCTTTCCTTTCCTTTCCTTTCCTTTCCTTTCCTTTCCCTGTTCTTTTCCTCTTCTCTTTCCTTTTTCCTTTTTCCTTTTTTCTTTTTTCTTTTTTCTTTTTTCTTTTTTCTTTTTTCTTTTTTCTTTTTTCTTTTTTCTTTTTTCTTTTTTCTTTTTTCTTTTCTCTCTCTCATCTTCTATTTCTTCCTGGTATTTCATAAAGATATGCCCCTAATTTATTTATAAGGGTAAGTCTCCAGAACAAGGTAGCATTACTGAGCTGGCTTACCAGTTCCTCTGTACACATGAGTACATTCATAATTGATAGAATGTTCTATAGTGTTGGGACTAAAATAAACTTAAGGTCAAATCTCTGGGAGAGCAAATCTTGCCATTATTCCTGATGAGAAATAAATACGTGCAGGAACTAAAAACTGTGGAGTTGAAAGGGAATAAAACCGAATGCATAAGGGCATTTCGAACAATTCATTCCAAAGTGAAAGTGCTTTTTCTTAGTTTTTCTTCATTGCCTTGATCTTCCTAAAACTGTTGTTGGGGCAGGTTAATGACTGACCTTTGAGGGAACCACATACCAGTCTTTGTTCCCTAGCAGTCAGGATCTTGCAGAAGCTTGAAACCTTTGAGGGAGAGAATAGGATTAAACTGCTGCATGAAGTCCAGCGCAGGTGATGATCAATGGGAGCAGAGAAGTGAGTTTCTCAGGATACTCTCTCCCTTCCCCCACCAGCTGGAATTTATTTCCTTTACTGCAAAGTTACCTGATGGGGACGGCTGACTGTCAGTGATTGTTGTCAGATTAA
Organism: Rhipidura dahli; assembly: GCA_013399225.1. Taxonomy (NCBI): domain Eukaryota; kingdom Metazoa; phylum Chordata; class Aves; order Passeriformes; family Rhipiduridae; genus Rhipidura; species Rhipidura dahli. Next base: position 615,465 of record VXAC01000333.1, on the reverse strand, counting down.
TTTCCCTTAAGCAGCCATCAAAATTATTCAGTGTTAAAATCCCAATAAGATTTTAAAGGTTATTGGTCATTTAAGATTTCAACATCATATAAAGCAGTTAAAATCAGAAAGAATTAACTTGAGCCTCCCACTAAAATCATATATCTTCATCAACTCAGCTTACTTGCCACCCTCCAGTTTTCAAGGCGTCCAGCAAACTAAACACGAGGCTTTGGTCCTGCAACGTGTGCGTGTACTGAGTAACCTCTGACACACTGGTGTTTACACGGTGAGTCCTTCACTGTGCCTGTCCCAATGCCCAGCTGTACACCCATTAATGAAACCATTGGTCCAAATATGCTACACTGACTGCAGAGTCCCTTTGCATGCAGACTTTTGCATGGGATTAGCTTTCACCTTGCCCGCACACCGCATCTGCGCTACTCGAATTGGTGTAAAAGTCCATTGTCGCTGCGAGGACTGAGCTGCTGGTGAAACGCACGGGTCCCCTCCCCACGCTCCCCGCTCCCCACGCTCCCGGTCCCTGGGCAGAGACGCTGCCTCTCCCCTACGTGTCCCCGTCCTGCCGCCGCTCTTGCTCCTTCGGGTGGCTGAGCCTTTGCTGCGACAAGGTTCAGATAAAGGGTCTGCAAGCTGACGGGTGACATTTCAGCAGCGGTTTCTGCTGCCTTTCGAGGCTCCTCTGTGGCTGCAAGCGCTTGTTGTTATTCCTAAAGGTTTGGAGTCAAGCTCCTTTTGTTCCCTTAGAACTTACGCACAAATCAATTTATTAACGGGAGAGTTAAAATAAGCAGAATTTCAACGAAAAGCATGGCAAGCGTCCCACCTGCCTGGCCTCAAACAGCTACTCAGCAAAAGCCAAGTGAAGCAAAACACAAAGCTGTAATTTGAGTTGCTCTAAGATTGCACTGATAGGGGAACCTGATGTCACATCTTCTCCACAGCCTGGAAGAGCTCATATGCATGCAGGCTCTGAGGCCCACAGCTAGAGGTGCTGTGTGATGAAGATGAGATAAAATACAGAGGAGCTGTAGTTTCAGACTGACGATCGAGGGGCCATTTCCCTCACTGAGGAAAAACCTGCACTCCGCAACAGTTTATATGTCTGTAAGGAGAGAAATTTGTGTTTAAACCCAACCTGCATCTTGTGCTGAGTCACAAACAGAGCCACGCTGGGATTTGCTGGGGGTCTTTGCCCTGAACTCTCCGAAACGAATGTAAAGAGTGGATCTACATAACCAAGTTACATTAAGAACAATCAGATTTTCCCACTGTGGGCGTAAGACACACCATTAGGAATGTATCCTCTTGTGAAGAACTGCAGTAAAATAGAAATGAAGAATTTCACATGTGAAGTAAACTTCCATTGCAAACTTGAGGGGATATCTTACCGAAACTGGCCAAATTATCAATCTAATCGGGTATTCTGCAGTGTGGGAATCTCGCTGCTGAAAGCAGTGGGAAACTTCGAGGCTGAATGTGGGAAGTTTTCGAGCATTGGCAGGGATTGTAAACCTTGCTGGAGCGCAGTGAAAAGCCCCTCATTCCTGCAGGAAAGAACTTTTCTAAAGTGCCTGCAAATGAATTGAGGATGGAAACAGAGACATCTCCATTCAAACAATGGGGAGCTGGCAAGGACCGAGCGCAACACCCGGCCCCCACGGCCAGCTGGGGCCGAGCGGGAGCGGTCCGTGGAAATGCCGCCTTCCCACCGCCGGCCCGGGACATCGCTCGGGGAACGGGGAACACCCGCGCGGATGCGGGTACCGCTCCCGCATCACGCGTGGAGCTGGACCGGGGGCTGCGGG